>CM059217.1:10983556-11298556 GCA_030347435.1 Clarias fuscus
ACCAGGATAAATCTTGGAAAAAAAAAAACTTTATAATTAAAATGTGGCTGTGTTCAAAATACAACAAAGCAAAAACATTCAGTCAAAGTGAATTATCATACAGCTCTCACCAATGAAAATATTCATGATTAACCGGAAATAAAGACCACATGTTTCTGTCGAATCTTAAGTTCTCGGTTACATTTGACTCTTGAAGCCATGGTTCGAAAAGCGCTTACAAGGCATGTACAGTATCAAACCTGTCAATAGATATCAGTCATGAGAGGGATAGAAAATCATTTCTGAAACATTGACTGTACGGTGGAACACAATGAAGGCCATTATGAGTGAATGGAGAAACTGGGACAGCAATGGGGCGGATAAAAAGAAAAATCCCTAATATATTCCTTTGTATGGTGCAGTGGTTAGCACGGTCGACTCGCACCTCCAAGGTCAAGGTTCGATTCCCACCTCGAGTTTGCAAATTCTCCTCGTGATTGGTGGGTTTTCTCCGGATGCTCTGGTTTTCTCCCAGAGTCCATTGACATGCAAATTAGGCTAATTGCTGTTCCCAAATTCTGCTTTGTCTCCCTGAATAGGCTCCAGGCCCTCGTGACCCTGTACACAGGATAAGTCATATAGAAGACGAATAAATGAAAAGAATTCCTTCCTATACTTGAGTACTGTTAGTCACAGAAAGGGGTTTGAGCTTTTATAGATTAAATACTGCATCATGTAATATTAACCAGGTGGGAGTGGACACGGCGCTTCAAAGTCAGGCTGTAAAATGAATAAATACACGTGATAAAACTGAACAAAGCCTAATAACAGTAATAATCATCATTTTTGAAACTCTTGATCATAGTGGGTAGAATAATATTACTAATACTGTACTCTTGTAATATTCAGTACTTAACCTGCACCAATAGTTTGCTGTATTTGAATCAATGACTGGCCAAGTAAAAAAGCTGCTTCAGCACCAATGCAAATGAGGAAACAAAAGAGCAATTATTTAGGATCTTTAAACCGCCAGTAATTTCACATAATATCCATGATAATATATAATCTGACATGTGGATGGGGTGGGGGTGGGGGGGGGGGGGGATAGTTGGTTTAAAATAAAAACAGTACATGTAAAATAAATAAATAATAATAATAATATCATAAATAATAGCAACTTTTTATTTTATCATAGGTTGCTTTGAACAATACAGAACTGACAATTTTCTATTATTCAAGTCAAAGCGGGACTTTTGATTGTGCAGAATACCAGGAAACAGTTATGAGAGTAAAAACTCACTTATTTCTCTATACAGTCCCCTGCTTACACTAACACACTTATCCCAGTGTTTTACTAGTGCTTGGGTACCATCAAGATGCCATGATCAGACTGCCTGACTGCCAGGCATTAATATTTTTAGATAACTAAATTATACTCCCTCAAATTAGAAAAATTAGTCATCATAAGCAACAACAACATATAGAGGATCTAACTAATTATTGATCACCTGGGGTTTCCCATTATGAGGCAATTAACACTGTGTGTAAGGAATCATTCACCTCTGTGGTTAACGTAAACATCGTGTTACAGTACAACTGAGTGTAAATAGGCTCAGCAAAAAAAAAGAAAGAAAAAAAGAAAAGAAAAAGTCACCACTTCGGAAAGTTTATCAGTCTGCATAAAGAGTTATTAGGCTGCATAAAGTACAGAAAAAAAGGAGATTTGAAATGAATGGAACTGTGTTAAGAACTGTCCAACACATTATTAAAACCTGTAATGACTGTGCTGAACCTTCAACTTCATGGAAGAAATGTGGCCTGAGTTTTTTTTTTTTTTTTTAATCATGAATAGAGATCACTTAAATGCTTAGTAAATCAGCATGGTAAAAACCTGACTGTAGAAACCAGAACTATGTTAAATAGTGAAACGGAGAGCATTTCCACACATACAGTATAAAAACTTGGTAGGAAGACTAATCATGATTTTTTTTTTTTATTGAGTTTGCTAGCAAGCATAACGATTGGTCTTTTCTATCAAGCTATGCACCCATCGTGCATAGTGTCCACTGTACAAACCTCTGGAGGCGGTGTGTTATGATCTGGGTTGCTTCAGTTGGTCAGGTCTAGACTCAGCAACGTTATGTGGCAATAAAATGAGGTCGACAATCTGAATATACTGCATGTACATGTACAAGTATTACGTTTTTCCTTCCCTCATGACACAGGCATATTCCAGAACTCATCTGAGCATTGTCACTGACCACACGAATACATTTATGACCATTCTGATGGCTACTCCATTCGGTCATGCAAGCCAACATTGCTAGCCATGCTTGGTCTCAATCACGTCACTCGTCACGAATGTTGTTGCTGCGGACCTAATAAGCGTGTGATTTATTAGGGTTACCATTGTACCCACACTCATGCACCCAATCATACACTAGAAGCAACTTGAATATGTCAATCAACCTACAATCCTTTTAAACTGTGTGAGGAACCAGAGTACAGTACCTGAAGGAAGTCCATCAAGCATGAGGAGAACAGGCGAGATTCAAACCCCCAATCATGGAGTGAAAGGGAGGGCAACAGTGCTAACCGCAGAGCCACTGTGCCACATTTTATGGATAGTGCCATGCTCAATTGGTTCCATTAGCATGACTAAAAGGTGAATGCACTTCAATGGCCCGTCATCTGCTGTCATCGCACCATCGTAATGTGGTAGAACGTAAGATTCGCAGCATGCAAGGTGCACATGAAAAATCTGCAGCAATTACTGTATGTCATGCAATCTTAAAGGAATATTTCTAACACTTTGTGAAGTCCATGAACAGCCATGAACCGAGGCTGCTCTAACCAGGTTACACCCAGAATTAAGATCCAATAAGGTTTTCCAAATAAAGTGGTCGGAGAGTATATATTTTCAAATTAATGTGCTGTTTCTTCCAGAAATCTGGTTAAACCTGGAAAGTGATGAAATAAAACCTAACCTACTGTGGATTATGTGCGATGGTTCCAAAGTCTGAATGCTGTTGAGTGGTCCCTCGGCTGCACATACCTCATGTACGAAGACAAATGCAGAATTTCTGCTTGGTGGGAAACCCAGTTCTGTACATGTTTATGGGAAGGAGGTAGCTCCAACCAGCTGTAATTACTCCGCCTGACATACTTCACATGACTAATGAGACAATCGCAGGCCACCACAACCAGTCCATTTGTCATCCTGGAGCTATGTTGCCTCAGAACACACCTCTTACCAGTGCAGCTAAGGTCAAGTTAAACATGGCCTCAGTAGCGCCTGATTAATTCCAATGTAAAGACGCAGGGATGAAATCTAATAGATCATTTCTAATTAGCCGGGACCTACGCCTGCCAAAATCACAGCAGCTTCTGTGTTAATTGATGTCCACGGTATAGACAACGTGTGATTACTGTGCATGAGAATGTCCTGATCTGCACTAAAGGCTCTGTATACAAATAGGTAATGAGGCTTGTGATGGGGGAAAAAAGAGAGAGATGGAGTGGCGCTGATTAAGGAAAGTTGACTCAATTAAAAAAAAATGCATTTATAGTACACAACATTTTCATATACAGATTTGCATTGAACTTTCCTGGGGGAAACTTTAACACAGTAAAATATTGAAAGTTAGCATTTAAAGACAATGTAACATATTTTGACAGGCGGGATCTGATTAACAAGTTAAATAATTACACTAATTAATATCTAGCTTTCTCACAGTTTCACATAACTACATATTCAACAACTTGGTCAGAGACGGAACTTTACTATGTGAGGACATCACACTTAGAGTATCTTGAAAGCTTTTGGACGAAAATTACATAGAAAGGATGAATTGATAAATGAATGCTGTTGTTGTGGAATTCAACTACAACTATTTACAAGGGCGTATCCCAAACCAACGTGCTTACAATCTAGCACTATCGCCTTGCACCTCCAGGATCCCGGTTTGATTACCACCTCAGGGTCTGTCTGCATGGAGTTTGCATGTTTTCCCCGTGCTTGCTGGGTTTCCTCCGGGTCCTCCAGGTTCCTCCCACAGTCCAAAGACCAGACTAGTTGGTGTTCCCAAACTGCCTGTAGTGTATGTTGACCAGACGTCCAATCAACGGTCGGAAAATGGTAATAAATATAATAGTAATCACTTTTGGCCTCCATGGTTTCCAGTTGGACTATAGAGGCTCCTCGATGGATGGATGAATGCAAACCTATAAAAGGTCAAAAACATGCATCTATTCTGCATTCTTACTTACACATATTTGTTTGTATTTTATTATATTTAATTTGCAAATCATTATTCTATGCTTTAGAAAATTAAATTCCAAATTATTATTATTATTATTATTATTATTATTATTATTATTATTATTACACTGAACCTAAGTTGTGGCACACATCCAGCCCGATCAACTCATTTGCCATTTAAAAACACTCAACAAGTCAACAGCGCATTAATATTAATGGCGGAACACGAGTCTGTAGAGAACATAAAACTCCAGTGACCCTGTGACAATGCCGTCACATTCATAAATGCATGGGCTCGGCTATAGAAGTGATCATGAATGGCGCGTCGCTTTCCTCCACCAAGTCGGGCTCCTGCCGCTGCTCTCTATTTACCACCTGTTGCTCCTAATGAGTGTGTGAATTTGAATCGTGCCCAGCTGCAGCGCAGGGTTCGTGAACTAACACGGCCCCATTGGCTTGAAGCGACATCAGTGGCACTGGGCGCAGGCAGGGCACGCTCCTGAGCTTTAGATGCCAGCGGCATTAACACCCTTCCAGCATAGACAGGCAACACGGGCAAAGGTGGCAACCCGGGGGAGCTAACAATGTGAGTTGCTATGGTAGCAGCTGATGCTCTTTACACAAACACACAAACACCATGCACACAAACAAACTTGTTATAAAGGTAAGACAAGCTACATAAAGGTATCCAAACCTCTAACACCTGCTATGATGTCATCAGAAAACTAATTTAAAAATATTGCAATTTGAATATCTGTTCATGAATTTGCCAATCAATCAATCAATCAATCAATCAATCAATCAATCAATCAATCAGTTTAATCAGGGTCTATTACACCCTTTGACACTTGTACCCCAATAACCATTAAATACATACCGATCAGTCACAGCATTATGACCATCGACTGGTGAACTGAATAACATTGATTATCCAGTTACAATGACACCTGAAAGTGGGTGGGATATATCAGACAGCAAGTGAATATTCTGTCCCTGAAGTTGATGTGTTGGCAGCAGAAAAAATGAAAGAGCGTAAGGACTTAAGCAACTTTGACAGGAGCCAAATTGTGATGGCTAGATGACTGAGGCAGGGTAACTCCAGCTCCTGTGAGCTCATGTGGTCAGGACCTACCAAAAGTTGTCTGAGGAAGGAAAATGGTAGTATGGTCCTGGACGGCCAGGACTCATTGATGTGCGTTGGGAATGAAGGTTGCCCACGTTGTCTGATTATATAGAAGATCTACTGTAGCCCAACTTGCTGAGAAGATTAATGTTGGGTCTGATCGAAAGCTGTCTCGACGGCCAACTCTTATTAATCATGTTTTCTTAAACCTCATGTGGAAGCCTGGGTGTGCGAGTCATTTATCTGGGAAAAAGACAGGACAAGAGTGCACTATGGGAAGAAGACGAGCCAACGAAGGCAGTGTGATGCTCTGGACGATGTTCTGCTGGGAAATCTTGGGTCCTGCCAAGATGTTCACTTGGGTCATGCCAAGATGAGACACCAGCGGACAATGGTGCAATGTTTGAATACCAGTCAAGAATATTTGAAATTTTCCCAACAAATTCAATAAATAAATCAGTGACAATTTCATCACTGATGTAAGAATGAACCGGTGTCATGTGCCAAGCTGAAGTTCCTCTTATTATAATATGATTGACGTTTACGGCAAGTAATAAGACTAGAGTGAATGAGACTCATGTGAATGATGCTTCTGATTTAAGCAATTACTTGTTTTTTTTCCATTCCATTGATCAACATTTTGATACTGATTTTGGTAATATTTAACATTAAATAGGAAAGAAAGAAATATATAGCAGTCAGTAAATATACAGTTCACACATTGCTTTGACTTAATTACTGTAGGACGGAAACTGTTGTTACTACCCAGTTAGGTAATTAACACACTTTTCCGACACGTTGTTTAATTTCTATAAAAAATGTGACAACAAACAATGAATTCTGTTAATATATAAGTCTGCACTATGCACCTAAGTGATTAGGATGAAGATTAAGTCACAAGCCATAGTTTCTCGCTCTTTTGTAGTAATCGTTACAAATAAACTGTGCATTATATACCAATCAGCCATAACATTATGATTCCTAATTATACTTATAATATACTTATACTTTTCACCAGTGATGCACTGTGTCATCGGACAATTTTCTATCACAACCAGCATTAACATTTTCATCAATTTGATCAACACTAGTGCTTCTATTGGATCTGATTACACAGGCCAGCCTTCTCGCCCCATGAGCATCAGTGAGCCTTGGCGGCCAGTTCATTGATGTTTCTTTCTTGGGTCACTTTTGGTATGTCCAGTCCATTGCAAACCAGGAACATCCCACCAGACCTGCAGTTTTGGACTTGCTCTGATCCAGTTGCCTAGCCATCACAAATTAGCCCTTGTAAAAGTCACTCAAATCCTTATGCTTTCCCATTTTTTCTGCTTCCAACACATATACTTCAGGGAAAAAGGTTCACTTGCTTCCTAATGCAGTACTGTATATCCCACCCACTTCCAGTCACCTTTGGAACAAGATAATGAAAATGTACCTACTGTAAGAAGTGCCAAATTGTGACGGCTAGATGACTGGGTCAGAGCAACTCCAAAACTGCAGGTCTTATGGGATGTTCACAGGCTGCAATGGTCAGTACCCGCGACAAGGTCATGGGTGACCAAGGCTCACTGATGCACATGGGTAGTAAAGGCTGGCCCGTGAAAGAGCTACTGTAGCTAATTCTGGTTCCAATAGAAACGTGTCAGAACACACAGGTTATGACTGTTTTGTTGGCGGGACCTACTCAATATTAGGCGGGTTGTCATATTGTATTGGTTGATCTGTGTATATGATATTAAGTACAGAAACATCTGCTACAACAACTGCAGAGAACAGTTATTTATTCCTAATAAATTTAGGAGATGGTTATTATCTACAACCTGACACTCTGCTTAGTAGCTAGATAAGACAGGTAGAGGATAGATTGTTGCTATAAACCAATGCTTGGAATGTGAGTACAGTTTAGTTAAACATGAGTTTTGGGAAATCGGTCATCCTGGTATTTGACCTAATGTTCACATCAGTGTCCCAGTTAGGGTTGCCAACCATCCCTAAAACAAAAAAACATCTCGGGTTACTTGACTGTAACCCTGTTCCCTGATAAAGCGGGAACGAGATGCTGCGTGAAAATGCTATGGGAACATCTCTTTGTTGCCCGGTTGTGAAGCCTGTGCATGTCAAACCCGCCGAATACCTTCGGCTTATAACCTGTGCCAGGCATGACGTCACCGAATAAGGTGCACCTGCAGGTTATAAATAGGAGTGAACCGGAAACATCCTCAGGTCAATTTTGTCTGAAGGACGTCCAGGCACGCCAGCAGTGCGGCATCGGAACGCAGCATCTCGTTCCCGCTTTATCAGGGAACAGGGTTACAGTCAAGTAACCCGAGACGTTCCCTTTCAAAAGCTACACTCAATTCACCGCACTGCAAGTGTCTGGACCCCCAGGTTGTGTAGCGTGTGCGCACAAGCCGAGGAGGTCTCAGACCTAGCTCTGGGATGCTGACTGAAGGATCCGTGAACCCGGAGTAGCATTGACATCCAGACTATAAAATCTAACAAACGTGTGTGGAGAGGACCAGCCCGCCGCATCACACACCTGACTCTAGTGGTACGAAAGGGGTGTCGGCCAGGCCTTCGAGTACGATAGTTAAGTCCCACGAAGGGACCGTCGCTCTAGTGGGCGGCTTCAACCGTTTAGCTCCACGAATAAAACGGGCAACTAAATGGTGCTTGTCCACAGAAACCCCATCATTCAGAGTGTGACAAGCCGAAATAGCGGCTACGTACGTTCTGAGCGTACTAGGGCATAAGCCCGAGGACAACCTTTCTTGCAGAAACTCCAGCACTGAAACAATTTGGCAGTGAACTGGGTCTACATGTCTTGCCATGCACCAATTTTCAAATACACTCCATTTGAGGGCATAAGTTCTTCTAGTGGAGGGAGCCCTGGCACTTAAAACGGTTTCAATTACGCTGGCTGAAAGCCCAGCATGTCTTAGTTGGTCCGTTCAGGGGCCAAACATGAAGGTTCCAGAGCTCGGGCCGGGGATGAAGTATTGTCCCCTGCGCCTGAGACAGAAGATCCCTCCTCACTGGAATCACCCGGGGTGAGCCGTCGAGGTGAGGTATAAGATCCGAGAACCACACTCTGGTCAGCCAATGGGGCGCTATCAATAAGAGGCGCAAGCCGTGTTGACGGACCCTCGCCAGGACTCCTGGGAGCAGAACTATAGATGGAAACGCATAAAGGCATAATCTGGGCCACGTGTGGGCCATTGCGTCCAGACCCAGGGGAGCTGGAGGAGTCAGAGAGTAGTAAAGGGGGCATTGTGCTGCCTCTTATGAGACAAAGAGGTCTACCTCTGCTACGTAAAATCTTTCTCAGATTGACTGACTACTTCGGGGTGGAGTTTCCCTTCCCCATGTTTTACAGCTTGTCTGGATAGCAAGTCTGCTCCTACATTCATATGCCCTGGAATGTAAATCGCCCTGAGGGACAGGAACTTGTCCTGTGCCCAAAGCAGAACCTGGTGCGCTAGCTTGTTCAAGCGGCGCGAGCACAGTCCACCCTGGCGATTTATGTACGAGACTACCGCAGTGCTGTCCACCCGCACTAGGACATGGTAGCCTCTCAACTACTGGAGGAAGTGTTTCAGGGCCAGAAACAGAGCCATTATGTCAAGGCAATTGATGTGCCACGCGAGAAGATGACCTCTCCAGCTCCCTTGTGCTGGACGGCCATCCAAGACCGCACCCCAGCCCGTGAGGGAAGCGTCTGTCGTTAGCATCTTGCGACGACAAGACGGACCTAGAGTGGGACCCAAAGTCAGAAACCGGGGTCTGAACCACATAGAACGGGTACGAAGCCCCCGGCGCGTAACCCTTATTAGCCTCTGGGGGTGGGCCCTTGAATGAAACCCCCTGGCTCTTAGCCACAGCTGAAACGCTCTCATGTGCAGAAGGCCCAAAGGTATCACCGTGGACGCAGCTGCCATGAGGGCTAAGATTTCTGAAAGTGATGAACGGTGACCTTCTGGCCTAGCTTGATTTCCTTCAGGGTGTTGAGAATGGATTCGACACGAGCAGGAGACAACTGTGCCCGCATTGTGACCGAATCCGATGTGACACCCAAATATGTTGTCCTCTGAACAGGAAGGAGAACACTTTTTGTGGCGTTGAGTCTCAATCCTAAGAATGAAGATGGGCTAGGATGACATCCCGATGTCGAAGCGCTAGCTCCTGAGACTGGGCCAGAATCAGCCAGTCGTTTATGTAATTCAAAAATACGGATGCCCTGGAGTCCTAAAGGACCCAGAGTTGCATCCATGCATTTTGTATATGTGCGGGGTGACAGAGCTAGGCCAAATGGAAGGACCCAATACTGGTAAGCTTCGCCCCCAAAAGCGAACCTCAGGAACTTCCTGTGCTGTGGCAATATTTCTATATGGAAATATGCGTCCTTGAGATCGATTGTCACAAACCAATCCTCTAGTTGGATTTGAGAAACAATCATTTTGACAGTCAACATTTTGAATCTGGATTTCTGAGATAGCGGTTCAAGCCGCGAAGATCCAAGATCGGACGCAACCCTCCCCCTCTCTTGGGCACCAAAAAGTACCGACTGTAGTAGCCCGATCCTCTGTCTGGGAGGGGAACATGTTCTATGGCCCCTTTGCCCAGCAGAGTCTGTAACTGCTGGGCCAGCAGATGTGCTCGATCCGGTTTCACGGAAGTGGAGACCACGCCGTTGAAACGCGGAGGACGATGTGCAAACTGAATCCTGTAGCCTGTGCCTACAGTCCTTTATACCCAAGGAGATACACCTGGCAGTAGTCTCCACGCTGCCAGCTTCTCCGAAAGGGGCACGAGCTTTGACACTTCGGCTAGATGGAGGGGGGGGGGGGGTGTGATAGGTGTTGGGAGATGAAGTGTGGCAGGAGATGCCTGAACACCCAACCTTTTTTCTTTGGAGACCGCCGCTCCCCAAACACCAGTGGTGGCGGGGATTGAACACCGGCCTCCCGGGAGTGCCAGGGAGGAGGCCCTGTTTTGTGATGAAAATCCGGGCGCCCCTCCCCGGGGGGAGACACCCCCACGGCCCCAGGCGCACAAACTCAGGGCTTCTTCTTTGAAGAGAGGAAGCTCCTCAGATCCGGTCTTTTCGAAGCAGATTTATGAGAAGAGCGGCGAGCCCCACCCCAGTCTTTACGGGGGGGTGCGCGGCTGGTCACGCTCTCCTTCTGCACCTCACGCCTGATAGGGGCCAGACCTGGCCGGGGCCGGGTGGCTGACGGTCCCGGTTCTTGAGCACGGCGGGGAAGGAACCTCCCAAAGGCCTGTTCATATAGCTTTGCCTCCCGAAACCTAGTGGCGGCGGAATTAACAGCGTCGCCAAAAAGGCCGGAAGGCGAGATGGGGGCAACACGAGGACAACACGATCCTTATCCTTGATGCCCGTGAGGTTCAGCCACAGATGCCTCTTCGTGGACATCATGGCAGCCATGGGGTCGCTTGGTTGCACGGAGAGACAGGTCTGTGGCTCGGCGCAGCTCTGCAAACGCCCTGTTATCAATAGCCCCGCCGCTGCTCAGGTCCTTCAGCAGGTCAGCCTGGTAACCTGCAAAACCGCCATGGTGTGCAGTGAAGCACCTCAAAATAATATAATTCCTCAAAAGCTCTGTCAGCACTGGAGGAGCGTTGTGAGGAGGCTACTTCCATGGAAGCGAGAGAGGAAGATTCTTCCGCTCCTTCACAAGAAGCGCCGGAGCGCGCTTGCGAAGCGGAAGCTAAAACTCCCTGATCCGGAGAGAGCGCGAGAGAAAGGGGAAATTCCGTCTCGTGCGCGTCTGCCAGATCAGCACGCGAGCCCCAGGAATACGCCGCGGCTCGCGGTTTCTCTTTAAAGAAAGCGAGCCGCGCGCGAAGCACCTTAATAGGGAGAAGATCACAGTACTCACAGTCTCCCTGAAGCCCGAGGCGAGCGTGTTCTTCCCCAAGCACTCGAGACAAAACTCGTGAAGATCGCCCTCCGAAAGAGATCTATCGCACGGAGGCACGCATCTCTTAAGCAACTCCGCCATATCGGTGAGTTAATGCTGTTATTTTTATTTCGCTTTCGTTACGGCTTGTACATGCACACGCAAACACAAAGCGATCCTGAAGACAAAAAGATCTGAGGATGTTTCCGGTTCACTCCTATTTATAACCTGCAGGTGCACCTTATTTGGTGACGTCATGCCTGGCACAGGTTATAAGCCGAAGGTATTCGGCGGGTTTGACATGCACAGGCTTCACAACCGGGCAACAAAGAGATGTTGCCATAGCGTTTTCATGCAGCATTGAGTGTAGCTTTTGAAAAGGGAACAGAATTCTCCCGATACCTGGAACTAAAAATCCTGTTCTGTATTGAACTGATACTTGTCCTTATTTTTAAATCAGTTCAATGAAATCTACAGCATGGGAGAGAAATATTACAGGGTAAACTAGTAAGACAAGGTGATTTGTCAAGGATGGAAGCAAACAGTTAGTGGATTGAAGGAAACACCTCTTCTCCCTTAGCACACATCTAAACTTTGTACAGAAATGCAATGGGTAAAATCATTGAAAAATATTTTTTTTCCTGTTTTGTATCATGATTAAGAATAATTAATAATAATAAATAACCACCAGTCTACCCACCACCAAGGTGTAATAGTTTAGTCTTCACTCTAATTGGGGGTGTGTAATGTCCTGATGCTCATAAAATAAATATATAAATAGAATGAGATCAAATCCATTAGGTGTCCAGTTAAGAACAGCTGTTAATTTTGAGTATAATATTATATACAGTATGCAGCATATAGGCTAGTAACAGTGTTTCTAGTCATAATGTGAGCAAACACAACGTTTTTGGAGATTGTGTGTGAGTCGTGAGAGATGTGTGTGTGTGTTTTGGGGGGTGGGGGGGGGGAGTGTTAACATTTGTAATGTGTGCATTACAATATGTGCATGTTTGTGTGTGAGATGTGTTTGTGTGTGAGTTTTAACATTTGTGATGTGTATGTGTGTACAATAGGCTGCAGATGCTGGAAGAAAAGCATCACACTATGATGATGTCACCATCCTGATGCTTGGTTTGAATTTCAGAAGAATGTTTAGTCAGGTCTTAAATGACTTGCTGGCATGTGATTGTCTCAAAACGGATTTACATAATTTGTGTGTGTTTTTTTTTTTTTTTTTTTTTTTTTGCATTTGTGCAAGATTTAGTGAAGACATAGCAACATGGCTCCCAAGAATGTTATCAAGCACGGCAGCAAGAAGAAAAGGGAGTCACTTTCAGTTTTGTTTTTAAGCAGCCGTCAGTTTTGTTTTTAAAAATCATAAATTAAGGTTAAGTGAGGTTTAATGTCTATTTATTTAATGTTTTACTTCATTTACATGTCTTTTCTAAATGTTTTGATTGTTTGTATATGCGGAAATATGATTATAATGTTGGAAATTAAGTAATATTGGTAATATTTTTGGGTGGCTGGAATTGATTATCTGCATTTGCATTATTTCCTATAGGAAAATGTGTTTCGCAATACGAAATTTCACCTTAAGAACTCACCTCTGGAACGGATTAAATTTGTATGCTGAGGTACTATACCTCTGTATTCAAGGTATTCAAAATCGGAGTAATCTTATCTAGCCTATAAAGCTCAGGTTTTATTTATTGATTTTTACATACACCAACTACCTGCCTTTTTAAAAAAATCGATTTGTAACCAATTATAATCAATAATAATTGCTGTATGATTGATGCTTCTGCACAATGCTACAAATTGCTTTAACATGTTTTGGGAGCTAAATGAATGAAACCTGGGAACCTTAGTGTTAAGGGTAAACACTAACAAAGGGGCTATGAGAAAAAGTAAAATAGTTGTAAGGAAAAAAATAGAGCTACAGTATGTGAAGTAATAGGTTGGTTACTGTAAATAGAGCAATGGTCTGTAGGTGACACAAAGTTGTGATTTGCTTTCACACACACACATCTCTCACGACTCACACACAATCTCCTAAAACGTTGCGTTTTGAAACCAGTGAAAATTGCAGCGCTTCTAGATAAAACATAATATACTGTCCATATAAATAAAAATGAATATTTAGGCCTATACGCGAAATATATTTCACTTAAATATTACAGATTCAAACAAGGAAAGAAGACACGTTGAGCTTGAGTTCATTATGATCCAGATAAAAGGTCTAGGGAGGAAACAGACAACTTTTTCCGTTTTTTGCATTGAGTTTAACCATGTAGCACCTTTAGTATTCATAGCAAAAGCAACCCAACAGTGTGATTAAAATCAGTCCTTTAACTGAATTATGTTAGATTTTAAGTAAATTGGAATAACATAAAAAATGTATATACAACTATGACACGATAAAGAATTCCGCAACTTTGAATATAAATTAGAGAATGTAATTTTCTGAAGAAAATGTGAGTAAGAAAACTCAGGCCTAGCGCATGGCCTGACAGCTTCACAATGATCCGGAGAAACTGATTGGTTGAGTAAAATGTGCCCGCGTACAGTATGTTAGCATGTTGCTTGGAAACCTTCGACCACAGGGGGCAATTTACCGCCCACACCTTAGAAAAATGTTGTAACCGTGAACTGAATATGACTAAGACCAAGGAGATGGAGTGATGGATCTCAGGAGAACCAAGTCTACCCTGAGCACAGTCCACAATGTGGGTGAGGAGGTGGAGGTGGTGGAGAACCACAGATATCTTGGAGTTCACATTGACAACAGATTAGACTCTTGGACCAGGAAATGTCAACATAAGAGCAAGTCGCCACCAAGAATAACATTCGTCAAGGAGGGAACAAAACCACCAGGGTAAAACCAAGGCAAGTCTCTTGCAGTCTCCTAAAGCATGGGAGCTTAGGGTAGACCTGAAAAAGAGGCTCCGGTTCCCAGATGTTGTCCACACTACCTAAAGACCTGACGCTGTCCTCTTCTCTATGGAAGGAAAGAAGATTATCCTAGTGGAGCTTACAGTGCCGTGGGAAAAGGGGTGGGAGGAGGCGTTTGAAAGGAAGACGGAACGCTATAGGGAACTGGTGTGGAATTGCAGGGACAAAGTTTGGCAGACGTGGTTGTATCCAGTCGAGGTGGGATGCCGGGGCTTCCCAGCCCAATCAGTATGGAAGCTGATCACCGACATTGGATTGAGGTGGACTGAGAGAAAGAAGGCAGTGCGAAGGCTGGGGGAGGCAGAAGAGAGAGCCTCCTGTTGGATTTGGGAGCAGAAGGGAGGAATTGAGCTGGCAGCCAGGAGGGAGTGAGAAGTGGCTGGCCTCCACTACTGACCCAGCAACAGGAGAGTGTTATTGTTAAGGGTCGAAACACTTTCGGATCGTTGGTAACCATCTGATGACACAACCTCCTGGCTAAATGCTCCAGTCATTGCAAGATGACTGAAGGAAAAGCATCCAAGGATGTATGCATTACTGACTGGAAATGCAACACACGCACTGATTACAGAAAAGGACAGAGCAGAGTCTACTTCTTGAGGAAACTCAGGTCCTTTAAAACCCTTAGGAGTCGGTGGAGCCGCCGGCGGGTCCAAGTGCATTTTTTTCTGGTAACCATAAAAAGAACTTAAAATGATCCGTCATTTTTTTTTTATATCATATATATAAGTGTAGTACATCATTTAAATCTGTAAAGGGTCTACTTTTATTTATGTATACTCACTATGTGAACAAAACATTGTGCTTTTGTAAAATAAAGAAAATAAACAAGGTGCGCTTTCAGCCGTCTCAGTCTCCGTGAATATCTCCGTCACTAAAATTAACTGAAACCCCGCGAATACTTCACACACCGACGTGAGAAATACATCTATATAAAGCTTAAAGGGTCTACTTTTAAATAATAATAATTAAAAAAAATATTCTCAGTTTATGTAATCTGTAATGACCGGAGACAGGACACGCCCACATGCTATTCACAGGGAAAACAGCTGTAGAAGCACGCTACATACAAGACCACGCCCCCTGCACGTGCACACACATCCTGCATGTGTGGAAGATGTGACGCGCTGTACAGGTTTCTGGGCTCTACAGAATGTTCTGGGCGGTGGGAGGAGTTTATCCTGGGAGGAGTTTATCTTTTCTCCAGAACAACACTGAAACTCCGACAGATAACGGGTGTGTGAGAATCCAGCAAGCTGTTACCATGGGTGAGTTAGTAAGTCTCATATAATCCTTATTCTCGTAATATAAAACTCATATTATTTTATTTTTCCTCATTTTGGCTAGCTTTGGCCATCTTATATGTAACATTGTCTTTCAATGTCACTTTAGGATAGCATGTAGAAAACACTGCTATTCATTGTACCATACTATATAGCTTAGCACAAACATGTTAGCTCCCTGTGGCTGAAGCTAATACCTTATGTAGATTACAGATGGTTGTCAGTATCAGCTGTGGTGTAAATATCCCAATGTATTTTACCCAGTTTTGGATACATTTAGCTTACGGAAGATATTTGGTTCAGTTTTTGATTAGCTTATGACACTGCTATCTATAAAGTTATTTAGCACAAACACTTTAGCACCCGGTGTCTAAAATACTACCTCATGTAGCTTATTGATATTCAGATATAAGAATAAACAGTTTTTTATTTGTTGTATGACATTACAAAAGCTTGTGTTGTCTTTACGCATGGTCATTAGTGATTGATGATGATGATATACAGTAGTTTATCTTATTGTGTTATCATGCTCATGTTGCATTTTTCTTTTTAAATAAACAGTTGTGACGGTGAAAATGATCAGCCATCTGTTTGATAGAAAGCATTGGGTCTGGAGTCAGGATGGATCGCTTGTAATTTTAAAATGGATAGACACACAATAAGTATCTGCCTATACCTTTGACTGTGTACAGCCAGCACATGGACTGACCTCGGGTTACAGAAGTGTTGATTCCGCTAGTAACAGGGAAAGCAAGTGTATGGTAAGAAGCAAAAAACACCATGGAAACATCAGGTATGTAATGTTCACTTATGTCTTCAGTTAAACAGGAACTGCTTTTTGAAAGTGGCACAAAGATGCATGGTTGTGTATAGTGTGTAAGGGTGGGCTTTTACAAACCTAACACTTTTTTTTTTTTTTTCATTTTATTTTATTTTGCATGGTCATAGTTATGCCATAAAATGTCCTTATGTTTATAAGATGATCTTGTACATTCATTCTTGGACAGTTTCTTTGCACTATGTAAGTGAGTAGGTTATGTATAGGGTGTAAGAGTGAGTTATTTTGCCTGTCAGTTAACTATATTCTAAATAAACAAATGTTTTTTTTGTTTTGAAATTATTTTCTTTTAGCATTTCCCTCTGTCACATGCCTGACTGAAGGGTTAATGTCTGCAGCAAGATGTTACAGATCTTCTATCAGTCTGTTGTGGTAAGTGCAATATCGTTTACTTCCATCTGCTGGGGCAGCAACATCAGAATCAGTGACTCTAAGAAACTCAATAAACTCGTCAGGAAGGCTAGCTCAATACTGGGCACTCACCTGGATTGTTTGGAGCTGGTTGTGGAGAGAAGGATGTTTTACATACTGTTAACCATCATGGAGAACACCTCACATCCATCCCCTCCACAACATGCTGGCTAAACAGCGGAGCACTTTCAGTAAGAGAATGACAAAAAACACTACAGGAAGACTTTTCTGCCAACTGCAATTAGACTTTAATTCAATTCAATTCAATGTTATTTATATAGCGTTGTTAATAATGTTCATTGTATCAAAGCAGCTTTACAAGAATGAAGAATTTTTAAAAAATGAAAATTTATTGAAGTGTGTATGTGTGAGAAAAATGTGTCTAGATAATAATGAGATGAATGATGAATGAAATGTCTCTGATGAGCAAGCCAAGGGTTACGACGGCAGTGGCAAGGAAAAACTCCCTGAGATGGTAGCAGGGAGAAACTTTGAGAGGAACCAGACTCAGGGATGCAACTGCACCCTTGCTGAGGGGTATGCAAGATCATGGGTTGCCCCCCACCCCATATAAAATAGCATCAGTCAATGTCCAAATCCTTAGAATGGTAAGCTGCAAAAATAACTTAGATTTTCAAATAATGTGCAGTACACTGACAAGGAAAAGTGCGTACAGTACGTATGCTCCGACCCTGACGTGGTGCAAAGCACTTTTCCACATCAAAATGTGACTGTTGCCGTGGATTTTGGCGTTTCTTCATCTTCACAACTGAGTAAACAAAATAGATGTTTCACAAACTTTGTTTCTTAAGGCTACAATAACTTATTCTGCATGTTTCTTAATACTGTGTAAGTCATAAAATCCTGTATGGCCTTTACCTACCTGTTTTCTTCATCTGCTCTGAACTCATTTTCTATCATTGCTTCATTGTCCTCCTCATCTTCATGGCTGAGTAAATGAACCAGATATTTCACAAAATATATACCTTAAATCATCAATCCCAAATTTATGTTTTTTGATATTGTTTAAAGTGGTCATGACCAGATGAATTCAAGTTTACTTGATTTTTTTGACAAATAAGAGGTCACTGCACTATAAAAAAACATTTTGTAATTCTGGTGCACAAAAAACTGTAACTTACTTTATAAGTGTACATCAGAAAACATTAAAATTGTAAATGTATGTCATGACCCCTTTAAGTCATAGTATCCTGTGTGGTAGCTCCTACCTGTTCTCTTCACCTGCTCTTGACTTATTTGCTTTCTCTCTGTACTTTTCATCTTCATGGCTGAGTAACTGGACCAGATATTTCACACTATTTATACTTTAATTCTGCAGTACTCCAATCTGCTATATTTCTTGGCCCATTCCTAACTCTTCTCTTCCCCTGCTTTGTCATTCTCTTTCACTTGCTCTTCGTTGTCCTCTTCATCTTCATGGCTGAGTAAATATACCATTATGTTATTATTATACCTATACTACAGCAGACAACTTTCAGTAAACTACTTGCATATTTCTACACAAAGAGTGCTTAAAAACTACCAGAAATGCAAAAATGTAAGTGATTATATAGTGTGTGTATGTGTTAGATCAGGCCTTTAAGACGTCTTTTTTATGAACACTCATGTACAAAGCATTAAAATGATTGTATTTGCTAAACTGTGATGTAATTTCATTAGCACTGTTATTACACCAGAAAGAGAAAAAAAAGCTTATGCATTAATAAATTTAAACTGCATAATTTTTAGAAACTTTGTGGTTTTTCAAGCTGCTTTGAGAATCCTGTTTACAAAAAGCTTACAATAGGGTCTCGAATACTGTATGAATGAATGTGTAGAGTAGGGCTGCAACAACTAATCGATAAAATCGATAATTATCGATAATGAAATTCATTTATGTCAACGAATGCCGTTATCGATTAGTTGGACTGCTCACGTTACTGAGGAGCGCGACCACAAGATGCACAAATACACAAAGATACACACAGATACACAGCCGCTCGCACAGTGGCGGTTACAGAAGCGTCTGCAGGAAAAAGCGTGCGCCTATGGCGTTATATTCTTGCCACAATTCTGAGCGTGCGGTTTGACATTTTGAGAGCAGACAAAGCACTCTATGCACGTGCAGTGTCTCCACTGCGCGCTCAACTGCTCAATTCTGCGCGTGCAATGTCCCGGGGTGCTCGCTCAACATGTTCTCCGCGCACGCGCGACTTCTCGATGCTGTGCGCGCTCGTCTCTGCCTTCACGCGCAAGCAACATTTATTTACTGTGTGCGCTTCTGCCTGTACGCTCACTCAACTTTATCCAGTGTTACAAAACTGCCACAAAACCAGCCAATCACAGACTTCTACACACGACTTCTGATTGGCTGTTCCTTCTCTATCAGCTGGCAATATCTGCAATTATTGTTAAAATGCTGTATTTTGCATACTCAAATGCTGTTATTTATTTATTTATTTATTTATTTATTTTTAGAAAGAGACAAGACAGCATAAGTAAGTTAATTCAAAAAAGAAATCCCCGATGCACTCCACAACAAGCAGCCACTATAACAGATCCAATATAATAAGAGTACAACAATTGTTTTTCTTTTTTTCTTTCTTTATATTTTGGATATTTAGAGGAGTTTTACTGTTCAAAAACAAACTTTGTCTTTAATTTAAGGTTTAAAATGTTAAAATTAAAGATCATTAAACTATACTTTTGCATTTTTAAAGTTTAGTTTTATACATAACTAATACCCTGATTTATGGTTTTATATAGTTATAAGCAAAACATCAAGTTAAAGAAGCGTTTAGTTTTATCCGATTAATTGAAAAAATAATCGATTATCAAAATAATCGTTAGTTGCAGCCCTAGCGTGGAGGGATCCATACGCTAGTCTCGTTCTGTTTACACAGCAGGGCTTTCCGGTGTTCTATCAATTCATCCTACCCATCATTATTTCCTACCCAGGCTCTCTGTGCATGCGCATTAAAAAAACATCACACTTAAATTCATTCATGTGCGAATTTACTGAGGTTTTTCATAGTCTCATAGTGCTTTTAATTGACATTTTATTTGATTCACATGCATATATTTAACAGTTGACCTGTGAATTGAAGGGTAGGAATTATTCTTTTTTTATCGTTTGTACCCACGTTAACATTTTTAACAATAAGTTAAATTTTTTTAAACCAAACGCCTATTTTTTTTTTTTCAGGAATAATGATTTGATATTAACGGACGGTGACTATGCCCAGCCTCGCTGGCAGTGGCAATAACATTAAATGTTGATGACCTTAATGACTTACAGTAATACAAAATGATAGGTCAAGCTTACCAATCTCCTTTTATCCACTATGACATTGCTGTCCTCATTTTAAGACACACTTTTTCATTTTCTTTTTTTCTTTTTCTGTTCTGCGCACCAGAAAATTGCCCTCTTCTGTGACTGTCTGGCAACTATTTAAAAAAAAAATTTTATACTCATTTAAAATGCTAAACAAAACAGTCTCTTAACAAATATAATTTTTAAAATATTTTAAAAGCTTTATTAAAGACAATTTTCAAAGATTTTTTTCAAAGGCGCCCCCATGCACTGCATGTACTGCATACCCCATTTTTGCGTCCCTGACCAGAGGGAACTCAACAGGGAACTCATCCTCATTTGGGTGATAACGGATAGAAATTATATAACATCGTGTGTGTTATGCAGCTGAAAGTTCAGTGTAACAGTGTAAATTAACATGAAGTCTAGTTCAGCATAGGGATGAGTCAGCAGGTGCAGAGGGCAGATGGGGTCAGGATCACTGGGAGCTCAGTACACAGCAGCATGTGTAGCTCCAAACCATCATGAAGCAGAATCCAGCTGGAGCTGGTCCTTCTCTGGATGTCTCAGGTTGCTCGCAGGGTTGGCCTCTTTCAACTGAAGCTGGGACAATCTCCAGATGCCTCGGGATGGGTAGAAGAATACAGAACAGATGGAGAGAATTAGCGTAGTTGCCATTCAGGATAGATGTACTGGAGTATGAGGTAAAGAAATAAATTATGTGTATGCCAGATTAAAGAGATGCGTCTTGAGTCTACTTTTAAACTGGGAAACTGTGTCTGAGCCCCGAACACTGTCTGGAAGGCTATTCCAAAGTTTTGGAGCTAGATATGAAAAAGCCCTACCTCCTTTTGTAGATTTTGAAATTCTGGGAACTACCAGAAGTGCACAGTTTTCTGATCTTAAGGAACGTGGTGGATTGTAACGTATCAGAAGACTGGTTAGGTATGTGGGAGCTAAACCATTTAAAGCCTTGTATTTAAGTAATGGTATTTTGTAATCAATTCTCAACTGAACAGGTAGCCAGCGCAGGTATGATAACATTGGGGTTATATGATCATATTTTCTGGATCTAGTGAGAACCCTGGCGGCTGCATTTTGGACTAACTGAAGCTTGTTTATTGCGGATGCAGGACAGCCACCCAGTAATGCATTACAGTAGTCCAGTCTGGAGGTCATGAATGCATGAACCAGCTTTTCTGCATCAGATACAGATAAAATGTTTCTAAGCTTGGCAATATTTCTAAGATGGAAAAAGGCTGTTCTTGTGATATTGGAAACATGATTTTCAAAGGAGAAGTTACTGTCGAATATTACACCCAGGTCTTTCACTGTCGAGCTGGTAGTAACAGAACATCCTTCTAAACGCAGGCTGAATTGTGAGTTTTTGGGCCAATAAGTAATATCTCTGCCTTATCTAAATTTAGTAAAAGAAAATTATTGGTCATCCAATCTTTTATGTCCTGGACACACACCAGCCTACTGCATCTTTTTGAGCTGCATGCTGATGCACTGTTGGGGGTGGGGTAAAACACAGGCTGACTGTGGATTGCCAGGTGCCTCTCACCTGCAGGAGGTTGCAGCATCACGGGGGATTTGAACCTACAATCTCTGGATGACGGGGCGAGCGCATTGCCACTGCTCCACTTGGAGCCCACCACCTCCTTGCAATGTTTAACTCTTTTATAGTGGGCTGTAACGCATTACAAAGTAAGGCATTAGAGAACATGGATTACTTTTTTGATGTACCGAGTAATCTAACTCGTTAGGTCTGCCATTTACAAAACCACACGGGAATCGAACTCGCCACCTCCGGATGACAGGGCGAGCGCTTTACCAGTGCGCCACTTGGAGACACCTCCACCCCGCTCTTATTCCTGCTGTTAGTAGTTAACAGATTAGCAGTTAGCAAAGCAGTTTTTATACATACAGTATCTATGTTTTGATTCAAACTACTGTAGCTTGTGGTTTAGTCAAAGTTTTCTTGTTTTGTTTTGTTCATCATGTTGTCTAAAGTGATTTGCTGGTGAACAAAAAAGCCACAATTAAAATGTGTCAATGAAGGTGAAAGTAAAGACCAACACTAAATTATGTCCTTTATAAATTATACAAATAATATGCAACATGATTTTCAAAAATACTTGTATGGAAATATATATACAGTATGTACTGTTTGTAAGCCTGTTTTAATAGCATTTAAAGAAAAGTATAGCTACAATAATCATGTAAACTCAAAACAGTAAAGTTTTAACAAGGTGTCTGTCCGATGATGTGTATACAGGAAATGTTGTGTTATTGTGAATATGGGACTCTCACCTTTGCATACAGAGACTCTACAGATCTCTCTCTGAACTTCCTGAGAAGTCACTTTAAGTGCACCATACTCTAACATATTTTGACAGGTGGGATCTGATTAACACGTTAAATAATTACACTAATTAATTTATTCAACAACCTGGCCAGAGCCAGAACTTTACTATGTGAGGACATCACACTTAGAGTATCTTGAAAGCTTTTGGACGAAAACTACATAGAAAGGATAAATTGATAAATGAATGCTGCTGTTGTGGAATTCAACTACAACTATTTATAAGGGCGGGTCCCAAACCAACATGCTTACAATCTAGCACTATCGCCTTGCACCTCCAGGGTCCGAGTTCGATTACCACCTCAGGGTCTGTCTGCATGGAGTTTGCATGTTTTCCCCGTGCTTGCTGGGTTTCCTCCGGGTTCTCCAAGTTCCTCCCACAGTCCAAAGACCAGACTAGTTGGTGTTTCCAAATTGCCTGTCGTTTATGTTGACCAGAGGTCCAACCAACGGTCGGAAAATGGGAATAAATATAATAGTAATCATTTTTGGTCTCCATGGTCTCCAGTTGGACTATAGAGGTTCCTAGATGGATGGATGGATGGATGGAAACCTGTAAAAGGTCAAAAACATGCATCTATTCTCCATTCTTACTTACACATATTTGTTTATGTTATGTATAATATTTAATTTGGAAATCAAATAATTTGTAAAAAAAAAATGTAGAAAAACTCTTATGCAATCCAAATTATTATTATTATTATTATTTACACAATGCTTTGTGCAAGCTTGCTCGGTGTAGATAGTTAGGTCTACACTGAACCAAAGTTGTGGCACACATCCAGCCCGATCCATCCATCCATCCATCTGCCATTTAAAAACACTCAACAAGTCAACAGCGCATTAATATTAATGGTGGAACACGAGTCTGTAGAGAACATAAAACTCCAGTGACCCTGTGACAATGCCGTCACATTCATAAATGCATGGGCTCGGCTATAGAAGTGATCATGAATGGCGCGTCGCTTTCCTCCACCAAGTCGGGCTCCTGCCGCTGCTCTCTATTTGCCACCTGTTGCTCCTAATGAGTGTGTGAATTTGAATCGTGCCCAGCTGCAGCGGAGGGTTCGTGAACTAACACGGCCCCATTGGCTTGAAGCGACATCAGTGGCACTGGGCGCAGGCAGGGCACGCTCCTGAGCTTTAGATGCCAGCGGCATTAACACCCTTCCAGCATAGACAGGCAACACGGGCAAAGGTGGCAACCCGGGGGAGCTAACAATGTGAGTTGCTATGGTAGCAGCTGAGACTCTTTTCACAAACACACAAACACCATGCACACAAACAAACTCATTATAAAGGTAAGACAAGCTACATAAAGGTGTCCAAACCTCTAACACCTGCTATGATGTCATCAGAAAACTAATTTAAAAAATATTGCAATTTGAATATCTGTTCATGAATTTGCCAATCAATCAATCAATCAATCAATCAGTTTAATGCCCATTACACCCTTTGACACTTGTAATCCAATAACCATTAAATACATACCGATCAGTCACAGCATTATGATCATCAACTGGTGAAGTGAATAGCATTGATCATCTTGTTACAATGAGGCTGAAAGTGGGTGGGATATATCACACGGCAAGTGAATATTCTGTCCCTGAAGTTGATGTTTGGCAGCAGAAAAAAAGAGAGCGTAAGGACTTAAGCAACTTTGACAGGAGCCAAATTGTGATGGCTAGATGACTGAGGCAGGGTAACTCCAGCTCCTGTGAGTTATTGTGGTCAGGACCACAGAAGAAAAATGGTGATAGGGTCATGGGCTCATTGATGTACGTTGGGAGAGAAGGTTGCCCACGTTGACCAATTCAATAGAAGATCTACTGTAGCTCAACTTGCTGAGAAGATTAATGTTGGGTCTGATCGAAAGCTGTCTCGATGGCCATCTCTTATTAATCATGTTTTCTTTAACCTCATGTGGAAGCCTGGGTGTGCGAGTCATTTATCTGGGAAAAAGACAGGACGAGAGTGCACTATGGGAAGAAGTCGAGCCAACGGAAGCAGTGTGATGCTCTGGACGATGTCCTGCTGGGAAATCTTGGGTCCTGCCATTCATGTGGCTCAAGATGTTCACTTGGCCTCCAAGTTCTCCAGATCTTAATTGAATCAAGCATCTTAGGGATGTGCGGGAAGATGGTCCTCTGATCCATGGAGGCCACACCACGCAACTTACTTGACACTGTTTGACACTGAGGCTGTAGAAAACGGCAGAGGACAATAGTGCAATGTTTGAATACGAGTCAGGAATAATTGAAATTTTGCCAACAAATTCAATAAATAAGTAAGAATGAACAGGTGTCATGTGCCAAGCTGAAGTTCCTCTTATTATCATATGATTGACGTTTACACCAAGTAATAAAACTAGAGTGAATGAGACTCATGTGAATGATTCCTGTGATTTGAGTAATTACTTGTTTTCCAATCTAACATGTCTTGTACAACATTTTGATGCTGATTTTGGTAATATTTAACATTAAATAGGAAAGAAAGAAATATATAGCAGTCAGTCACTAAATATAGTTCACACATTGCTTTGACTTAATTACTGTAGGACGGAAACTGTTGTCACTACCTAGTTAGGTAATTAACACACACTTCCGACACGTTGTTTATTTTCTATAAAAATGTGACAACAAACAATGAATTATGTTAATATATGTATAAGTCTGCACTATGCACCTAAGTGATTAGGATGAAGATTGAGTCACAGGCCAGAGTTTCTCGCTCTTTTGTAGTAATCGTTACAAATAAACTATAAACTAGCATTATATACCAATCAGTCATAACATTATGACTCCTGATATTAAGTAGGTCCCCCCCCCTTTTCACCATAACAGTGATGCCCTGTGTCATCTGACAACTTTCTATCACAACCAGCATTAACCTTTTCATCAATTTGATCAACACTAGTGCTTCTACTGGATCCGATTACACGGGCCAGACTTCGCTCCCCATGTGCATCAGTTCAATTTTTCTTTCTTGGATCACTTTTGGTATGTCCTGACCGTTGCAAACCAGGATCATCCCACAAGACCTGCAGTTTTGAACTAGCTCTGACCCAGTTGTCCAGCCATCTTCTATCCCACTTCCAGTCACCATTGTAACAAGATAATGAAAATGTACCTACTGTAAGAAGTGCCAAATTTCTTCACAGGTCAAGGCTGTTTTGGCGGCAAAGCGGGAGACTTACAATACTCAATATTAGGCGGGTTGTCATAATGTTATGGCTGATCTGTGTATATAATATGTAAGTACTGCAACATCTAAGCTTAGTACAGAAATGCAATGGGTAAAATCACTCGTACTACAAAATGCCACAGAATAAACCACAGATCATTTATAATACTGTGAATATACAGTATACAGTACAGTTTTTTCCTCCTCTATTTTGTATCATCATTAAGAATAATTAATAATAATAAATAACCAGTCTACACACCTCCAAGGTGTAATAGTTTAGTCTTCACCCTTATTTTGGGTGTGTAATGTCCTGATTACAGACTGAGATCAAATCCATTAGGTGTCCAGATAAGAACAGCTGTTACCTCTTTATGAGTATAATATTGTGTACTGTATGCAGCATATAGGCCAGTAACAGTGTTTCAAGTCATAATGTTAGCTAAATTAAGGCAAATGTTGTAAAATTAATTTATTTCTTTCATTTCTTACCATGACAATGAAGTCCACACTAGAGCCCCTGCCCGAGATATATGTACAGGTTGCTCCTAATGAAATTCAGGAAAGTAAAGCTGTGCAATCAGGCAAATTTGTCTGCAATAAATTTTTACTACAAACCTTTAGGTAATCCAAATAAGTAGCAAATAATATTTACCATAAATGCTATATTCAATTTAAACTGGATGAAAACTTATATTGAAATTTCTCATGAATGAAGGCATGTAACCAATTAAATCAATCAATCAAGCAATAAACAAATTAATTAATAAAAGAAAATAGCACCCACCCCATCCTCCCTCCATCTCCTATTCGTTACTTCCATTTTAGATAGTTGGCAACCATATTCCCAATGTCCTCGACAACTGACCGACTCATCGCTGTTTACTGTATATGCTCAAACATCTACGCAAGCGGAAAGTAATCACTTGCTTGTTTCTTGCGAGTGTGTAGAGACTGATAGGGTTTTTTTTTTTTTTTTTTTTTTTTAAGTCTTGATGAAAATGTTAGTAGACATAATGTATAGACTACAGGGAATAAAGCATTACATATACATCACTTAAAAAAAACATATTTAACTGGACATTACAGTACAGTACATGTTACTTACTTGGCTTTGTACCAGATTAATTGTCCAATTATCTAAGTTCGGTGACCTCTGCTACAGCATTTCCTTTCTTCATAATGTCTTCATACACATTTAATGACATTTAGATGAAACCATGGTTATAGTAGGTTTTTCTTCCATGTTGACTGGATCGAATGTTCATTTTATCACAGCATGCCTACATTAATCTGACCCATCATATCAAGTTAGCTTTGCACTATGGCCAGTAGTGTGCAGTAAGTGAAATGTATCACATTTTCAATTTTGGCAACAAGAGATGGATAAACATCTTATCTTCCTGATTTTTTCAACAGAACTTAAACACCTTGTTTTAAAGCACTTTAATGAACACACTCCAACCAGCTGTGACTGAAAAACATCTGCATGTGTGAGGTTCCCACTTTCTTACCACATCAGTTTTCTAAGCCTCTCTTATAAAACGATAAGCACTGGCTGTATCTCATGAACCAAATAGATGGGGATAATTATCATATTTTATCTATAATTATCAAAGATAATGATAGAGTCATATACTGTACGTGGCAGCAAAATGGAGCTTATTGAATCAGGAATCTGATGATATACATCATACTCATATCACCCAAAATGGGTGCAAATCAATTAATACCAGATTTGATATGATGGGTCACAGTTGAGAAAATAAAAATGGTTTATGAACAAAAGTTACATGTTGCACATGTTCCTTTGAACAGTTGATATTGAGATGTATCTGCTACTTATGATCTGTAAAGCTTCATCACGGCTCTAATCTGTGGTTCTGGTTGTTGATTTTTGAGGTAACTGGTAACTTTTGGTCTTGCTTTCCTGGGAAGGTCTTCATGAGAGCCAGTTCGATCATGGCGCTTGATGGGTTTTGCAAACGCACTTGACACAATACTGTTCTTGCGAGAACTCTTCCAGAACAGCTGACCTAAAATAACAGCTGACTGTTGACTTATTTACAAAGTCTTATTACATAGTTCTGAAATCACCAGTATCGTTCTAGAATGTGAAAAACATTCCATTAGAAGTCGTGTGTAAACTTTTAACCGGCATATTAGACAAATTACCAATTTCATAAAAAGCAAACAGAAAAGAAAGTGCATTATAATGCACCAGTAAACAATTCATGTTTTATTTTGGTCCATAATTATCCTTCAAAACAAATGGAGTACAAAAAAAGATTCCTTTGAACATCCACTGATGAAAACAGCAATCCTTCCTAGCAGAATGTGCTGAACACTTAATCCTGAGCAATACAAGTTTCACACAGGTACTGTAATAACACCGTAATAATGCGGCCTGACAAGAAACAAGTGCGTTCTGAATGTTTACATGAACTCCGATATACAAAATTCATCTGGAATGTCAATCTTAATATTTCCCACATGCATACAAGTTACAAGAGACTTACAGAATACTATAAGCAGGAAGATCTTCAGGGCATAATCATGTCTTTTATTGCTAGTAATTTACAGACACTGATTATTTAAAGGTCCAATAAGACGGGCAATGACTCCGCACACACTCGGTATTCTTCATACACACTCAGTCGGCTTTATGTCTGTAATATTCTGAGCTGAGCTGTGGGGAGAAGAGGAAAAAAAAAAAACACTGAGACTTCTTTTGATAGAATCCCAGAAGATATCAAACAAACTGAAATTAAATAGAAAAAAATGAAAAAGTATTAAGGAAAGAGTTCATCGTGGTTCACTCCTTGGATTCAACTCTATAGTACCTTGGATTTTCATTTAATTTCATTTAATTCCATATGGAAAAATTATGATCCATAAAATCATATGGATCTGCAAAAGCAGATTGTGAGCATCTTCAAAGACAAAACGGGTCCAATCACTGGAGCAAGCAAGGAGGTCATTGAGGTTCTGATAACACGTCAACGAACCTCACAGAGTCCTTGGTGGTTTGTCGGCTTCTTTAGTCCATGTCCGTGTCCAGGTTCAGCTCGGTGCTCAGGTTGAGGTAGAAGAAGGCGTAAACCCCCAGCAGGAAGACCAGCACGGCCATGATCACCAAGATGGTGTCCTAAAAGAAGGTACAAATCAAAATCCATCCCATCCTTTTAAAGCATGTATATGCACTTTAGGCGTAATCGAATCACTATGATAGCGGATTTGAACTGCAGCCAGTCATACATTCTTATATACTATATATACATACACACACACACATTCTACAACTTCAGCCCCAGAGAGCGCAAGTGCACTTAATGTGCTTTAAAATGTGCAGGTGTGCGTCAGGCGCCGAAAATAAATGCTTTTGTGCAAAGAGCTCTATCAACTTCCACCGCGGCAATGACAGTGTGCATGAGACATGAAACACTTTCCAGACCAGGTCCGCGGAGCTTTTCAAACAAATAAAACTATTTCTGATGAGGCAAAGTGCAGGAGAATTGAACCCGCAATGCTCTCGTCACTGAAACTTGTGTATACTTTACTGTTTATACAGGCGGCCCTAAAAGCAAAAATGGCATGGAAAATTATCCTTATGAAACATGGCCGGTAGAGCGGCTTATAGAAATATGATTATTCATCACATATACAAGTACCTCATAGCACAGTGAAATGTTGTTTGCACACATCCCAGGTAGGAAGCTTGGGGTCAGAGAGCAGGGCCAGCAATGATACAGCACCCCTGGGGCAGATAGGGTTAAGTACCTCGCTCAACCAAGAGCAGAGGATTGGAAGTGCTGGGGCTTGAAGCCCTGACCTTTCAAAGAGGAATCCAGAGTCATAACTGTTAGAGCCACAATAGGCCTCACGTAATGGTTGCCTTGAACCTGCAGGGTTCTGGGTTCAAATCTCAGGCATAAGAACAAAGCATTGCGTACTTTTTAAACCACATTGTTCGTGATTCTTCTGAATGACAGCATGACTGACTTCATCCTTAGTCTCGGAGTGTCCTAAACCTTTTCAGGGACATTATTTACGCTTCCATGACCTTTCCATTTGTGTATTATCAAACGACTGTACCGACTGTGATATTTAAAGTCTTTGCCATGGCTGTGGAGCATTTTTTCAAAAACATTGGCGTGTTCTATAAAAATGTAACTTTCGAAAGTTTATTCCTGTCCGGCATGATCGCTCCTCGTGTGAAGACTTCCCAAACAATTGAACCCGTTTTATAAATGACACGTGAGACCGGGTGCAATTTGCATGAGAACATTTTGTGCTGCATTTATATTTATAACCTACACACCTGCTCATTTATGCAGTCATCCAAAAACCATCCTGTATGCAGAGGGACGGCAGGCTTCCACACTCACTCACTCGCCCGCCTAGAGACAGTTGCACGAGAAAATCCCAGGGGGAAAAAAAAAAAAACGATTTGGAAGAATTTTCCCTCCCGATTCTGATGTTTGATATGGACATTATCTGAAGATCCTGATCTGCATGATTGCATGATGAGTGATTCATGATTTAATGCATTACAGTGCTGCTACACGAAAAGCCACCTGGACAACATGCATAAATGAGCAGGTGTACAGGTATTTGTAATAAAGCGGATAGCGAATATTTGTTTGTTTATGTATTATAGTAATTACAAAGTCAAAAGACATTATGTATGTAAATTTCAGTCAATTTAAATAATCCTCGTTTATTATACAAATCGGGAACTTAAAAAAAAATTTTTTTACAAATCTCGTAGTGATGTTAATTTGGCAACGTTAGAGACGTTGGGACGATGTTGGTATTGGGCTATTTTTAAAAGTTAGAATGATGTTAGAACAACGTTGACTAAATGGCGACGCGGTAACGTTGAACGAAATTTCAAAACAGCATTATTAGCAAAACCGATGGTCTGGAACTCCAGTCGCTGTGGTGTGAGACTTACTACTGGACCACTAGGGAACATGGTATTAATGACAGTAAATGAACATCCATTGCAATAAGCAGCATGAAAAAAAAATACCATAATTTACTGACATTAAACCGAAATGCTAAAAAATTAAAAGAGAGAGAGAGAGAGAGAAAAAAAACTTATGAGATCTATTCTAAGAGATGTGTGGCAGGAGTGACACACGCTGTGTGTGGGAAGCTGTTGTATCCGTCCCGATCTCCGACCGGAATTCTAAACCTTGTTAGAAACTTAAGGGAGCATGGATGTGGTTGGTGCGGTAGGATGAATTGTCCAAATGCAGGTTAAAATTTCGTTGTTTTGAGGTTGCATTCACACTGTTGTGTTTGGGCCGGTCATTCAGTGTTGCTTGCAAATACAGCGTTTTTTCCGTAAAACATCACAACACACGTCCTATCAAAATGTAAAGATATGGACAGATGGATGAATGAGCAGCCAGACGGATGGACAAACGGGCGGACAGGCAGAAGGAAGGATGGACGGATAGATAGTTGGACGAGCAGACAGACAGATGGACAGACAAACAAACGAACACAGATAGATAGATATAATTTCCTTTTTTAAATTAAAAAAGTACGATATTGTTTTGGGAGGAAACTCAGACTTCTTTGTCTCAAATGATGACGAAAAAAGGCTAATTTCACAGAAAAGCATTTTCTAATCGTGGGGCGGGCTGAGAGAAACAGCTAATCTCACACGACTCTAATTAAGACTTTTCCTGGGTTTAATGGCAAAGTTAAACTAATGATAGCTGCAGGACTGGCGTTCAAGCATGAATTGAGTTTTTTTTTTTTTGAAAGTTAGTCATTACAATTACAATTCTCATCAACCTCAGTTTCATTAAGTGCAATCGTGTAGTAAAGCGAATTAGCAAAGCCATTGTTCTTCATCTTGACAACTTATTATCAAACTTCTAATCAAATTTGGGTACTTTAGGAGTCTTTCTCTGGGCACAATGTGTGCAAATTGCACAGATACACAGCACAATGGGAAGAAAATTGCACTAATATATCAAACGATGTTCTTTAAGTGGAGAAATTCTCGGGCTTTCTTTTCGAACCTCCGGGCTTCTTGCTTTGTCCCGAGTGTCACACGGTTCGTTTTAAGTGCGAATCTGAAACTTGACTTCGATTGGAACAATGCGAAATCAGGGACATTGTTCTAGATCACGAACAACAATCTCAGCTCGGCTTCACTGCTCTGAGTAAGAGACGGGACAAAGTTAAAGAAGGGAGAAGCAGAAAGTTGACACTTGTATGAGGAATATCACACACACACACACACACACACACACACACACACATACACTCGCTCATACTGAGTATCTGTGTACGAACGGCGGCGGTAATCATCGGCATCCTCATCAGTGCTCAGCGGCTCCGGCGTTTCCATCTCATCCACACGGGACTCGGATGGCTTTAGTCATCGGTAATTGGAAAACTTTTACATTTCATGCCCTTTAGTTTCATTTATTGGACCCATGTTGATTTAGCTGTCAAGTAAACTGCCTTGTGCGCCGGCATAATTGCTATCGCACAGAGTGTTTGGATTGTTTTGTATTCGCCTCTTATGAGATGTTTCAGCAATATTTTCGACACCTTTGGCAAGTGTAGTTTAGTCATATTTGAAATAAAATAGCACATAGCCTGTTCAAGTCAAACCGGTATTTTTGATTGCACAGACTAAAAGTACACGGTTATGAAAGAAGAAGGAAAAAAGCTTAGCTTATGTGATCATGTGGGTGTCATGCGGGTGTATGTGAGATTCAAAGCAGTTCTGCAAGATGAAAGTGTGGCGGATGTTTACTGTAAAATATTGTTATTAATAAATATCGAGTGCTCATTTTTGGTGCACATATCACTACCTTTGTGGAGGGTTCTTAGCAGGAAAATGTTGTACTTTAATATATACTGTACAATTTCTGCAATTGTACAGTATATATATAAAATTAAGTTTTTGGTAAAAATTTTTAATAAGGTTATAAATGGAGGAAGTTAAACATACTGCATTGACGAATATGTGAGATCAAATTAGACTTCATAATTATGATTAATATTCAACATGATCATAGTAATATTTCCCCAAATTATAGCTTTCAGTGTCGGTATTATTAAAAAAAATTATGAATAAAAAAACACAATATAACTAATTATGGATCTCTTTTACAGATTGATGTGCATTTTTGTTCCTCTTGACACATTTCGCACGCCTAATTTTTATTTACCGTAATCATCCAGCGACGGAGGCTCGAGCAGGTAAGTTTAAAACAGGCTGCCAACATCACGTGCCAACAGCAACAACGGTTCTGGGCTTGGATTTCACGTTAACCGGCTGCATAGATGTTCATCGGGCCCAGGTGTGCTGTACGCGTTCCCCACTGACGGGCCGGTCAGCCAGTTGGCGTATGTGTGTGTGTGTGCAGCAGAACAGTGAGTTTCAGCACTCATAAAGCACAGAGGTGTGAACAAGCCTCATAAACACAGCTCAGATACTGGATGAACTGCAACTCTAGCGGAGATGTTACGCCGGGTTGTCTGAGGTGCCGATCGACTGCCGCGGCTCGGATCCTGCGAATACCCCGAGGGGCGTAACGAGGTAATGGCAAGAGGTTACATCATCCAACAGGTGCTTCAGTGTGTTATCGTCTGTGGACTGGTGGTACAGTATTCACAGGCTGACGGAGAAAGACTCCAACTAAAAATCAGTGCTCTACTTAACAAGAGCCATCTGTTAGATCTACTGTAGATGTTTTTTATTATTATTATTATTTAATTATTTATAAGTTTAAAAATACCTAATCTTGTTAACAATGTTAGCAGGTGTGTGAGTGCAAGTGTCAATGTGCGCGTGTGAAAGTCTAACTAACAGATGGATTTGATACCACAGTGACTAATGTCACTTTTTTTTTCTCAAATAAAGTCTTTTATTTAGTTTAGGTTTCTATAAGTACTTTAAAGGGGATTTGATTATTAAAATTAACTTTTTAATAATTTTTAGACATTCAGATGGGTGTGCAGTGTATGTGTGTACAAACAAAGAACTTAGTCTTGGATGAAGTTTAAAAACAGAGCTGATTTAGATTAGATTAGATTAGATTTCCCCCCTAATGTGACCTCATATAAGAAGATTCCCTTACTATATTCCTTTATATGTTTTTTTTTTACATTTTTTTATTTGTACACAAAAAAAGTTAATTTTGATAATCAGATTCCCTTTAAAGTACTTATAGAAAACCAAACATAAAAAAAAAAGACTTTATTTGAGACAAAAAAGTGACAGTCATAGTGATATCAAATCCATCTGTCTCTCTCTCTATATATATATATATATATATATATACATATATATACATACACACACACACACACACACACACACACATACACGGTGGGCCATTTATATGGATACACCTTAATAAAATGGGAATGGTTGGTGATATTAACGTCCTGTTTGTGGCACATTAGTATATGTGAGGGGGCAAACTTTTCAAGATGGGTGGTGACCATGGTGGCCATTTGGAAGTCGGCCATCTTGGATCCAACTTTTGTTTTTTCAATAGGAAGAGGGTCATGTGACACATCAAACCTATTGGGAATTTCACAAGAAAAACAATAGTGTGCTTGGTTTTAACATAACTTTATTCTTTCATGAGTTATTTACAAGTTTCTTTTTGTTCACAGCCATTGACATGTCGAAGAGGTTAACACGTGATGAGCGGATCGAAATTGTGTTGATATCTGGTGAACGCAGAAACCGGGTCATTGCAGCAGATTTCAATGCAAGACACCGTACGAGACCACCCATCTCCCATGCTACAGTTAGCAAATTGGTTGCTAAGTTTCGTAAAACTGGTTCAGTGTTGGATTTGCCAAAATGTGGACTCATGAAAACTGTCACTAATGAACAAACATCAGTGGCTGTCCTAGCTTCATTCAGCAAGAGCCCACAGCGTAGCACTCGCCGCATGTCACTGGAGAGTGGCATTAGTCAAACATCCCTTCGGCGGATATTAGCTACTCACAAATGGCACCCTTACAAACTCCAGCTACTGCAGCATCTCAACGAGGATGACCCAGATCGGCGCACACAATTTGCAGAATGGGCAAAACAAAAATTGGAACAGGACCCTCAGTTCACGCAGAAGATTTTGTTCAGTGATGAGGCAAACTTTTATGTGAACGGTGAAGTTAACAGACAAAACCACCGCTATTGGCGGTGTGTGACACTAACCCACATTGGATAGACCCCTCCAAGACTGTTGGAACAAATAAAGTGATGGTATGGTGTGGTATATGGGGTACAAAGATAGTGGGGCCATTCTTCATCAATGGAAACCTCAAGGCCACTGGATATTTGAAATTGCTACATGATGATGTGTTTCCCTCTTTATGCACTGAAGCTGGCACGTTCCCTGAGTTTTTCCAGCACGATGGTGCACCACCACATTATGGGTGTCAGGTCCGAGCATTCCTAGATGAACAGTTTCCTGAAAAGTGGATTGGTCGTCGTGGGCCAGTTGAATGGCCCCCAAGGTCTCCCGATTTGACACCCTTAGACTTTTATCTTTGGGGTCATCTGAAGGCAATTGTCTATGGTGTGAAGATACGAGATGTGCAGCACCTGAAACTACGGATACTGGAAGCCTGTGCTGGCATTTCTCCTGCGGTGTTGCTATCAGTGTGTGAAGAGTGGGAGAAGAGGGTTGCATTGACAATCCATCACAATGGGCAGCACATTGAACACATTTTATAAGTGGTCAGAAACTTGTAAATAACTCATGAAAGAATAAAGTTACGTTAAAACCAAGCACACCATTGTTTTTCTTGTGAAATTCCCAATAAGTTTGATGTGTCACATGACCCTCTTCCTATTGAAAAAACAAAAGTTAGATCCAAGATGGCCGACTTCTAAATGGCCACCATGGTCACCACCCATCTTGAAAAGTTTGCCCCCTCACATATACTAATGTGCCACAAACAGGACGTTAATATCACCAACCATTCCCATTTTATTAAGGTGTATCCATATAAATGGCCCACCCTGTATATATATAATTTTTTTTTAATTAATTAATTTTTTTTTACTTGAACTCCCTTTAATTTATTATATATATATATATTTTTTTCCCCCAATTCACCTGAAATGCCCTTCAGATAATGAATATATGATATGAATAAAAAAATATATATATAAATTTTTTTTTTTTTCATTTCTTTTTCATTACCTGAAGGGCATGTCAGGTGACGGACTAACACACACACACACACACACACACACTGCGGAACATCTGAGAGCTATGTTAACTCGTAAAGAAAGTACTAAAATATGGGACCTTTAAAATGATGGCCTTGATGGTTGATTACTTCAGAGGCCACACCTGGGATTTTCACTCACATCAGTTTTTAAAGGAAAACAATGACGAGCGCCGTGTTGTGTCATGAAGAGAGAGAGAGAGAGAGAGAGAGAGAGAGAGAGAGACGTCAGAGGAGAACGGCTAGACTGCTTCAAGGTGACGGGAAGGCTGTAATAATACAAATAGCTGCTTTTTACAGCTGTGATGAGAAGCATTTCGACACGTCAAAGTTTTGGCATCTCTGTAATTGAAATATGATGTAAAATGAAGCTCATGGTGTGTTTGTTAGAGAACTTTATTAAGGGAAAATAAAAATTTAATAAAAAATAAAAATCTTTGCTTGATTTTTTGGGTAAAAAGTGAAAGTGTAAAAATCGAAGAAAAACAACAACAACAACAGGGTTATATGTAACGGAATGTAAAAGGGAACAGGGTTAAACGTCATGTGGCTGTTTAGTGGTTGATTGGTATTCAGTGCCAGCAGGCAGTGCATTAGGATGGCATATTTTCAGGCCACTGAGTCTGCAGTGAGGATGCAGCCAGCTCCTTTCCTCAGGGCCAGGCTGTGCCATCCACTGCGTCTGTCGTTCGGGGGCGAGGTAATTCCCACGCCAACTGGCCTGACGTCTGAAGCTACCTGTGCCAGCACGCCAACTGGTCAGTGCATGGTGCACAGCAGCTCACGAAAGCTGCCAACCTGCTTCAACCACAGCTCAGAGCAGAGCAGATCACAGGAAAGAAGAGAGAGAGAGACCTCTACACATGTCAGTCATTATTAAAGTACCACCTCTTAAGTAAGCAATGGTCACAGACTCCAAGCCATGTGCCAAGCACTTACCACCACAGGCCAGGGCGCAAGCAATGGAAATACGATCCGAGTAAAGAATTCTGAGTCAACTCGCTGAAAGAGTGAACACAAGGCAGACATACTGCCAAGCAAGCCGAGAAAAAAAAAAAAAAAAAAAGAAAGAAAAAAAAAGTAGACAGAGCTGAGGAGCTGAGAGGTTCATTACTCACCACTGAGACGGATTCCAAGCTGCGGAGCCTGTTCCTCAAAAACCTTCCACCCAAGCTAAACAAGCGCTACAGAAACATTCACTGAGCATGTGAACGAATTCCATCTCATGTTCTCGATCGGCGTAAAGGAGTGTTTTTTTTTTAACGAGAGGTGTTCGAGTCAAACCGGGACTTGTAATCAAATTTCTCAGCGAAGAAGGTAAAACTGACTGACGATGAAAGAAGACTTCAATTATACAGTAGTACGGTGATGAATCTCGACACCTCTCGGCCGAGGTGCCTCAGAGCCCACTGTGAGCATTCAGCGTGCGGGACAACGCCTGAACCTTGGAAATCGATGGGTAACTTGTCACCAGCTGTCTGTAGGACTGCACACAATTTACAGGAACACGGCTGCCACGTCCCTCCGAGCCATTTCCGCATGTTTCAGGCTTCAAAGGAGTTCCTGGGAGGCCGGCATCCGATTATGATGTACTCTAAGAAAATGTTCTACCTTGATGGTATCAAAGTTTTTTACTCTCATAATTGTGTTCTGTTATTCTGCGCAATGAAACAATGAAAAGTCCCAGTTTGACTTTAACACCGGTTGCACATTTTAGGAAATCCCTACAATTTTTAAATGTTATCGGTAAACCCCGAGTACCGCCTTGAAGAATTCCAACATCCATGTCTGAGCTGACTGAGAACAGTTATAATATAACTGTTACATACATAAGCCATCTTTATAAACATCATAATGATGCCTGCGTGTGCGTTTCTATATTTCTAGGGTGTAAAGAAACGTGAGTCGGACTAAGAAGCCAGTCTAACCCTGATTCCTGGAGCGCTCCTCTTCGCCTCGGCCTTCAGACGTGTGGCTCGCAGCGCCGGCTTGGTTTTCTTATAATCCTGCTTTCCTAAAAAAGAACACACACACACACACACACACACACACACACACACAGTCATGTTACTTCAGGAGTCCAAATAAGAGCAACTAATCATCCTTTTTTTTCTTCTTTTTTTTTTTTTTTACAGTGCTGTTTTAATTCCAAATGACTTAAATGTACAGTATGTTCCACGCATTTATTAAGACTTAAACAAAACAGCATTTATTTATTATTGTCCTCATTAGGAAACATTAGACTAATGGATTTCGTTAATGCACGGCCTGATGCACTAAGTGCAGGTCCACGTTTACTTATTAATAAATGCATTCATAAATCCGTTTCATTCCAGTGATGTAGGTGTGTGTGTGTGTGCTTTTACTATTTATTATTGTTATTATTATTCCTGGAATATATTAAATAACTTCCATTACTTTCATAGTGTATAGTAAGTACGCTGCCAGTTTCTGCTGCATGCACAGACAGCGCTGGTTGCTCACACGAGCAGCGGGTTTATGCAAGAATGGTTTATGCAGTCAACCCATAAGGCGCATAAACCACCTGGTACTGCATGTTGGAAGCATCAAAATGACTGGAGAATAAATAAATGTAAAAATATAGTGAACGGCTTTGAGTGTGTGAGAAAGACGGATAGCAAGTTTGGACGCGTGTGCCGAAGCGGATCCACTGAGGCTTATTTCCATGAACAGGAAGGAGATCCAGAATGAACGAGGGAACTTGATGCGGGACTGTGAGATCCAACAAGGAACAAAAAAACACGAAGTGGAAAGGAAAGCCAAAAGCATGATTTAGGGATTCTTGTAATCGTTCATTTTGTCCACATTAAGCCTGATTTATGTTTATTGGATTCATAAAGCCAGAGGAAAAGGTGTTACATTGCGGCCATACAGATTTGAGGAGAGCTTTAATGAGAACAAAGTGTTCCCAGCGAGTGTATGCTGAGTGCATGGTGAGAATAGGAAACATCCTCTGATCTCGTAGTTGGGAAGCGACAACGACAGGACCGCGGATATGCAGAGAGCTTGGCGAGAGACGGATAAATGCTAGCGGAGAATTCGCCCCTAGCCTCTCGAGTCCTCCCGAATGCTCTCCACCGATGAGCTCGCCAACTCTCTCCTGGATTACGTAGACCTCGTTGTCGCCTCGTTCTCCTCAATCTCGCCAATCAGAGAACGCCTTCACGCCGCTCCTTGATCTCCTCGCTGCCGTTGACCTGCATCCTCTGAGGAACTAGGAGCCTCAGGAGTGCCTCAGGAGTGAGTCTACGAGTGCCAGAAGAGCCGGAGACGAACGTATCATTTTTTTTGTCCTCGTGAAAAGTCTACCATTTTCTTTTTTTCCCCTCATTTTGCCGAGTGAAATTGAAGAGCGGCTCGGGGTGTACGAGGAGAGCCGTCACGAGAGCGCGTTCCAGAGCTCCAGGAAGATTTCCAGGTGTTTGCCAAAATCCCTCTCGAAGAGATTCCTGTGTGTATGAAAGTGGATTTAGCAGCAGTTTAAGTTCTATAAAAGGTCAAGATAAGCAATAATTTAGCTTAATCTCCTGGCTTAGTACGGGTGGTTAATTTGCTGCGTGCAATCATTTTAAAGATTAGCACGTACAGCTCAGACACGTGGATTGTTCAGCGTCCCAGCGGTCTATACAAAGTTACGATGCGCAAATGCTTCTGCAATATAGCTTTCTAACAAATACGGTGGAGTCACTGGAAATGCCCCTGTGTTTGACGACGCTGCATGAAAACTATCTAAAGTATTTGCTCTTGACCAGCCAACACAAGCAAATGCTGGATAATCTGAAATCAGGGATCTGCTGCACAACCACAGCCAGTTAATTCAAGTTCCTCTCAGATTATCTCGGATCTGAAATATGCAGGCGCGGTTCTTGGAATGTACAGTATTTGCACCAAAAAGATCTTCCATCAGCTGATGTTTCACTGATGTGGCGATATGTCTTCTCCACATACGTCTCCTTTAAAACGTCTGCACCATTCAAATGTTTTACTAAACTAAGAGTCTCATCGCCATGCTTGAAGTGTATCGCTTTCACGCCTTCAAATATCCCAGATTGACTCCGTCCATCATATATTCTTACGACGAAAATACTTTAGTGTCTGAGGATATTCTTCCCTCTTTGCTTTTAGGGGAAAATGTTAGCGAGAGCACCCTGTGTGCATTCATCAAGGAATCCTAATCCGACCTATGCAACACACACAGTGACAGAGAATCCGGATCTCATTTGTCAAGTCCAGACCAGGGCTGCCTAATGACGGCTAAACACGATAAGTGTTTTGCTCAATCACAATTATTCAAGCAATTTGGCAAAATGTTTTAGATCACACTTTGTTATTTTAAATCAGCAGATAAAGCAGAGAAGCCATGCTTGTTTATGGAGGAACCATGGGAATGAAAATTGAGCGAATGAAACGAACGTCTAGTTCAATCAGTTGTGCATTCTATCGTGTTTAAAATGAAATCCAGCAAATTTGATAAGCATATAGCGCTGATTAAAACCCGAGCCATAATGTGTTAACTATTTAAGGTAACTATTTCATTTCACACACTACTCATCTGTCATTCAATTATTCCCACTTGTGCTTTCCATCTTTCATTCAAGAATTGCAATTATATCCATTCAACCATTTAGGAACCTACGTAGTCCAACTAGGGACCGTGGAGGTGACCATTGTTTTCATTCCCATTTGTACAACCGTGGAAGGACCTCACAAAGCGGAAGGAGACGCAAACGCATTCTGTTGCGGGCTGTAAAATGGAAGGGAGCGATAAAATGATCAGCGAGGCCAAGAGAAGAGGAAAGCAGCAAGAGAAAACGACAGAAATTGTCAGTAAAGGCTTATGTTGTGCTGAGATATAGATTTTGAAACTTTTAGTTCTGAAAGTTTAGTTGCACAACTTAGTGTTTTTGTATAATTATTTACTTTAATGTGTGCTTTAATTTTTTTAAATCCTTAAAGTCATTTGAAATACCTTTTTTTTTGCATCCGAGAAAAGGCTTTAAAATAAGAATGTATGGTGCTGTAATGCACTTAATTAATCTCAGTCAACTTTAATACCCCTATCTCACCTACGCGGTTTCGCACGGTGGCCAGACGTACGGTTCTTCATGATTCACTGCAAGTTTTGGCGCTGCGATTACGTTTCCATCTTTCTGCGCGAAAAATTAAATGTGTTTAAGCCGCCTTAAAAACATGTTTAATTTTTTGGCGGACCTTGCAGAACATCGGTGGACAGTCGCGACGGCTCACGGTGCCTAACACCGCATCTCACTGCGAGTCAAACCGCATAGGTGAGATGGGGGTCTAAGATATTCCTTGTATTGGGAATAATGACAATGTTTATTTTTGATAAAATGCTGTATGCATTTAAAAATAAAAGCAGATTTTTCTCAAAAGAAAACCAATTAATCTTTGTTTCTCTTATATATTTTGCATTGCTGTTTAATTAAGCAAAAGTGCATTTTATCCGATTACTCGATTAATCGATTACATTTTTGGTAGAATACTCGATTACTAAAATATTCGATAGCTACAGCCCTTGTACAAACCTTTGACTATTCCTAAACACAGGTGCTTGGGCCCGCTCATCGTTGCTCGCAACTTTGTACCGAATTTACTATTACATAGCATTACACCCCAAATATACCGTATATAGAAACCTGAGAAAGAAACGAGGACACTTGGATTCTAAAGATTTTTTACAATTTTATACATATCAAAAGAATACAGCTGATTAGCTGTCATTTAGTTTCTAAGTTCAGCTAAAAAAAAAAAACAGTCCCATTAAATGTATTTCCAAGGTTGAGGGCAGGAAAACAGAGCTCGTTCTTTACCACGTTCGGCAGAATCCTGCTGGTAGAAAACATTTATCCTTCAATTATGGTTAGCCAAAATGAAGAAATAGAAGATAACATCGTGTGTTGCTCTAACACAACCTGTATTACTCCCAACGCAGCGTTTCACGTGTGACATTTGAAATACTGCGCACTAGCAAACTGAACACATCCATCTATCCAGTGGCTCATTCTACAGATCCATCAAAAAGCAATTACTCCATGTTCAGAGCACTTAGACTACGCCTTCTGTGAGATGCTGTCGCACAGGCGCTTCACTCCGGTGTCGACACTGATTCTACTCCGTGTGTAAAGCAAAACGCGTTTTTGTTCAAAAGCAGAAGGGAGATATTATGTCTGTCTCTTGTTGTGGGGCAAAAAAGCTCCCGGCAAACAAACTCGACCATCTGTTCCAAATGAATAGTTAATTGTGACCAAGTCGAAATAATTGCTCTTTGAAAAGCGAATAATTTGTGTATACAGTGAGAAGCCTTGCTAGTGTGCAGTGCACGACTTGCACGCTAATGATAGATAAAAAGCTTAAATGCATGGTAATGTACGTTACACTGTGTGTTCCAGTGCTAAATATTGTAGCACTCTCATCAGCTGATTCTTAAGCTGGTAAAGGTTTTGTTGTGTGTTTAGATATACAGTATATACACTGTATATATAAGTGAATCACAAGGGGTGGCACGGTGGCTTGCACCTCTTGGGTCTTGGTTCGATTCTCATCTCTGTGTGCATGGAGCTTGCATGTTCTCCCCTTGCTTGGTGGGTTTCCTCCGGGTCCTCCCACAGTTCAAAGACCTGCTAATAGGCGTTCTCAAATTGTCCAGTGTGTACGCATGTGTGTGCCCTGCAATGGATTGGCACCCTGTCCAGAGTGTACCCTGCCTTGTGCCCTAAGGCTCCTTGGATAGGCTCCAGGCCATCCGCGACCCAGTATACAGGATAAAGCGGTATAGATGATGACTGAATCATCAGGAACCAACCTATACAATATATATATATATATATATACACATATATATATATATATTCCCCCCCCCCCCAATTTTGTTACCATTATAAACAAACTTGGCAAATTATTTGTTCCTACCACAGATGATGGTGTATGAATAGTTTACAGCACACCACATGTAGGATTATACATGAATGGCATATTTTACCACCACAAATACAAACAATGAAAAAATAAATAAATAAAACGTTAGTTAAAAAAGTTAGTATTTGGCTTTGGAGTGGCCTACTCAAAGTCGGGACTTCCGGAAATCCCACTAAAATCCTTGAAGAGGCCGTTCATGCTTGAAAACCTTCCAATATTGCTGCTGAATTAAAAAATTCTGCAAAAAGGAGTGGGCCAAAATTCATCCACAGCGATGTGAAAAATAGGGATGCTCCGACTGATCAGTCGCCGATCATAATCGGCAGATAATAGCTTTGGGAAGTTTGATCGGCAGTCTCTATAATGGCCGATATAGAAAAGCCGATCAGACAAACCTCATCAGACATTTGAAGGTTAGTCACGTAAAGGAACACGCGCAGTTTTCAAAGTTGTCTAACGCTAAGAGAAGGGGAGAGCTCAGCAACTCGCGCGCCGCCGCTCACTAAGCTGTCGTTTATACCCCCATCTCACCTACGCGTTTCGCTCGGTAGCCGTAAGTACGGTTCACCATGATTCACCGCGAGTTTTGCCGCTGTGATTACGTTTCCATCTTTCCGACTCACGTCCTACTTGTCTGTTATTTAATTTAAATTTATACAATCTACAGGATGGTTGTATTTGTCAAACTCTAAGCTGTTTCCAAGTACTAACCAAGCACAGGCTGGTTGACGTGTTGCACATGTTTCTGGCCAATATATAGAGTTGTCAATTCATGATATTCCTCTTCTTTTAATTACAATACTTAATTTCAATTGTTGTTAGATATAGTTTAATAAATAATCAGTTTAATAAATGTAATCGGTGATCAGTGTCAGTATCGGCCGATACAGCTTCGAGTGATCAAGATTTTTGAGGCCGACCACTGATTTCTGATCGGAGCAACCCTAGTGAAAAGACTATGAGCATTAAAGCCAGACAACTTCAATGTGGTCTCATCTGTCCCTACAAGTTTCCTATTTCCAGGCACACAAAGGCAAAAGGTGTGCACACAGGTTGTACATTTGTGGTCACCCGGGTGACGATCACACAGGTGCTTGGTCCCATTCATCGTTGCTTGCAACTATTTTTTAAATTTTATGGGTTTTTTTTTTTTATCTTTTTTTTCCTATTCTATATCTATTCCTATACCGGTTTCCAGAAGTTTTGTGCTTTGTCCAGAACCTCAGTCATGCTTCTTAGACAGAAGAGGCAACCCTTCCAAGCAAATCATTGTTCAGTCTTCTTCTAATTGTGCCATCATGAACATTCATGTTAAACATCAAGTGAAACCTTCAGGGTCTGAAATTTAGCTCGTTTTTTCTTATTATTATTATTATTATTTCTCTGAGCATGGTCTGACCTTGGGGTGAACTGCTGTCATGAATGCTTTCCACTTGTAATCATTCTCTCTATAGAAGGTTGAACTCCAAATTGTTTGGAATTGGTTTTCCATATTGATGTGCAGCATCTTAGAGAGTTGCTTATGTCTTCTCCACTTGTTCATTTATTTACTTTTGGCTATATTTTTGTTAAATCAATACCGCTACGGTGAAAAAAAGTTGAGTGGTTGCAAAAGACATAGAATTAAAAGAGGGGGTACTAACTTCGGAACATGACTGTGTTTATATACACACACACAGCATGACGTTACTGACAGTCTACCTCGTTTAGCTTCAAAAGTCTTTACAGACATAAACAAAACTGCTTACAACTTACAAAACTCTGGAAAGCGGTGAGGCCAGATTAGATGTCAGCTTCTGCTCTAGAGAGTCTCCTGTTGAGTTCTTGTCTGAGACACAACAGATAAGAGCACAGCCACTCATCTCAACAACCAGAAGAAACTCACTGCAACATGTACTTAGACTGCTGTCGCGTCGCTTTGAAGACAGAGAGCACATGCGTGTTTCTTTTCTTTTTTTTTTATATGTTTGTGCATAGCAGTTGCGCGGCTGTGGTGAGTCATGTCAGGTCGACACTGCACCATCTTGCTTGGTCTCTGTTTAAGAAACATCACAATGTCTGATGATCGGGTTCAGAGGTTTAAGGTCCCATTTTTTTCAACAACGTGCTGCCAAATTTGGGCGCGAACATAAACGTTGCATCTGCACACTCCACACACATGTCGACATACTTACGCAGCCCTACTGTAGTAATAAGAACTTTTACAAATCAAACTTTTATCAGGTTTTAGTTACATTACACCATTGTTACACCAACATAATTGCAGGAAGGCAACATCAGATTTTATGAGACTGAGATTTTGGACACCAGAAATTTGATGATGCACCAAGCTCAATTCACAAAAGTGAAGACTGCAGTCATTTACAGTACAATCCTGACAATTTCCACATGTTTGGGCCATTAATGGAGTTCCTGGGAGGCCAGCATTTCAGACGTGAAGCAGGCAGTCTGTTCTTTGCTCTGGCTTACTTAGAAAACTTTCTACCTTGATGGTAACCAAGCACTAGTGAAGTGCATTAGTGTAGCAGGGGATTATATCTATACATATTACAAAACTGTAAAGTTGTCATGTCTGTACATTGAAGATATCTGTGAAATAAATATTTGGGGGGACGCAAGATGAGTAACAGAACACATCAAGATGTTTTTTGGAATTTTTGTCTGTCTGTTTGTATGTGCAGGCGGCACGGTGGTGTAGTGGTTAGCACTGTCGCCTTGCACCCCGAGGGTCCGGGTTCGATTCCCGTCTCTGTGTGCATGGAGTTTGCATGTTCTCCCCGTGCTTGGTGGGTTTCCTCCGGGTACTCCGGTTTCCTCCCACAGTCCAGAGACATGTAGATTAGGTTAATTGGCGTTCCCAAATTGGCCGTAGTGTGTGTGTGCCCTGTGATGGATTGGCACCCTGTCCAAGGTGTACCCCGCCTTGTGCCCCAAGTCTCTTGAGATAGACTCCAGGCCCCCCCGTGACTCTGAAGACAGGATTAACCGGTATAGATGATGATGAGTGAGTGTTTGTTTGTGCATACATCACGCAAAAACTACTGAGCGAATTTTAAAGCAGTTTTCCCCGGCGTATTTGGCCGAGCTTGAGGTAACATATAGGCTTTGTTTCATCACAATGCGCCCACGGGAAGAGAAGATATGATGCTTTAAATTTAAATAGAAAAATGGCCTTGTATCATAAAAAATTCCTTACACCTCATGGTAAGATGTAAAAATTTTAGTTCATTCCAAAATTCAAAAGATGGCACAATCAAAATTATTATGCGCGATCAAAAGTCCCGGATTGACTTGAACACCATGTACATTTCCAGTTATCCATGGTCTTGCTAGTCTACCTGTCCAAGATTATGCGAATATATATTTTTCATCAAAGGGAAAACACAAATGAAATCCCAGTCTTATACTAATACAACAAAAATGCATTTTACACAAAGTCTTATATAGTGTTCTATTGGACAAACGGTGCACAGTGTAACTTCTACATCATGATGCTCTTTCGCAGCTTTGTTGCGTTGACTCGGATTCAGCAGGGTTGCATCAAGTGTTGCAGGCCACCTGCAACTTCATGTAACAAAGTTCTATGTGTCTAAACTCAAAGAATAATGCTATGTAACCCACATTCAAACAGGCCATTTAATTAGAAACAAATCAAGGTGTTAGTATGGAAGCAAATTAGCATCATAATTATTTGAATTATATCAGCCTTTGAAAAATACATTTTGAAATTTAATCACCGTTGAATTGTTCATTATGAAATTTAAATACTACTGAATTTATTAAACTGAAATATTTGACTTTAAAAAGCAACATCTTTGAATTTAAGTGCTCTGAATGTCACATGAAATTTTCAACAATCCATTTCAACTGTGAAATTCAGATAGAAAATTCAAGCTGGAAAATTCAGAAAATTCAATTGAAGCACAAATTCAATACAGGGAAAGCAATCGAGCCAGAACGGAATCAGTTCGTCAGTCATGTGACCCAGGGAAGCTACCGTCTTCGATACCGGCTCCCAGTGAGTCTCTCTCTCTCTCGTGCGTGTGTGTGTAACAAACATCAGTCTGTGTCTCATGCTCACTAGCCCCACTTTAACTAAACTTTGACTAAATTCCTTTATTACAGTAAAATGACTAAAATATCTGACAATATATAATTAGTGTAACACACTGCAGGTGCACTTACCGAGCCGCTGCCCTCCGTCATGTAGCGAGACTCACTGGGAGCCGGTATCGAAGACGACCGCTCCCCTGGGTCATGTGACTGACGAACTGATTCCGTTCTGGCTCGATTGCTTTTCCTGTATTGAATTTGTACTTGAATTTCCAAGCTGGAATTTTCTATCTGAATTTCACAGCTTGAAATGGATTGTTGAAAATTTCGTGTGACATTCAGAGCACTTAAATTCAAAGATAAATATTATAAATTATAAATATTTAAAAAGTCAAATATTTCAGTTTAATAAATTCAGTAGTATTTAAATTTCAAAATGAACAATTCAACAGTGATTAAATTTCAAAATGTATTTTTCAAAGGCTGATATAATTCAAGTAATTATGATGCTAATTTGCTTCCATAGTTAGTCGCATTAATATACTATATGTATATAATATAATATATGTATTGTCTAATGTACATGTCAAAATGTAGGATTGAAAGAAAATGTGTCTGCAATCAGTCCACAAGATTATCTGATTTTAAGTTAGTATAAAGCCAATTGTTACAAGGGAAAAAAAATTCTCAATGCGAATATGTGAAGGAATAGAATAAGCGTTGAAAAAATATCTACATCTACCTTGACTAGATACAACTGATTGTTTACAAACTAACGTGACTTGGATAGAGTTAATTATTAAATGGGCATCTGATCTAATTCATTAGATGCGTTTGCGTTATGCGGTCTCTATTTAATCAAAGGAACCCATGAATGATGCTTTGCTTCAATGGTAGGTGAACTATTGGTCTGAGGATCAGACTGCTGTCCTTTGACTCTAAGTAGCACAAGAGTGTGCACAATGCGCAAACTAACACTGCAAGGTCAAGCGACTGGTTTCCAAGTTAAGATAAATAACCTTGGGCAGAAACCCCAGGTTTAAAATGCGACTGAAGACAACTTTCATACAGTATTTAAGGGTTCGCTCCAACACCAACAAGAGAACAGCTAACGTATTGCCGTTGCATGCCATACATAATAAAACATCATAAGCATCCAGCGGTCTGGGAGTGCGCAGTTGGGCGTACAGCTTTTCCCCTTTAATCCTAGCTACATTTACATGGACAATATTTCTTCAATCTTGAGAAATCATTCCGTCCACAGATTCCAGCTTGACTGTTTACATGGACGCTGATCCGATAAGACGGGCTCGAAGCATTCGATCAGAATAGGACTTTTTGACATGTGCAAAGCGGTTCCGCCTGCTGTGAAGTATTTTATGTGCTAGAAATATAATAGGAAGAAGTATTTTTCTCGCATTTTGATGTAGGATTAGGTTTCTAATCTTAATAAATCCTGCCTTATGCGTTATGACTGGATAGAAGAATACAGCCTCATCTACTGTATGATTGGTTGGATGCTTTACTACATGTGAAATGTGAGCCAATCAGTGCTTCCTCCTCAGTCAATCAAAACAGACAGAAGACAGGTGGGAAGAGCTTTACACGTCCCCTCAATTTCTGATTGAAAATTCATTCTGATCAGGTCAGACTGTTCGAATTCAGTAGTTTACATGATGCACTTTTATTCCACGTGGACCATTATTCCCATTATTAGCGCATCCATGGAAACCCACTTAGCGACGCAATGGTGAAATCAAAAGTAGGCATGGTGCCTGTGGCCTGACCCGAACGTGGTCTGTCGAAATAGCCTAGGCGTCGCTATGTCGCCAATCTAAAAGCTATCCATAAATCCCTTGCATGGTGGCATGACGAATTTCGCTGCGTTCGGTGCTGCAGGCTGCATTGTGTTACATTTACAACCGACAATTTAATGGGGGCCAGTCAACACCACATGCATGCTTTTAAAGGCTACTGCAGAATCATTATTGTGTTTCTGATTTACCATGGCTCACTCTCTGCATGATAACATGCTTACTTTGTTTAAGTTTATTTCAAAGTACTATTGCTGTTTCCTCTAAATTTACAGAAGAGAATGCTGCCACTTGAGGACCAACCTACCACCAGGGTCGCATTGGCCTGGAGCCTATGCTGGGAAACTTTGGACACGAGGCAGGGCACACACTGGAAATGGTGCCAATCCAACAAAGTGACACACTTTGGGAAATTTGGGAACGCCAATTAACTTAATCTGGATGTCTTTGGACTGTGGGAGGAAACCAACAAAGCACAGGGAGATACAACGAGGAGAAACCTTCACCCTGGATGTGCGAGGCCCTACTGAGGTGGATCACTACGCCACCTAACAGATCTTCAGTATGTTTTAGTTAACATGTTTTATATTATACAATGTTTCTCAGGAAAAAAAGTATGTTTGTACCATAAGTGCATTTTTTGTTTGCTGGTTGGTTGGTTAAGGTGTGGCTATTCAATTATTAAATTAATACCATGAAAAAGTAAATAGTACGAAATGCTCGTTCCTAATTACTGTACAATATTCTCCTGGCTGTTATTATGTTGATTTGAAATATTGTTGATTAAAACCCTTAATTTGGCAGTGGAAACGCAGTCTTTTTTTTTCTTCTTTTTTTAAAATTTTTTTTTTAAGTGTAATCAATTCCAGCTCCTTTACCACCCAGGTGCTTATTCCTCACTTGCGGTCTACCAGAATAATTACTGTAAAAGTGTACAGTATAACTACTGAAGCTAACACTTTCAAAAGCAGAAGATGCTTCTTGTGCCATGTGATTACTGGTATTCATCAATTATCACTTAATTCCTGGAGACAGAATCACTTCCACGTGTTTATACATAACACTTCGGGTATAGAGTTTGTCTGGACAATTATGCACCCGACCAGAGCGAAGGACAGGAACAAAAAAACAAACCATCACGCAATCAAAAAAGTGACAGGCTTTGAGGGGGGGAAAAGGGCAGGTGCATAAATCAGGAAGCTGCTGTGGCGCACATTGCTCCGAAAAGGGAAAAAAAAAAAAAAAAAGCAGTGAGAGCTTTTGTGACAAGGCTATCGGCAATGTTGTCCGGAATTAAAGTTAAAGGCAGTGTGATGCCTGATTGGAGAAGACAGTCTCGAATCCTAGCTAGAGGGCCAGGAACAGTGACAGCCTGGTGACAGGTCTCTGTTTTCAAGTGAGAGAGAGAGAGAGGGAGAGAAAGGGGGAGAGAGGCAAAGCACTGCCATCGTTCATCAGCAGGAAGCAGCGCTGCAGGCTGACTCCCACCACATGAGAGCCATTTGGCCCTTGTCTCTCACATCACATCACAAAGGCAGAGAGGATGAAAAAAAAAATACTACACACACACACACACACACACACACACACACACACACACACACACACACACAAACCAAGACTCAAGTAAAACACATTAATAATAGAACACAAATAAAGAACCGGTCAGATATGACAAAAGGTGGATAAACACCTTTGAGAATAGTACTCGAGAATAAAAAAATTAAGAGTGAAAGCAAGTGGTTGCAAATTCAGGGGGGGGGGGGGGGGGGGGGGAATGGCACTCTATAAATTAAATAAAAATAATAATTACTCTAAGCACAGACACTGTCCTGCAGGGAGAAGAATCATCATTCACGTTTGGCGTCTTCCAAACGGTTGAGTTGTCACTTCATGGTAAAAGATTGAATAGATACGAAAAAACAACTTTTTTTTAGACAAACCTTTTTAGATTTCAGATCCACTTTTTTTCTTGTGAAAAAAACAGCATAATATTTAAAAGCATCAGCTATGTTTTCTTTTTTTTTTTCGCATAGTATGCCTCAACCAAGTGGTAGAGATGGCTCAATCAGGGTTATGTCAAGTTTCTGAACATGATGTACAGTAGTGATTCAAAATGTGCTCCACCAAAAAGGTTGAGACGAATGTTAAAGGCAGGGCGCTTTTACCCTAGCTATAGGCATGTTGTATAGGTAATAGTACTGTATATTAGCGATGGGAGTTGGTGAAACGCTTCTTTGATAGTTCTCATTTTTCTCGAACTCTGCCAATCAGAAACAAATAAAAATCAAGGGGGACATTACCTTAGGTTTTGTTCGTTATGGATTTTACTGCTCTGCACACCGACTGTACAGTACGTATAACATAAGTAATAAGTTCCACAACCCTTGCTCCATGCACAAACGCATTCGAAAAGAAATGAGGCGGAGACTCATATAAAGCTTCTGCTGTCCCACTGAGCTAAATCGACTTAGGTTGTATTCACGTAATTTCCTCTTTTCTTTCCTGGTTAAAGAAAGCAACCATAGGTAGTTCCGGTTTGCCAAACACAGTTATGCACACTTTGCCAGGGTACGCTGAAAAAACAATTCGGCATGCTTTAAGATTTTTTAATGATTAAAAGCAATTGCTATTTTTAATCATTGATTGAAATGTACAGAAAATCATTTGACTTTTGGCTATAACTCCATGCACACAGAACGGAGGTGGGAATCGAACCCCCTACCCTGAAGGTGCAAGGCTAACTGCTACACCACTGTGCTGTGCACATTTATTTCAGCATTTAAGGCAGTTTAAACATTCTCAGGGGTTACAGTGAACAGCGTGAAACACCCAGGTTCTAATACTTGCTAAATACATCACCGAAAACAACACTACACCACTCCAGCCGAAATAGTTTGTGCTTTACTGTGACATTTCGCAATGCATTCTGCTTGCGATGGTTGTAGTCTGGCTTAATAAAGTTGTCGGGAAGATTGAAACAGGAGACATAAAAAAAAGGGAAGTTGTCACGAGTGTGTACAAAACACTGGCATGTAGTCCGACTCATGATGAAGATTAATCATGATCATGTGAAAAAAATATAGGAAACGTGTCACGTGTGATGCAACGACTGTAGCTTTCAACGCAAGCCTGGCGTGTCAGCACTGACTTAGCAAAGACAAAGACGGAATCCGAGATATAAAAAAAAAAAAAAAAAACACCCCACACACACATAATCATGAAAACTCGCACTACATTATGAGAAGTAATAGCAGCCTTTATGGATGATGTATCAACCCTGAAACACTCAACATCACAAAAGCGCACTGGCCGGAAAAAGAAAAAAAACTAAACCTGACAGGATATAAATTACCTTCTCATTACGATTTCAAATTGCGCTGTGTATTCTTTCCTTTGTGTTCCATTGTGCCGTTTCAGGTGACACGTTTTTTCTTTCCGTTAAACAGAGATTAGTTGAAATTGGCCGATGGAGGCTCTCCTCAAAGAAAAACCGAGACGGGAGGAGGGACTCTTATTGTCCATTACCTGCTGTTATGTCTCTGAACAGACGAGATGAAAAAAAAAATGAAACAAAATCGAATCTGGCTGAAATGCAGAGGTTTCAGCAGGGGTTCAGCTTGTTATGTTTCTTCCAAGACATGAAACAGAGGTGCGATGCGACGGGGTGATGGCGCACAACAAGCTAAATAACCCTACTAAGGGGTTTGAAATGAGCTCACATAAAATAAAAACCTGGGTAATGGTGGAGATGACAGACTGCGTTACTGTGTACACAATCTCGAGGCTGTGTCAACACCAGGCGGACTCGCTGCGCCCGGTCAAAGAAACATCACCGAGTTACATTTTCACAGTTAGAACAAAGCTTGGGTTTATATTTCAGAACTTGTGTTATGTAAGCGCCATTACATTACGTGCAAATCTGATTAATTGTCCATGACGGCAGCTCTCGCACCGGTGCCAGCTGTAATTGGAACCGCTGGTTTACGTGTATTAATTTACCCTTTTTTAATACATTATTGTCATAATGCATATTTGTATACATATTTTGTAATACAAATATTTTTTTTTTGCCTTGTTAACTTCAGAGAGCTTGAAGGTTTATAGCTGCTATAATTTAAAAGACGTGATAGTCTTTTTAATTATTTTACTAATGTTCTACTTTGTTTTATGGATCGTCTTCATCAATAAATATAGCAAAAATCATATAAACAATAAAAATAGTGATGTGTCATTCTTTATTTAATAAAATAAAAAGATTGCCTATGATACATTTTCCAATCTACATGTACATGCTTCAAGTCAAACTGGGACTTTTGATAGTGAAAACTCCCTTTATTTCTCGATATATTCCCGATACACTAATGCACATATCCCAGCGTTTCATTGGTGGATACCATCAAGGTAGAAAGTTTTCTTAGTGCACCAGACTAAAACGCTGGCCTCCCAGGAACTCCTTTAATGGCCCAGACATGTAGAAATGGCTTGTTGAGACATTGGAGGTCAGGACTGTACGGGGTGGATGTGGCAATAACCCCCATCTGAGTTCATGTAATGTTCAAGTGGTGTTAATGAATAGTTGTGTGTACAATTCCCACCCCCCCAAAAAAAAAACGCTTTCTAATGTTTTTTGCAGCGAAGAGTCTCACCGTTGTACTGTGCTAGAAACTATCAATCAGTTTTATTATGTTCATCTTCATTCATGAGAAATGTCCTGGTTTGATTTGAACACCACCATTTTTCTAGGTTATTCTTCTTGGCCTAATGTACATGTACAATGTGTATATACTTTTACAGCACTAACAATTCATAATCTAACACTTATACCCAAGTTGGCTTTTCAAAAAAACAAACAAAAAAAAAAAACATTATTAAAAAGGAAATTTTTATGGTCTCTTATAATTACACAATACTACCTATACATAAAAAAAAGTTGTCGTCTCTGTACATTGAAGGTATTGGTTTTTGAATTTTTGTCTGTCTGTGCATCTGTCTGTTTGTGCATGCATCATGTAAAAACTACTAAACTAAATTTAAATGGGCTTTCACAAAGCTTGAGGTAACATATAGGCCATTTGTACAGTACTGTGCAATTAAATTTCACGCGTGGTCACATCTAGTTAAGAAATATATATACAATATTAACACAAATATAGTACATCATGTACTGTATAGTATTACAAACTGTTACTACAAATTAAATAAATAAGACAAAGACATTACTTTTATAACAACCATTTATAATAGCACTATTCGCTACTGATGTTACTTGGTACTATTTATTATAACACAAATTATGAAATATTGTCTTAAAGAAAAAAAAAAAAAAAGAACAACATCTCATTTTAGTGTAATTCCAATATTCTCAATTTCTATTCTACGGAGAAATTTTCCTCAAAACTACATAAAAAATACAAGAATGCCTGGAAGAAAAATATGAAGAGATGAGGGACGGTTCGAGACTTTTGTACAGTACTGTATCTGATAACGGCACAAACTCACCGATCTGTTTGCGGTACTGATCGACTGGTAACTTTGCAGTGTTCGCATCCTTCTTTGCCATTTTTTGTCCCTGTAGAAAAAAAAAAACAATCTATTGAGGAGACTGTAGACCTTCTCTCCACATTTCAAAGTCTTTCAGACATCCAATCAATGTCGAGGTATATTTAACAGAAGCGAGCGCACTTCAGAAATGAGCAAAACAAGCGAACATTAAAACGTCTCAGTAGACATGGGAAAAGAAAATCAATGACAAGAAAGCGAAGAGAAAAAAAAAAAAAGAAAAAAAAAACTTTTTGGGACTAAACTGGAAGTATTTGTGTGAAATACACAAGCACATTAATGTGTATGTTGAGTACGGAAAGCATTCGAACTTAGCAGTCAGTTTCATACATGCGCATTATCGTCAAACTTCTTTGTCTATAATCGTGAATTTGCAAACACACTCTATAACAAAACACTTGTGTGTGTGTGTGTGTGAACTAGCATTAGCCCTAATGGTCGGTACTGAAGCTTTAATTCCAGGTACTCTGCTTTAGACAGCCTGCTTGAGTGCTATCCTGAAAGACTCACAGGTATTTTTAGCATTCAGTTTACACCACGTAGCCCTCTGATTTATTCCCATGGCAACTGAGGAGAGAACAAAATAGCCTTCCATATTTATTTACCTTGCTGCGGTTGGATTTTTTCGATGGGTTAAGTGCATACAAAACATTTGGGAGAACATTTTACAGCAAAAGCGCTGTTCGGTTCTCAAACCTGATCAGCCTGAAGGGCTTGATTAGTTTTCTTAAACGGCACGGCTCTGGCGTCACTCGCAGTGTTAGATCAAGAGAAGTTGTCTATACATAGACAGATATAATACTACAATTCTCAGCACAATGGCTTCGACCAATAAATAAGATCAAGTTTATTATAATACAGTAAATATACTGGCTGTGTATGTATAGACCCTTTGCGTCCCATTTGGACGGCAAAAGGGACATTACTTACCAGATACCAGTGCCAAAACCAACAAGTCACGGAAGCACTTTCAATAAGAAAATATATGGTCTCTATAAAGTTCTAACTCTCTAAAGCTTTAAACTAGCTTCGAACACAAGGATGAATCCCAAATCCCTCTCTAACCCCTGATCAAGGGCACTGCTTGGTGTGTAGAACAAGGGATTTTACACCCTACTCAAACCTCAAACGTACCGCACTAGCTTTCCATTTAACAGTATTTTGGATTTCTGCTTAAAATGGCAGTATTAGTAATGTTACCTGGACATCATTTTATGAAGTGTACTGTAAAGCACAGCACGTCTCATTTGTAACAAAAGCACTGATTGAGCTAACGCTATCGATTTGAAATGGTACAAACCATATATTTGAACACTGTCTGAAGTAATCACGTTATGATAAAGTAAACTTGTGCAAATTAATATCCTTATCATCTTCTTCATCTATTTCCATACACTTGTTTCTCTTTTCAATTAAATTACAAAGTCCACCACAACATACTGTATATGGTATAACAACATGGCAACATACTTACTGTATGATGAAAATATGAAGAAAAGAGGGGTGGCTCGAGACTTTTGTTTTGACATATTAAGTATTTTTATTTAAATAGTAAGTTAATGTTACTGCATGATCAGTTTTTGAAAACCAGTAGTGTTCAGTGTTTACCAGAAGTTTACCATGTAACTTCATAGAGACATCAGTTAAATATATTCCATAAATAAAGACCAATACAGTGGAACCTCGGATTGCGAGTAACGTGGTTTACGAGTGTTCCGCAAACCGAGCAAAGATTTTAAATATTTTTTTATTCGAAAACCGAGCAAGTATTAGTTTACGAGCGCCGAGTATCATGCTTCACACATGCGACTTTTATTTTGACACCGAGCGTCACTCTCTCACCTTCCCCCTTCCTCCCCCTTCCCCCTCCCACCCTCCCCACACGGCTTCGCAAACACAGAAACTCTGCTCGTGCGTGCGCAATTTGACACTGAAACACACACACACGCACAGACTCTCTCTCCCCTTTTCACCCCTCACGGCTTCACAAAGACACAGAAACTCTGCTCTGTCGCGATTCTTTTCAAAGGTAAGGTGCTGGTTCATTTGTTTGTTTGTTTTTTTACTTTACAGCAGTGATTCCCTTAGTATGTTTTTTTTTCCTGTTAAAACGGTGTTTCCGTGTTTGTGTCCGTTTGTTGTGAAACTTAAGTGATTCCTTTAGTATGCGCTCGTGCCAGTCTCGCTTTTTTCCGTTAAACCGGTGTTTCCGCTGTGTTTATGCGCTTGTTGTAAAACTTAAAAAGTGAGTCTGTTAATATACGCTCATGCCAGTCTCAGAAAGATTTCTTTTTTTCCTTTTAAAACGGTGTTTCCGTTGTGTGTGTGTGTGCGTGCGTGTGTTTGTTGTGAAACTGTTGTGAAAAAGCGAGGTGGGGAGAGGGAGGAGGAATGTTACTGTGTAAAACGAGGCGAGGGAAGGGGCTAATTCCACACACACACACACACACATACACATGGCGCGTGCGTGCACCAATGGAAACACTTATCTGTCAGGATTTATTTGTACTTTTTTTAAAGGTAAAGTGCAGATTAATTTGTTTTATTTTCATTTTATAGATTGTATTAATTATTTTTATGTATTTATTTTTGGGGGCTGTGGAACGAATAATTTGAGTTTCCATTATTTCTTATGGGAAATGATGATTTGGTTTAAGAGTGTTTTGGAATACGAGCCCACTTCCGGAACGAATTATGCTCGTAATCCAAGGTTCCACTGTATGTTTGTTTGTGGAAAGCTTAACTTGGTAATTATATACATTTTACTTCAACTGGGTTGTTTTCAGAAGCATAGCACCTCAGAAACCTGTGAGGAGAACAAGAATCTCAACAAAGAGAATGCAGGAGAATGTTCCAGAATGTTCCAGAGCACCGCATCATCAGACAGGTAAGCAGCAGCCCATGAGCAAGCTCAAACCCACCTCTCAACCTTCACAAAGTTGGGAATGAAGTAGCAGAATGATGTTTAGGTAAATCTCAAATGTTGATTGGCACAATGCTGTGGCCTTTGTGTAACTCCTGTATAAATCATACTTTGAATAATTTTGTGTCTTGATTTGCCAGATTTTGCTGGTGTCTGTTATATTGTGTGCATTGTAAATTCATTACACTGTACCCTGTTAATTGAGGATTCTTGATATGTTAAATAAAACTATAATATTTCTCATTCGTGTGTCATGCATCTCATTTATATCTGGCTTTAGTCTCCTTATGGTCTTATATATGGCTCATTTGGTTCTCCTACAAATGCAGTTCTGTTTCTCATGTACATCTCAGACTTCTTAAATGTCTCAAGTATGTCTCGGGTTGTATCTCAGTTGTTTCTCCCAAGTCAGCTTTAGGAGAAATAGAAAAGACAAAGTCGAGCTTGTCATGAGACAACTCAATTCAGTCTCATGAGACAAGAAAAATCTCATTCTGAGCAACAAAATTTTGCTATGGGTGGTTACTCTTTTATCTGTGTGATCCAGTAAGTGATCAGTTGATCATCAGGTAATTTTTCTGTTATTTTTATGGGTCTGAAATATACCTCAACGAAACACAGTAGTACAGTAGTAGCCCGATGTCTGGTTAACGATACGTCTGGCAACCACTGTTGTGATTAACGTCATAAGAGTCACATCTGTGCAAAAGCTCTTGGGAAATAACAAAACTATGCAATACTGTGTAAAATCATTTTTAAAAATCCATTAAGATGATTCAGATGACATTTTATGAGAAACGATTAAGCTGTCCTTCCTAAAATTTCTTTGTCATCGTTCATTTTGCGTTAAAACCCAACCTACAATTGACCACCAAACCTTTCCTATTGTTCCTCCTCGCGTATGCATGTACTACCCATAATGCATTGCAAGCATGTCTGAGCTGCTGTATATTACTGAGAAATGGCTGTGAGCTGTGACATTTAAATCATTGTGTAACATAATAACATGTTAGAGGTCAGATCTGTGCCTCTTTGTCAGTCTTTAGCTGAGCGTGTTGACTTATTTAGAGCATTGACTCGATAACCACAAATTTCCCTCCACATACCCAGAACAGAAACGCTTTAAAGCACAAAGAAATATTTTAACTACTAAACTACTAAACAGGCTTGCGGTTTTCTTTCCTAACAACAACAACAACCTTAGCTAAGATGCAATACTGTCTGTGAGGAATAAAACATGACCTATGCTGCGCTCTGATCAGAGGCTCCCTGTGAATATGAACTGCCATCTTAAGTAAGATTTCAAGCCCGAAAATGTTTCGATCAAAGAGAACTGTTAGTGGTGTATGGAATATGTGAACGAGAGTCCGTCAATTTTTTACCCATCAGTCAATGCCCCTTGCTTTAGCACAAAAAACAAGGAGCTTGCATAAGACCTGGGATTAATTTCATTATCATTATTATCAACAATTACATAATATTACTATTACTTACAGTAATAATAATAATAATAATAATTTGTAAGTAATCTACATACATTTTCAACAGACTTTTAATCTGCAGTAGCCTACGAATCTCACTCATGTACTGTATAAAGCTAGGGTCTAGGGTCTAGATCCAATCCCAGGAAACTTGGACAGGGTTCACATACACACACACTATGGGCAAAATAGCCTAATCTGTATGTCACTGGACTGTGGGAGGAAACCGAAGTACCCGGAGAAAACCCACCAAACACTGGGATAACATGCAACAGACCCGAGCCAGGGATTGAACCCTCAAGCCTGGAGGTGCGAGGCGACAGTGCTAACCATGAGCACCACTAGTTTGCATCTGACGTGCAAACCGTATACGCATGAAGGAAGTCATGTCATCATGTGCATTGTGACGGTGTTCCAAATGGAGAAATTTTGGCCCTTAACCGGCATGCCCTGCACAGGGAACAGTGCTACTGCTGTTATAGAAAACTAATCAGCTGTGTGATGCGACATGAGTTAATGTTGATGCTTTTCCAATTAATTAAATCCTAAAGTTCTAATTCCTAATGAGCAACAAATCTTACTACTGCATGCATCCATTTATATTTACTGACGACACTCATGATATAAAACATCTTAAGTAGAAATGTGAGAAAGCTCGAGTCAATAAGGAATCTTGATTCTTTTGAATTGTGTGCCAACTCACATATCACACTGACTTCAAAATACAATTTTTTTAATGCATGTTAATTTACATATGTTTGCATTTGATGTGATAAAATGCAACTTATATATATATATATATATATGAATATTAAGTTCATTGCTGTAAGTTATACATGATATCCAGTACATAGATTATATTGATATTATATACATCATACTATTTTTCTTTTCTTGAAGTGTGCATACAAGGGTGGGTCAAAAATTATATAAAAAATAATATCAAAAGGTCTGTTGGTGTGTTGTGCTATATCGCTATAGCAGCTGTTAGTCACTCACTTGCCAGCCGCTCCGTTTTTATTCTGCAAGTTACATTTTTTTTTTTTTAATGCAGCATGGATTTTCACATTGGAACTGGAAAAATGCAAAGTCCTACCTCTATCCTGAAGACTTTTCCATGTTGGAAAACCTACTTACACCCATTGCAACTGCCATACGTTTTATGCTAAATTACAAAAAGCTTCACCACACACTTTACTTTGTTACATAACAACAACTTTAGTTTTTATTTCTTTCTTTATTTTTTTTGCAGTTTACAAACAGTAACTCTCGAGATTGAACCTAAAGACCGACAGATAAAAAAGATATAATGATGAGGTCTGTAAGAGGAAGCAGGAATGAGGTAAAGGAAAAAGATAAACGCTATCAGTCCAAGTGTAATCCCAGCTACGTAGACACATACATGAAAGGAAAAGACATGAAAGGCTTTCCTGATGACAAGTGAGGAAGATAGTAATTATAAAGTTTACAAAACAAACGTGTCAACCCCCAAGGGCTCTCGAATCTCCTGAGCAAGTGACCGCGACCACAGCAGGAAGTAAACAAGGGGGTTGTGAGGGGGTTTCCCAGCCCTTTCAGGCACCTCAGCAAGAGGTCAGGAAGTGAAGAGGGTGACAGGTCATGAACGGTACATAATAGCTTCCCAAATCGCCATGCATGGCTGCACAAAACTAAACACTCTAATAGAGTTTAGCCATAAGCATGACCTATTCGCTAACACTGCTAATAATATTTTCGGTTTGCACGTTCGGAGAAGCTGTGAACTATGCGTAAATAAGGCTGAAGGTAGCCTCTGGCTGTGTGCACTCCTGCTCAGGAGACTTTAATTAAGCGCAGGATCTCTTTCAACCTTTCTCACTACAAAGATCTTCAAGTGAACGAGACCAGAGGTTAAAAGGATCGCCTCGGGCAGTTTCTCAAACAAACATGACGACCAGATATTCTAGTCGCAATGAAGGATAGAAAGCAAGTGTTGTACGGAGGTGAGATGAGGTGAGCGTATCTTTTTATACTGAGAGTTAATGAGTATACAGGCAAAAATTACATCAAAGGAAATAAAATTGTATAATTTCCTTTTTTTTTTTTTGTTTAATTCGTTCAAATGAATAAGCAAACAAATTAAGCAAATTAAACAGTGTTTAGAGAAGGAAGGGGAGACAATGAATAACTGAATAGCTGGGGGAAAAAAACATCCGACAGAAAGAAAGAAAGAAAGAAAGGGGAAAATACAGTTGGGGCCCAAATGGCCTACTGAGTTTAATGAACAAACAGCTGAACCACTGGACAAACGAATGAATTATTAAATAAACAAACGAGGGAAGGACTTGTTTATGTATTAGAGCTGCTGTGGGGGTGAATTTGAGAGACATTTGACACACTTAATCCTTTAATTGACTGAATAAATGAATGGATAGTTGATTAATGAGTATGTAAGCATAGCATAGAGCAAACCTCCATTTTGATTTAAGGTTATTGCAAATTAATGTATGAATGAACAACTAAGAGGCTACATCAATAAATGAAGGAATTAATTCATTTATTCATTAATTAATATATAGGACCTGGCATACATAGGCACTCTGCATTTCAAACACTGAGGATTTAGATAGATAGATTTATAGATGGATTTTATGCCATTTTTACATCTTTTTTTAAACAGCAAAATATTATAAAACATTATATATATTTAGTTAAAAATTACTTCACTACTTTTAAAACGTCACTTTTTTTCTAACACACATACACAGCGCCACGTACACAACACTACGTCTACAACCGACTGAAGTTACATCCCAAACTGACCCCTCCTCCCTATCCCTGTGCACTACAGTGTGTAGGACGTAATGGCTGCTGTAGCCTATGTAGTGTAGATTTTGCCCGATAAGAAATGCTATTGGGATTCAGCCTGTTCTATCCCGGACCTTCGCCTAGCGCTGCTGCCTATTCCTTGTAGGCGGGTCTAATAAAAAAGATAGGCATCATGTCTGACCAATCACAGCATGGCTGTCACAAAATCGACCAATGAAATGACGCACAAGAGACGTTAAACAGCGAAAACAATTGCAACTCGCTCTACTAAGCGCTGCATGTGCACAGCCCGAACAAAATAAAATAATTGACAAATTGAATGTCGAGTCATAGCATGTCAGTGCGAAATTCAGGATTAGGGGTTTGTCCTTACCAGATATAAGAGAAATCTTTTCTACATCCAGTTCCTGATTCAGTCTACCCAACCTCAGCGGGAATGCTACTGCAGCCAATCAGCGTCGTTTCTCCACCCAGTTCGTTCTTAAAGCGACAGGACTCTAAATAACATAACATGACATTTTACAGCACACTGCAGCACAATAAACTCGTAATACTGAAAAAGTAGAGTGTCAACTGAAGACAAGTTATAAGAAATGATGTATAAAATATTAAATCAGGAGTATAATTATGATCAATTATTCATTGCATCATGCTCCCATTATGGATAATGCACTATAACTATGAGGTCGCATCAAAAGTTTCGAGACTATTTTCGTAATATGCCAACAGCTGGCAGCACACACAGTCACAGGGAACACCGATCTTCATAAGTAAGTGTGCCGAAAGACATCGTCTTGTGTACATTAGTGATGGGAAGTTTGAATCATTTTAGTGACTCGGTTCTTTGAATCTCGTTTAAGGAAGCAAATTAGCATCATAATTATTTGAATTATATCAGCCTTTGAAAAATACATTTTGAAACTTAATCACTGTTGAATTGTTCATTTTGAAATGTAAATACTACTGAATTTATTAAACTGTAATATTTGACTTTAAAAAGCAACATCTTTGAATTTAAGTGCTCTCAATGTCACATGAAATTTTCAACAATCCATTTCAACTGTGAAATTCAATACAGGAAAAGCAATCGAGCCAGAACGGAATCAGTTCGTCAGCCACGTGACCCAGGGAAGCGGACGTCTTCGATACCATCTCCCAGTGAGTCTCTCTCTCTCGTGCGTGTGTGTGTAACAAACATCAGTCTGTGTCTCATGCTCACTAGCCCCACTTTAACTAAACTTTGACTAAATTCCTTTAACACAGTAAAATGACTAAAATATCTGACAATATATAATTAGTGTAACACACTGCAGGTGCACTTACCGAGCCGCTGCCCTCCGCCATGGAGCGAGACTCACTGGGAGCCGGTATCGAAGACGTCCGCTTCCCTGGCTCATGTGACTGACGAACGGATTCCGTTCTGGCTCGATTGCTTTTCCTGTATTTAATTTGTTCTTGAATTTCCAAGCTTGAATTTTATATTGAATTTGTACTTGAATTTCCAAGCTGGAATTTTCTATCTGAATTTCACAGCTTGAAATGGATTGTTGAAAATTTTGTGTGACATTCAGAGCACTTAAATTCAAAGATAGATATTATAAATTATAAATATTTAAAGTCAAATATTTCAGTTTAATAAATTCAGTAGTATTTAAATTTCAAAATGAACAATTCAACAGTGATTACATTTCAAAATGTATTTTTCAAAGGCTGATATAATTCAAGTAATTATGATGCTAATTTGCTTCCATACTCGTTTATCAAAATGAACAGATCTTTTTTTGAGTCATTTAGTTCATTTAGTTCTTTTGTTCAGAAATAAAATAAAATGTTACATTTTCAATAAACACATCTACATATACAAATTTTGGCTATAGTTCCAGTAATTAAAATATTACAATGCAGCTAAGGACATATTATTATAAATAGAATGAGCAGTTCACCATCATATCTTCTAGTCGGAGTCGTTCGTTCTTTTGAATCTATTGCACTGCATAGCGTCTATGGGAGTCACGTGACAAAAGAACGAACGACTCATTCTAGAAGAGTCATTGAGAACCGTTCAATCCATAACCTACGGAGGTTTTGTGATGATTTGCATATGCGCGCCCAGTAGAAAATAAACAAATCATTCTCAGAGACTACTCGTTCTTCTGAGTCACGTTAAAGACTCGTTCAAAAAGAATGAATCATTCATGAACGTCCCATCACTAGTGTCCATCGCAGGAGCTGTGCAACTGATGTTGTTCTGTCCATGTGCGTTACCATGTCTGCGAACATGAAATTCTGCTTTAAACTGGGCAAATCTGCCACATGTTTATGGCGATGCTGCAATGAGTCGTTCGGGGTGTGTTGAGTAGCACGAAGAGTGAAAGAACATCACAGGAAGACGATGAGAAATCGAGAAGACCATCACCATGCATGCTCATCATTTTTGGCAACATTTGCAGCATTGTGCATCGAGAAATCGTCCCCAGACCGTCAATATCGAATCCTGTTACCAGGTTTTAAGATGTCTGAGGAAGACATACAGTGAAAGCGACCAGATACCTGCATAAGAGGCCTTCAGTCACAACCCAACGTCAATCACAACCCATCAAGACAAAGAGACCAAGACTTTATTTCTGTCTCTTTCCTTTACTGCCTTTGTCATTTAGCAGTCATTTACATTTCACTTTTTTCACAATTCTGGCTGCAAAAAATGCATACAAGCTTATTGCATTATTACACCTGAGGCGACATGGTGTGGCACTGTTTTGTGCTGTTTACATTGGAAAAAATAGTTTTTTTCTTTTTTCTTTCAGTGGGCAGCTAATTTGCAACCAGTGCAGCAGCAGCTAATAATCTATTTATACTATGCCTGTAGCAGTGCCTACGGCGGTCACCTTTGATTTACAAAAAGATTCCACAAACACAACTGACCAACAGACGAAATGACTGACCTAAAAAGACAGACCGAGGTCTATATGGGCCAATAGTCTCTATATGTTCTATCCCGGACATCCGTCGGCGCTGCTATTGTACCAATTCCTTTGTAGGCGGGTCTAATAAAAAAGATGGGTATCAAATCTGACCAATCACAGCATCGCTGTCACAAAATCTGCCAATGAAATGACGTGAAACAGCAAAAACAATTGCAAAGCGTTCTATTAAGCACTGCATGTGCACTGCCCAAACTAAATAAAATAATTGACAAATTGAATGTTGATGTTCTATGCGTGAGTCATGTCATGTCAGGGTATATTAGTGTGAGATTCAGGATTGGGATTTTGTCTATATGGACTAATAGTCTTTCTATTCTATTGTCTTTCTATTCTTTTTCTTCTTTAATTTTCTATACCACATATCCTGTGCACAGGGTCGCAGTGGATCCCAGGAGGCTAAGGGAACGAGGCAGGGTACACCCTGGACAGGCGTGCCAATCCATTGGACACACCCAAATAATTAGTTGTCACTTGTAAAAAAAAAAAAAATTATAAACTTATAAAAGAAATATAAAAATGATTATATTAAATGTCCTTGAATATGTGATACATTTATAAAAACACAAAAAAAAGAAGAAATATTAAAAAAATAATAAAGAGTCAGTCCTTTGAACCCTGGGAGGGAACCCAAGAAATGGCACGGTTGCCTTCCACCTCTAGGTCTGGGGTTCGATTCCCGCATCAGGTCTGTGTGCATGGAGTTGCCCAGAATGGGAATGAATGGGAATCAATACAACTGTCACCATTGGCCTCTGTAAAGGTTTGGTCAATTTCCCCTGAATGGTGTTCGAGAAGATGAGGATAGAGGAAAAGTGTGATGACCTAGACGATGGATAGTGATTGCTATGTACTTCGCAGGTAGAAACACTGCAACCACTGTGCCTTATTATAGAGTACACCACGATAAAAGTAGCCGAAGGGTTTATTTGTAACATACTGTATGTTTTTTTTGTTTTGTTTTTCATAAAGACACAAATGAGTGTAAAATTTCTGTACATGTACAAGGTCTCTGGGCAACCTCTTTTACACGTTCAGATAAATCACGACGTGTGTATAAAATTACGACTTGCAAGGCAATCTTATCATTTGCTTTGCATAATTAATTTTCTCTCATTTACATGCCGCATCCAAATGCACTGTCAAACTGATAAATGCAGAGCGCTTAAGGCTCAATACGTTCATTTGATGGGGAGAAAAATCATTCGCCGGTGCTTTGAAATCAGTAATGCAGTATTTGAATACACTATACCAAGGCAGTGCCAGATAATTCAAAACAGAATACCTCCCACAAGACCATAATTAGTAAATGAAAAACTGAATGTCAAGTGAAAAATGAAATCTCATCAGCATTTATGATGTTGTGCCATCGTGTCACATTAGTGTGAGAAAAAAAAAATGTTAATTCTCTTTTACAAAGAGTGTGCTTTTAACCGAATTTGGTAAAAATGGATATGAATTATTAAGGAGAATTAATACGGAGGAGGAGAAATATAGTGACTTTGATGCAGTAAGAAATGCTGACATTTTAGTTCCTGACCTCACCATTGTTGTTCAGCTGCTCCTGTTGGGGGGGTCACTGGGACCGGCACTGCATCCAATGCCTGGATTTTAGGCATTGGGTGGGAATTTAACCCAGGCCTTCTGCATGGCAGGCGAAAAACCTGCTGTAGCGCTGAGCCACCAATGCCTGGTTCTTGGCCTCATTGTACATAATACAATTGTTCCAATATTATTGGAGGGAATTGGAGGGTTTTTAAGCATTGCCTTTTTTGCCAGAGCCTACTACTGTCCAGTTTTTGGGTCAATTCGTGTCTCAATAACATAAATGCTTGGTTATTTCCCCTCCCCCTAAAATCCTAACAAGAAAGCGAACAGCAAACGTGTTTTGACTTTACAAAGTAACCCCACCTACACACTGTAGGATGAACAGCTGGTTCGATTTTAAGTTCTGGTACGTTCATTTTGATGTATCCTATACCCAATATAGGTGCCACATGTCTTAGTGGTTATCACGGACGCCTTGCATCTCGAGGATCTTTGGGTCTGTGTGCATGAAGTTTGCATTTTCTCCCAGTGCTTGGTTGGTTTCCTCAGGGTACTCCGGTTTCCCCCGACAGTCCAAAGACTTGGGGTTTCCAAATTGCCTGTAGTGTGTGAACGACTATGTGAATGTTGACCACTTCAACATGATAATAGTTGAGCACTTCAGATGATTCTCAGGATAAAAAAAACACAAAATTCTCCAGATTCTCCAATTTCTCCATTCTGATGTTTGATGTGAGCAGTAACTTGATTGGTGTATCTGACTGATTCTGTGCGTTTTGATTGGTTGATTGGATAATTGCATGAACAAAGAGTTGTACAAGTGTTCCAGCTTTACTAATCCTTGAATGTATATGTAAAATAAAACCCAGAAGTAAATGTTTTTCTTTTTAATTCAGTCAGTATATTAAACATGCACCACTGCGAACATTACATTCCTGATATTCCCACCATCTTTATTACTTGAGTGATTTTATCTGTCTGGGGAATTCAACACTCCGTCACACTAATGCGTGTTTCACTTTTTTCCTCCAGCCCAAAGTTATTGGTTTAGGGAGCGATGTACTAACACATTCAACTGTTTAATATTCTTATCTTCCCTCCACGGCATCCCTTAAGCCTGTGGTGAATTTCTCTGCTCTATCGTTGTGCCACAGAGGTCCCACGCTGACAAAACCGTGTAAGCAGCGATAGCTGTAAAAATGAATTTGGGCTTGTGAGATGCCTGGATTTATAAACTGCCTTTTCCGCTGATAAACGCTTATCTGGGCATAAAATTTGTCCATTTCACTTATTGTCAGCTCACGGTGGTTGAAATGCACGGCTCTGGGTGCGACTGTAGCATAAACCAGTCGCGAAGCTAATTCACTGCATTTGGTCTGTTATCATCCTGGCATTTTAAGAGCCCTGCGTTCAAATCAAAACAATTTTTCCACTTGTGGTGGAATAGCAGTAGTAGAATTAACAGTTAGCAGTTTCCACCATAGCATTTAGGAAACGTCTCAGCTCCTCTGCAAGAACATGAACATTGGTGATGATAGTTATTTGTGTGCGTGTGTGTGAGTGTGTGTTTGGCTTTGCTGTTAACTGCTGAGGTAATGTAATAGATGGCCCATCTTCCCCGAGGTTATGGCCATTACTCAATTATTGTTATTATTGTCTATTACTTGTCTGACTTCTTTTTGTGATAAGTGTTCTGCGCACTAGCACTTACTCCAGCTGTCAGTGTAAAACTTAAATCAGTTCCGTGGCACTTTATCAGTGGAGGATCCATAACAGCTCCCTGTTACCTCGTGTGGAAGATGGATTGGCTAAAAACCTTTGAGCTTTTATTATCTGCTGCACTTTACTGTACGTTAAGTGATAATTCGACACTCTCCACACAAGAAATTGTACCATGGTATAGGTGCAATGGTCGTCTGATGGCACCAGTACCATGGTATGTTTGATACTTATTTGCTGATATAGTGGGTTTACCACGGTACATACTTTGGTACAACAGTACACGTAGTGTAGTATGGTACTATGGAAAATGTACCACGATACTGTTAAACATATTTTATACATGCTTATGTACCATAATGGTATAATGGTATATACTGTAGGAATCTCTGCAGTGCTACAGGATTTTGATACCTTCCAAAGCTTGAAACACAATAATTATTGGGTATCACATTTGCTACCGAATTTAAGCAGGTATCTAGTGTGGTACTGCCTGTACTACACCATGCCAGTATTACATACCAACATACCATGTAAGATTCTCCCCGTGCTTGGTTGGTTTCCTCTGTGTACTCCGGTTTCCTCCCACAGTCCAAAGACATGCAGATTAGGCTAACTGGTGCTCCCAAATTGCCCGTAGTGGGTGAATGAGTGTGTGAGTGTATGTGTATGTGTGTCCTGTGACGGATGGGAACCTTGTCCAGGGTGTACCCCACCTGGTGCACTAAGCCTCTTGGGATAAAGCGGTATAGACGGTGAGTGATGCCATGTAAGATACCTGCTGACCTTCGGTGATACCCAATCAATACAGTCCATACGAACATTCAAGTTATCAACTTTTAACGATACAACGATACATTCGCATGTTCAGGATCAGATGTTAGACCACATGTCCAGTGTATATTGTCACGTTCGTCTGGCGTGCATCCTCTGCAAGTGCAGTACAAGCCCAGGATGTCTGGAACAAGCATAAAAGCAGCGGCGATGAAGCTGGTACCGTTTAAGCAGTGCCAAGCAACAATGATGGAAACAAAAGTGAAAAAAATCGAGAGAATAGAGCGAGCTGAAAAGATGGCAGACAATGCTTGTTCTTTTAACATGACTCGTTCAATCATTGGCACGATTCTAAAATACACTATACTGTAATATACTGTGTGTTGGACTTATGAACAAATTGGACTTACAAATGAGTTCTCGGAACAGAACTCGCTCGTATGTAGGGGACATACTGTACTGTATATGGTATTCAGCGAAGTATTGTGGCACAGTTCCCACTGATACTGTAAAAAGCACTAGGTGTCGACCATGGGAATGTCTAAAATACCACAGTATTACTATGCTTTATTACAGTACCATGGTAAACTACTGTACTGTATACTACGTACAATAATAAGATTCAGATCAGATTTGAATCAGATCTGGTCAATCTGTTTTTGCCTAATTTATAATAGTCTAAATAACTAGCTTTAAAATAAAAGATCCAAGTTTTTTTAACTATGCTAGTATGTTGGACTTGTTGAATATTTAGATCTATTTTTTTGCAAAGCAAGTGAAGGTTATGTGCTGGTTTTGCTAACATCTGTGTAAGACGGTTTCTCCGAGTCTGTTTATCCAGGTGCAGCTGCTGGACTTCGATCAAGACCACTGTTTATGCTGGCAAACCCAGTTATCCTGCAACGAGCCAACACTTGTGATGTGCACCAGGATAGCGATAGCGTTAGCTCAAGAGCCTGAGATGCACATTCTATGAGTTGATACATGACTTACTGTATGTCCACTGAGACACTCAGTCCACCATAGTAAGGAGACCGTGACAATGCAACAGTGTAAAGAATGCCCTTGACGCACTAATTTGGGACGCCTGACTTTTTTTTTAATAAACAGTAGTAACACAAATTAGCACCAACCCCAGGGCTGTAATCATAGCCAGATGCTGTGGTGTGAGTTTTCCACTACGACAAACAACCTTTCGAAAACCGCAGGTTTTCCTAAATATAGATGTAATAAAATACAAGTGGGATTTCGGATGAGGTTCCTACTTAGCTGACACGCGAATCACTCCCAATCTGTTTTTCGTGCCATTTTTATCACTTTTATATCAACTGCACGTTGTGCCAACTGTTGGGTTGGCAAAGGCAAGTGGGTGAGCATCAGCAGCTGCGTCACATATGCTGGATCTATAGAAACAAACACGGTCGCCCCCGCACGAGCCCCGATTGACAGGTATGATTCATCTCGCGCTACCGGAGGGCACGAGAATAATAAGCACAGATAGATCATTTCCTATTGAGGAGCAACGCATGAAGGCTAGCAGGGGATAGAGGCGAGATCATTGGCCTCCCACAGCAGCATGCGTGACTCCCCACACACGCCAACGCGACGGGAGAAGATTAAAGCCGCATGATCCCGTCACTCCTTTAATTCCAAAAAAAAGTTCTGCGCTGTCTGGCTCGGCCTGAGATGAATCGACGCACCAGGCTCATCAGTGCTCCGGGTTTACCGTGGAGAATATTCAACAGAGTCAGTGGGGAGGATTAGTCTAGTGTCAAGAGCATTGTGAATGCCTAAATAGCAGTTCATTTCTTAAATCCAAGGACAGTGGCGCCTCATTTCTGCAGACAGCGCAATGGGGAGAGCCATTTCAGCCATGATGAGGAGTAATGGCTTGAAACAATATTCCCTCGGGGCCTCAAATTGAAATCCGCAACTGTGAGATTGTTTCATCGCTGTTCAATTTGAGATGTCAAAACGACTTTGCCAGGGTCGACCCACTGCAATTCCGCAGACGGTTCAGAAAGAGAAGCACGCTTCATTTGCACAGCTTCCCAGAGATGACTGGGTGACAGTTCTGTTACAGATTATATATTGCAGCCATCACTGGCGTCTGATTTTGTTTCGCTCTCTGTCTGTCCTTCAGCTAATTTGTACTTTCTACTAGTCATTTGCTAAAAGTATATCATTTGTCTCGCTACAGTTTTAAACACATCTTCGCTGACACTCCGTCATCACAACGCCTAAAGCTTTATATAGCTCATAAAACCTAACTAACATACACTAAGGTAAATGGGAAGGTACCAAGTCATGAGAGTGACTAGTAGCTTAAGTAAGTGAATCAGATCACAGTGCTTTCTCCTGAAGACGTCGAATAAGTCGAATAACACAGCATCGAGCCCGCCTTGAAAATGGAGACAGGTTTGTCTTGAAGGGATTATTGCAAAGATTTTTAATAAAATCAAGATCAGTACTACGCAATTGAGTATAGTTGCAGTATATTAATATGATACACACACACAGTATATATATATATATATATATATACTGTGTGTGTATATCATATTAATATACTGCAACTATATATATATATATATATATATATATATATATATATATATATATATACACACACACACACATATACAGTATATATACATTGTATATTCAACATACAATAATGTAAAAATAAATAGCATATTTATATTACATCTATATTATTATTATTATTATTATTATCACCATCATTTTTTTATCAGTTGCATTATATTGATTATGTGTGTGTGTGTGTGTGTGTGTGTACACACATATACAAACCTACAGTTATATATTATATAATGATTGTTTTTTGTATATTATATTAATATACTGTAACTATATATACATTGTATATTCAACATACAATAATGTAAAAATAAATAGCACATTTATATTGCATCTATATTATTATTATTATTATTATTATTATTATTATTATTATTATTACCATCATTTTTTAATCAGTTGCATGATCTACCACTGATCCTGCCATTTTTCCCTTTTCCTTCCAATTTTTATTTATTTATAGTAATTTCTATACATATTTATTAAAATCTTTATGACGAAATTGACGTCTCAGAAAAATATGAAAATATGACAAAGAAGTGCTTGTACTGTACATTATCTAAAAATAACTCAGTGCTGCTAAAAACATCTTCAGAATCAAAATCAACATTTGCCGACATACTGTACAGTATTATAGAAGGTCTTCCAAGATATCAGGATTTTTTATAATGCATATACAAATGAAATTACTAAGCTAATCTATGAGCGTTTAAAAAGGCAGATGTCGGTTATGACTAATTTCGCTTGGCTTGTTATTGGTGTTGAATGTACTGTAGAGTACATTTGAGGAAAAACAGCTCTTCATTCTTTCCATCTTTGCTTCGCACAGTGCATGCTTTCCCTTCCTTACATGACTTTTGCAGAGTACTGCATGCATCCAGTTTACTGTATAATTGAGTAAATATCATTTGTTAAAGTGACTGAATATTCTACTTAATCAGGGTGAGACTAAATATTTAGAACGCATGTTTTGCATGTGAAATTAAATGTTAAGTGCATTTCTTTTTTTTTTTTTTTTACTGTTACTGTTTAAACTGACTGTAGGAAGCCTGAGACACACTGCGAGCTGAGCCTCTGTTCCAGCAGGCAAGCAGATGAAGTTGACTTTAAGCTCTGGGTTATGCAACACATGTTGTGTCTTGCAACAAATTACAAAAGAGCACATTTGAAATGTGGAAGTCCATCCGAATGAATAGGACCACTGCATGCACATGCACACGTGCACACACACATACACACACACACACACACATACACACACACACACACACACACACACACACACACACACACACACATACACACACAAGCTGTCAGTTGTATCATAAAATCCTGAGCGGTAGATAGTTTCATCAGAACCCTTATAATCTTTGGACGCGTCTGCGGATGCAATGTCTCTACATAGTTATGAAGTCTGTCATCACCTGCAGTCTTGAAGATATTGTAAATCTCAAACACACACACATACACACACATTGTAAGATCGAAGCAAGCAGAGTAGCACTCTGAGCAATACCTATTTGCAGAGATCTCTCTCTCTCTCCTCAGTCATTCTCACTTTCACTTTTCCATTCATGGCTCCGAAATGAATCACAAATATTCCAACATACGGTCCCTTAAAGCCACAGTGACATCATATGAGAATAATCACACGTTTTCTTCATGTTGTGGATTTAGGTATTAGTTGGCTTACACAATGTCAAGCCTTTGCATGTGCAGGTCACAGGTGCAATTTCATGTCTAGGTTTAGTTTTTGAACAAAGATTTTTTTCCCAAGATACTGGATTTATCTCTTTCTAATGCTACATGTGAAATATTGCGCATTATATTCACTTACATTAAACATTAATTTGTCAGCCTCTAGTTAATTCTGGTCTTGAATTGCTCATTGTAAACATTTTTGTAAACAATATTATTGCTTTGCAAATCACTATTCGCATGAATTGGTGTAATCAAATCACTTATCACTTAAAATGGACCCATAGTGGTCTTAATTTCTCTTCTGAAAAAAAAAAAATGCCTGGAACCATAATTTATTTGTTTACTCTATTCACCGATCATGGTCTAACAAAAGCAGTCAATTAAAGTTTAATGGGACTCAAATGCACATAGTCGGCCTGGAAGGCAGCATCCATAATGGGCATAATATACATATTAAGACACTTTAATTAAATGGCAGTTTGTCCGCCTTTAGCTCTAATGCCATGCTGAAGAATGCCATGGTTGCTTCCCGTAGTGGAAAGACTGGTCAATGTCCAATTACATGCTCGGAAAAAAAACAACCTGTAGTGTATATATAGAGAGAGACGGACAGACACATCATAGCAATAGGTTTCAATTGACTTGTTTTTGCATTATGTTGCTTTTTCATTGCATTCAAGTACCGTATGCTGATGAGGCTTTTAACCTCAGTAAGTGGTAACATTTGAACGATGCAAGAGAATGACGATCATGGCCAAGGAGGCTCAGAGAGCACCGCAGTCAGGCAGATTTAAATAAATTTATTTAAATTATTCATGTTTATGAAATTTGGCAGACATGCTTATCCAGAACAATTAACATTTTTATCTCATTATACATCTGAGGGTTAAGGGCCTCGCTCAAGGGCCCAAAAGCAGCAACTTGATGGTGGCTATGGGGTTTGAACCTGGGACCTTCCAATCATTAGTCCAACACCTTAACCACATACCTACCACCACCCCACGACAAAAACCAGCTCCAAGATTTCAGCATAAACTAGAACAAGGTCAGGATGAAAATAACCAGAAGGCGACTTGAAAAGATTAATAGTAAACTATACAATACAGTAGTACCACAAGAACAGTGATAAACAAGACAAAACAGATGCGAGTCAAAGACTAGCTCAACATGGACATGAATAAAAGCTGAGAAAAGAGACTGAGAAACAGTGCCAACTTAAAAGAACTGACACTGGAAAAAAAAAAAACAGACTGGTTCAAGAGCAGAACCAAGAGCTCTACCAACGCTCCAAGAGCAGGACAACGCAGGACACGGCGTGACCTCATGCTTCCCACTGCACCACTAGCACATTACAGGCGTCACTCTAAGCCATTTCCACATGTTTGGGCGAATAAAGGAGTTCCTGGGAGGCCAGCGTTTCAGACATGAATCAGGCAATCTTACTGATTAAACTTTCTACCTTAATAGTATCCAAGCACTAGTGAAACACTGGGATAAGTGCATTAGTGTAGCAGGAGATTACTGTATATAGAGAAATAAAGGCAGTATTTACTCTGTTATTTTCCAGTATATTTAATTAACATGCTAAAACGTACCAACTAACTATTTCATTTTGATTCAATTTTTCATAACAGTTACCATTACGTTGAGAAACACTAGTTCTATATAATTTATTAGCTACTGCACATACTACTGTATGTGCGTTAAGAATAAACCATGTCGTGACATACTGGAAAGAAAAAACAGCTTAGGAATAGAACATCCAGATATTTACCCATTTCTCACAAGGCTGTCTCAGCCTGCAAAACACATTCAAATCCATCCAAGGTGGTGCCTTGTTCATGGAACTCTTTCACGGTGGCTAAATTACTGTGTTGTTTTTCATCAGCTAGCATTTTACACTCACTTTAAAAGAACACCTGCTTTTTCATGCAATTATCCAATTTGTGGCAGAAGCAGAGCAATGCATAAAATCATGCAGATAGAGGTCAGTTAGTGTTCACATCAAACATACGAATGTGGTTCTCATGGCTGCTGGGATTTTCACACACGACAGTCAATAGAGGATGGCGCAAAACTATGCAGGGAGCAGCAGTTCTGTGGGCATGGGCATGGGCAGACTGGTTTTGAGCCGGTAGGAGGCGCCCAGGAACATAGATAAATACTCTTTACAACCATGACGAACAGAAAAGCAGCAAAGGACAACATCATTCCATCAAGCCAAAAACAAGCCTTTATGCAAGGAAAATATATTTCAGTAAATTAACTGTCAATATATTAAATGATTTATTGTTCTGATCTACTGGTAAATTGAAAAGATATTTTAGTAAGATATTTTAATAATAATATTCCTCGTTGCTACGGTGCACTAACTGATACTAATGAATAATTAACAGGGAAAAAAGACATTCATATTCAAAAATATATTCACAATATACAGAATAATATATTGCATTAATATATTTAAATATATTGGAAAATACATAAAGAATTACATGTACTGCTTTTCATATTATATTTTCAATATATGAAAATATTTCATTATATTGTTTTATTGTAACAATATATGTTAATGTGTGTAATTTTATATTCAATTAATCAATCAACATTTATTTATATAGCACCAAAGTGCTTCACAGGACTAAAAATGACAATAAAGTGGCAATAAAATAGAAAACAAACAAAAATAATAATAATAATAATAATAATACAAAAACAAAATAAAACACAATTGTAAATGAATACATGAAAAATTTAATAATAATAATTATTATAATGATAATAATAATAATAATAATAATAATAATAATAATAATAAATAAATAAATAAAAGAAAATTGTAAAATTATAAAAACACATAAAATTATGAAATATTAAAAGCCATTCTAAATAAGTGAGTCTTTAGTTTTGCTTTAAACAGAGGGAGGTCCGTAATGTTGCGTAATTCAGGTGGAATGCTGTTTCAGAGTTCAACAATATACTTAATAGTATATTGAATTAGACCGAATATATCTAATTCTTTATATATATTTTTTACAATATGCTTATATGCTAATGTAGTTCGAACAAAATGGACTTTACATGTACAGTATAGGCATCAATCAGAGCATATATTCATACATGGTCCATTCAAATATTGCCATATATCAATAAATAAATATAAGCACAAGTTTCCTATATATGGAAATGTATTATTTAATATATTGCATTATATTTTAAAATATATTGCCATGTAGGGAAGCTCCATTATATTGCGCAAACATTGTCTGTTTTTTTCCCCCCCATCTTTTGAAAACTTCTGATTACCCTTTAAAGCGTTTAGTTTTTTTCAGGTAAATGATGCTGAAGAAGGCGGCATTTAACATCATGAGGAATGAATTCTTATGGGAAAAGTTATGAACTAGGCGGCACGGTGGCGTAGTGGTTAGCGCTGTGGATTTATACGTCCAGAGTCAAGGGTTCGATACTCACCTTGGGTCTGTGTGGGTGGAGTTTGCACATTGGTGGGTTTCCTCTGGGTATGCCAGTTTCTTCCCACAGACATGCAGATTATGCTAATTGGTGTTCCCAAATCATCTGTAGGCTGCCTGCGACACTGTATAGAAGAAATGAATGAAAATGTATAAATTATTGTAAAGTTAAATAAAATAACATACAGTAAGTGTCCTAAACAGCAGAAAATGCCATGAAAAGATATAGAGAAAAACCTGCACACTTCTGGCAACAAAGCTGCCCTACGCATGGCGATTAAACTAACACTGAATTACATTAATACTCATCCTTTACAAACACAGATACCCACTGTGTATACACGGTGAGCAGAAAGTCGTAGCTGAAAAATATGCTGGATCGAACCATGAATGTTGTGGCTTTACATAAAATAATTAAGATATTTGAAATTCAGGATAACGAATAATGAAAGTTATTTCGCCGTTACCAAGGTTCGCTCATCTTTGAATAGTTTCGTTATTATTCCAGCAGCAGACATAGCACGATCCAGGCACAGGAAATAATTAAATTGACATTTACAAGTGCGCACATACTATCATTAATTAATGTGGAGAAATAGAGAGAAGGACACAGACACAACCGCTGCATTAATTAAATCTTTTGATAACTGGGAGAGTTATTATTGTATAAAATGTAAACATCCAAAAGTTGTTTTATTCCAACCTTGAAACGAATGGAATTGAAATGATTTTTTTCCCTACATGTATACCTTTTCCATTTTGCTCGCTATTTCCGAAGCCAGAACTTTGATTTGGGTTTATTTCAGCATGATATAAGATGCAGGACAGGGTTTGTTATTAGTGAAAACAGAAGCCAGCATGCACAGCCTCTTTGATAAAAATCCAGTCGTCCACAAAACATGGGAGACATCAAGCATAAAAATGTCCTTGACATCAGAGATGGCAAATTGGCCCTGAGCTGAAAGGATTGGTTCAATCATCCTCCGACCGTATAATTAGTAATTAGGCTGGGATTAAAGTCAACTCATGAAGGAAGAGTGTGGCCAATTTAAATCAGCATATGAAATTTGATTAAATTAATGGGAAAAAATTGAAATATTAATGTTCAGATTTGCAGCCAGGTCCCAGGTCATTGGCATCAGTCATGAGCTGTTTGAACTTTTCTTAATTATAGACTCAAAGGGATTCAAGAGGAAAGGCACATTGATCCCCTGACATTTCATTTGATTCTCTCTCTCCCTTTCTCTCTCTCTCTCTTGCTGTCTGTCTCTTGCTGTCTGTCTCACTCTCTTACTCTGGCCAAAATGCCAGGATCTAATTTTAATGATTTTCACTGGCATGAATTTAATGCTTAAAAAAAATCTTACACCGGATGCATGACTACTGTATCGCTATAACCTATCATAGGAAGACGTTTACATGACATTGTGTTAGTCCCACTTAAACTGGATAGTTCTACTAAATGGCCTAGTTGAGCTATGACAATAGATCAGTTTAAATGTGCATGTAAACATACTATAATGCCTGAGTGTGAGGACGGCTGGGAAATATACTCACTCACACAGAAGTCCAATCTCATGTTTTTTTTACCAGCGGGAGGAAACCAAAAAACCCTGAGGGAACCCACACAAACACAGGAAGAATATGAGCAACTCTACACTGACAGTAACAAGGAACCTGACTGCAAGATAAAACTGGGGACTCTGGAACCTGACTTCAAGATAGAACCGGGGACTCTGGAACCTGACTTCAAGATAGAACCGGGGACTCTGGAACCTGACTTCAAGATAGAACCGGGGACTCTGGAACCTGACTGCAAGATAGAACCGGGGACACTGGAACCCAACTTCACTATAGAAGCGGGGACTCTGGAACCCAACTTCAAAATAGAAAGCGGAACTCTGGAACATGACTTCAAGATAGAACTGAGGACTCTGGAGCCTGACTTCAAAATAGAAAGCGGGACTCTGGAACCTGATTTCAAGAGACTGAAACTGTGAGGAAGCAATGCTACCCCCTGCACGACAGTGCCATTCAACTTTATTGGAAAGATAAAAACCACAGTTTGATTACATACAGATGACATTATTATTATTAACAGAAAAAAGTTTTATTGTTTGCAGACTACAGTACCAATGATTCTCCATTCATCACCTTGTCACATGATCATTGTCACAAAACCGGATATTTGTTTTTTAACTCATCACTTTAGAAAGTCACATACTTCAGTAATTTATCCAGATAAACAAACGTATTTTAAAATTTTGCAATGTTTCATTCCACCATTTTGTCTGTACCAAATCTAAACCTTTGTTCTCTGGACTCAACATCGTTGGACTCAACAGACCACATGACCTTTTTCCACTGCTCCAAAGGATGTGTATGTTTTAGGCATTTCAAGGACAACGCCATAGAAAAAGTCACTGGATATAAGAGACATGAGTTCTGCGATATTCAGATTGGAAAGCTGAAATATTATTTTACCTTGATCTCAAAATACAGACCAATGCATTACAAGACAACAATACAAATATATTGGTTTATATATATATACAGGGTACATAGATACACCTTAATAAAATGGGAATGATTGGTGATATTAACGTCCTGTTTGTGGCACATTAGTATATGTGAAGGGGCAAAATTTTCAAGATGGGTGGTGACCATGGTGGCCATTTTAATGTTTTTTCTTGTAAATAACTTATGAAATAATAAAATTACGTTAAAACCAAGCACACCATTGTTTTTCTTGTGAAATTCCCAATAAGTTTGATGTGTCACATGACCCTTTTCCCACTGAAAAAAAACAAAAGTTGGATCCAAGATGGCCAACTTCAAAATGGCCAGGACCCATCTTGAAAAGTTTGCCCCCTCACATATACTAATGTGCCACAAACAGGACGTTAATATCACCAACCATTCCCATTTTATTAAGGTGTATCCATATAAATGGCCCACCCTGTATATATATATATATATACACACACACACAAATATCACATATTTCATCTGTTGAATCATTTCTAAAGTGCTGTAGAACATGAGAGGCAGGAGTTCTGCCACATATTCAGGTTTATCTGAAATGAAAATTTTACCTTGAGCTCCAAATTAAAACATTGAAATGGCAAAGTGTTCAGACTGAACATAATTCAAGAGTACTTCATATCCTGTGCTTTTATTATGTCTGTCTTTCATAAAGGAGTTTCATGATTGTTGTTATAGCTTGTATAAGAAGCAGAATAAGAGGGTGACCAAATTTTTTAAGCATTCTCACCTATTTTGAGGTGATCACATACATTTTGGCTTTTAGTTCTTAAAAATGTTGTTCTTTCTTTATAAATCTGTGTATTTTTGAAGATTTGTTTTTTTTTTTTTTTAGAAACATGTAAGGTTTACTCCTAGAATAATCTCCTACTCCTCAAAAAGAGCTATACTCTGAGAACCTTTATAACACATTTCTTTTACCTATTTTTCGGTCTTAAGCAGACGTCTAAAACTATTTTTAACTATAATTCTCTAAAGCTTTATACATACATTACCAGCTCAATGAAACACCATATCCTAAGACCATTTTCAAGATAATGATTTCTACATATTGAGATTGAAGGTCTAAAGGCTGAAATTTGAACCTTGGTCCTTAACAGCGAGCCATTTCAATGAATCCAGCACTTTCACATAAGTGACCAGAGGCTATTTAGCCAAGACTGATACTGAATGGGCATAAAGGTACAAGGCACTGAGACTCTTTGATTCAATCAGTAGGGAACCTTGTGAACGTACAATCAACCCCTCAATGACTATTTCACTCTCATATCAAGCTTCTGTCAAACAGTGGCTCAGGGCTCAAGTTGAAAGTTTCAGTTCCTGTCAAATGTGCAATTGGATTAATTCTTAACTTTATGACTATCATTAACATATGCAGCCTGAATTGAATTAATACACGGCTTTGATATGGGGAAGTCTTCAAAGCCTGACTGACAACCATAAATTTTCAGAATTGCTGAGAGAGATATTAGGATATTAAAATAACATTTTTATTTCATTAAGGCATTGGAATAAAACCTTGACTTTACCTTGCCTCTTACCATAAATAATTCAGAGCTAAAAGAAGACAAGAAGAATGAAACATTTTGCGATTCCCCCATGAAACTTTAAATTTGAAGCTTTTTTCCCCCAGAGTTGTTCATCTTTTATGAATCATCATCCGACTGAAGTTCAGATGGTTTTGGACCTAAACCACAGCAACCTCTCAGAAATAGTAATCCTGCTCTAAAAGTTACAATTCAATGCATTTACTGCACTGTAGATTGTATGCTTTTTTACTTTATATATTAGAAACAATACTACGGTCAACATGTTAAAACTATAACCATGTTTAAAGTAGAAATGTAACTAATGCAAGCTCAAATCTCAGAAGTCACCAAAAGACACCATAATGAAAGCTGCATATTCAGTTAATCATTCTGGTCATTTGTTCTTCTAAAGAAAAAATATACTGTAGGCATCAATCCATTCATCTAGGAACCTTAGAACTGGTCTTAATGAACAACGGTAATTAGTGATTGGTCATTGGGAAAAATGGTGATGAGTGATTGGTCATTTGGAACATTGGTGATTATTTATTGAGAACAATGTTGATTAGTGATTGATGACTGGGAATAATGGTAATGAGTGATTGGTGATTAGGAACAATTGTGATTAGTGATTGCTCATTGGGAAATATGATAATTGGTGAATGTTCATTGGGAACAGTGGTAATTAGTGATTGGTCATTGGTAACAATAGTGATTAGTGATTGATCATTGGAAACAATGGTGAGTAGTGATTGGTGATTGGGAACAATGTTGATTAGTGATTGGTCACTGCGAACAATGGCAGTTAATGATTGGTCATTGGGAACAATGGTGGTTAGTGGTTGGTCATTGGGGACAATGGTGATTGATCACTGGAAATAATGGTGATGAGTGATTGGTCATTAGGAACAATGATGGTCAGTGAATGTTGATTGACAACAGTGATGGTTAGTGATTGGTCATTGGAAACAATGCTGGTTGGTGATTGGAAACAAGTCATAAGTGATTGGTCTTCATGACCAATGGAGATTGATCACTGAGAAGAAAAAAAACAGTTGGATGATTAGTAAGTCATTTGTTGTTAGAAGCAATAATCAGTGATTAGTCTTTATGAACAATGGTGATAAAATATTTGTCTTTATGAATAATGGTGTTGAGTGATTGATCATTTGAAACGTTGTTAAACAGTGACTGGTCATTGAGAAGCAAATATTTATGATCAATGGTAAGCAGGTATTGTTTATTAACGAGTAATTAGTCAGTGATTAGTCCATGGTCATTGGAAACAGTCATGCTCATCAGTCATGGGAACATTGGCAACCGTTTTGGTCTTTACACAGAAATGAAAGTTGTTGAAGGGGTGTTAAACATCACCATGTTGCCAATCCTTTATGTAAAGTTAGCACAGTTTGACACTGTAAATGAAATTAGCAATATACCGCACGTATAAGAGCTCTCAGCACACATGTTTGAATGGTCTCAGCGGGGAGCGTGCGTCTGCTCTCTGACTCAGAACGGCTACACTGACTGCATTTTGATCATCTCATCTTTCTTTCCCCTCTCCTTTTTTAGTTTACCCATGGTTTGTATCACACTAACAATTTACCCAGTACAAAAACAACAGGTTCACAACATTCCTGCAAGGTTTCACACTGTGTCTGCAATGAGTTCATTATATTCCAGGTCTGAAGTCTTCTTAAAAGTTGTTTGTGACAATTGGGAGTGTAAGCTAAAATAACATATTTCAGCTCACTTGAAAAAAGACAACAACAAAAAAAACAAAGAAAGTAAAACAGAAACAAAAAATAATAATGTAGCAGAGTGCATCAGTTTTGTCATTCACCAGGGGGCTATTACCTTCACCATTCATCATAAATAAATGGAAAATTTGAGGTGTTTTTCTTTTAATTATGATTTTCTGATGAGAAATAAAGGTCATCAGTTTAAAGGTTTGCCTCTCTCTTTCTGATTGGAATGTTCTACAGTATGAATCTGTGCATCTGGTACTACATTACACCTTTAACAGAGACACACTAAGAGGGACGCAGAATCAGCACCATCAGGGTGAACATAAGGAAGTGAAAGCACTGTCTTGTACAAATCAAAATGAAAAATCATCCTAAGGTAAGTAAGAAAAAAGAGAGAAATAGACACAACGTTCCTATGCTTGCTGCCATTCTGAAATCTATTAAACTTTGTATTCTTTGTATGATAGGTGCCGATAGAGCGATATGTCCATTTCTTTTTCTCCTGCCAGACCACAGAAGAGGCTTTTCAACTATTGTAGACAACGGAATATTTGCCATGAACTCTGGTGTGCACCTGTCACAGTCCCTTTGGAGCATTTGATGGGGTCTCGCTACAGATCAAAACAAGCTAAAGTGTGTGAGGTGAGGAGAAATGAGATAGACAAGAGAATGAGGAATGGACGTTCCTGTCCATGTGGACGCACATAATGGAAATGCACTAAACATACATTTAACCAGTGAGAGCATTAAGATTTGAAATAAAAACAAAGGAAACTAGACATAGACATTCTATTCTTTACATTAATGAATGAAATAATCCCGTCTCGGGTCTGTGTGTGTTTTCATGTCCTCCTCGTGCTTGGTTGGTTTCCTCCCAAAGTCCGAAGGCATGCAGATTAAGCTAATGCGCCTTCTCAAATTGCCCTGTAGTGTGTGTATGTGTGTGTGTGCGCCCTGTGATGGATTGGCACCCTATCCAGGATGTACCCCCCTTGTGCCCTAAGTCTCCTAGGATAGTCTCCAGGCCCCCCGTGACCCTGAATACAGAATAAAGTGGTATAGACGATGAGTGAGTGAGTAAATGCAATAAATCTTTTAAATAAACACTGCAATAAAACACTTCAATAAAAATTAAGTCTTAGCAAGTAAAATATTCATAAATCTAGTCAATTTTATCTACAATTTCTTAAAATATTAATAATAACAACTACCAATAAAAAATAAATGTAAGATTATTAAGTTTATTCCCAACCATTTATTCTAAAATTTCAAACAAAAGATATATTGTACTATTGGCCAAGGATTTTGCTTCTTTCATGAAATAAATCTTGAAATGATCTCCCAATAGAAGAATAGTTTTTCATTAAAGATGTATTAAAATTTGTCTGGACATAAGCTGAATAATTTAATATTTGGTTTGTTGGAATCCTATTTTAAGACGTTTCAAGATATTTTCATTTGCTAAGATCTCTTTTTTTTATTTATAAATACATTTTTGATTATGATTATTATTGTTGTTTTTATATTTTTATATTTTTATATTATTTTGCAATAATCTACAGTAGTAAGGTATTCAATGGGAATAAAATTCAATGGGAATAAAAACTTTAGGATGAACACCTAATTCACAATTCCTTATGTATTTCGGGATTGTTATATTTTTATAATTAAATATTAGGCCAGTTGATGTTCATTGATGGTACATGGTCAGTTTGTTACAGGACTATGCTGATTTCTGAAAATAGACACTTTCTAATGCAGTCCCCACACTGTCACAGAAGTGAAGTACTCGCTCTATTATAGTATCCCTGGCACCTTTTGCCTGTGGGCATCTTCACAACACTGTAGTAAGTAAGCGTCATATAATGAAGATGCAAATGCAGATAAACAGGAGGCCGACAAATCTGAAACGGTGTTTATAAAATGTAGTAAGATAGCAGAATCAAGGTCAGGCAATCTGCACACATTAATCGAGGTGCAATGACAGGAATCATAAATAGTATAATAAAAAAGGCAAACGAGCTAGAAATATAAACAAAGGGTTGTGAAAGTCAGATACACATACTGTATACCGAGCACTTACAGTGGGCTTTTTAAATAATACTAATGATTTAGATTTTATACTTAACCTGTTCTGACTGCATTTCTTGAACAGCCTGATACAAAACAAATTCTTAAATAAATAACTGTGACATATGTCACATTTGGTGAAAATGCTAAATGTCTTTCAAAATATGTTCCATGTGGTCTATTTGGGTTCGGTTCAGGCCAGGTTTGAGAGAAAACGCATTATTGGTATAGCGCAGACAGCAACACGCACTCACTCATCTTCTATACCACTTTATCCTGTATTCATGGTCACGGGGGGCCTGGAGCCTATCCCAGGAGACTTAGGGCACGAGGCGGGGTACACCCTGGCCATGTGCCAATCCATCACAGTGCACACACACATACACATACTCACACACTATGGGCAATTTGGGAAAGGCAATTAGCCTAATCTGCATATCTTTGGACTGTTGGAGGAAACCAGAGAACCCGGAGGAAACTCACCAAGCACGGGGAGAACATGCAAACTCCATGCACACAGAGAAGGTAATCAAACCTGGACCCTGGAGGTGCAAGGCGACAGTGCTAACTACTACACCACCGTGCCGCCCCAGACGGCAACAGCAATAAGAAAAATCAAACATTAATATATCAGATTATTTGCAGCTATAATATTTACCTTCTGAGAACTGACTACGAGCCACACCATTACCATGAAGATGCACATATACAGTAGTATGATAGATTTGCTTGAACAAACAGCCCTACACCACACGAATATAGCCTTGATAATGTACTACTTATTGATTCAGAAAGTTATTTTCTGAATTACAGCATAAAAATACAGTAGTTACTGGAAGAACCGGGGAAAAAAATATATATATATAGTTTCCACATGGGCATCTTGCTCACTTTATCTAATAAGCATGAAGTCCTCATTCATGATGTCCTCATTATTTCATCACTAAGTAGTGAAGAGGATATGGGGGTGAAGAATAAGCCAGGAGACAGTGCTGATGTGGACACAGTGCCAGGATCCAAGCAGCGCCATGTGTGTTCATGCAGCGATGTTTATTCATTTCCATCGAGAGCAGCAGAGAGAAAGCCAGACACCTGCCCCTCCCTTCTTTCCTCTCCAGGAGACATCTGCTCTCTCCATCACACCGGAGCATCTGCTAAGTTCCAGAAAGTTCTGTGCAGATCTTCAAATTTGGGTAGTCTTTTTTAAAAAAAAAAAGGGGGTTGGGGGGGGGTTAAGACATACTGTTCACTGGTCGACCATAACATTAAAATGCAAAACATTAACCCTAATATTGTACACTGTATGTCACCGGGGAACATCTGGACCGTTGGGATACCATCAAGGTATAAAGTTTTCTCTGCTTCACGTCTAAAACGCCGGCCTCCCAGGAACTCCTTTAACGCCCCAAACATGTTAAAATGTCTTGGAGCGAGGTCAAGACTGTACGAGGGATGTGGTAATAACTCCCAGCCAAGTTCCTGTAATATCCAAGTGGTGTTTGTGAATGGTGGTGTGTACAGTTCCCACACGTTGGCGATTATTTGGCCTAAGCAAAAAAAGATGTGTGTATGAGTCTGCTGCTTCAGTGAGAGTGACGGTTGAACGCTCCTTGTAATCGACAGCTAAAAATCATTGGTGGGGGGTTGGGGGGCGGCAAGGGAGGGGTTAGGTAGAAATAAGTTCTCCAATATTGGGTTTCTTTTACCTACCTTGAATGTGCGCTGCTTGTGTAGAATGATGCATATATTACAATATCTGCTTACACTGTCACATTAAATCTCACAACAGCACGGTAGCAGTTATTAAATTACTCGGTTATGAAAAACTTCTAGAACATTTCAGATGTGCACTTAATAAGACCAATGCTCATACTGTAGCTTTCGGTAGTTCATCATAACAGTCCGGAAATATGATTTTCCCTTATTTTCTCTTTATTTTCTCTGAAATGATAGGATTCTGATTTAAAAATAGCATATTTCAAGAGGTCTGCATCATTTGCATTATTTTTCCCTTCATGCCCTGGTGTCACACTAACAGTATCAGATCATTCTGCACTGTCGTACTGGTGAAAATCCCCATCAAATCCCTTATTCACTGGTATGTAGTTGACAACATTAATGCAAGTAATTTGCTTAATTTAGAGGATTTTAGTCAACATATCTGATCAGATCAACCGAAAGGTATTCCATAAAGTAAATTTAACTAGAGAGAGAGAGAGAAAGAGAGAGAGAGAGAGAGAGAGATTTTAAGAGTTAATTTGGCACAGTCTGTCTGCTAATAAGAACCCTCATCACCAAATCTGAGTAAATCACATCCAGGGTTGACCTGCCAGCATGTAATTATGTCGAATTATTTGATCAGTGTCACAAAATATTCCAACATCCAATATGCTAATATACTCGAGCTAGTGCTCAATTTCAGTTACGCTACATTATGTATTTGAAAGGCTGCTTTGATTTAAATGATAACGCAGGATTCCGACAAGGAAGTCATAGTCTGGAGGAAAGAAAAAAAAGCTGATTAAGTAGCAATTATGGCTTTCATCTATGGTAATAAATAAATAAATGAGCAAAATGTGTATGCATAATGTATACAGTAGAAATATTTTTTCCTATTACATATACCAGGATAAAGTATTTACCGTATATACTGTATGTGGTCCACTGTTCAGACGATGCCCCGATACATACTGTAAGAAACACCATTTCAGCACCACAATCAGCAGCGTACCTGCATTTAAACAATAAAGGACATCGATTTGAGGACAACATGGTGTACATTTTGGATGGAGACGATTGGTGGCTTTCATGCATCTACGGTACATGAAAGTGGAAAACCTCAGGCATGACCTGTCTCCCATTTTCCACGTTGCCCAAGAGGGATAAGTGTGTTTTCACACTAGGCCTTTTGCAGGAACGATTGCCCCTCCAACCCCGCTGATGACCAGCGTTAACATTAATATTTTTCTCTGTTCTCTGGGACACTTGCGTGTTTTCACCCTCGTATACCACAGGTGGGAGTACGCACCAAGTTGGTTCCATTCCCAAGCTTGGAATGATTGTGTTCTTACTGGGAAACAATCTCATTACACTTCAGGTTGATGTCCAATGTTCTCCCACATAGATCATCTATTATCTGACCAGCGGGACACAACTTCTGGAGATCCAGAAGGACATGATGAAGGCAATTGAGAGGAAGACTGGGGAATCAACTTGTTTTCCTTTCTATTCAATGTCTGCACATCAATACCAATTGTAGTAGTGCAGGAATCCGGTGAAGGACCTTGTCTTGTAGTGTTGAGAAAGATACTTGCGGTTTAACATCAGCGAAAACAAAGAGAATTGTATCAAAGAGCATCAGATTCACTCCAGGCAGTGAAGGATGAAAAACAGAACAGAACAAATAAAAACACACACACACACACACACACACACACACACACACACACACACACACACACACACACACACACACACACACACACACACACACACACACCACATAGTGTATAGGTGAATCTGTTTCCAGGGTTGACTGTGATTCCATTTGCACTACAGCACACTGCTGCCTCACCCACACTGTCTGATTGCTGAAAATTGAAGCACAAATAACACCTGTCGCCCCACAGAGCTGGTTTGTCTTAGCATAGTTCTGCCATTGAGTAAGTACAGTACATGTATACCTCTAACTTCTCCCTGAAAGCTGAAAGGTCATTGAAAAGAACTTTAAGGTCTTTCATGGTTGCGGATATTAAATGCCTTAGATGCAGAAATGAAACGTACACAACTATCATCATAAAGGTTTCAATTTCTTCTCATTAGATGTACCATGACGGAACATGCTTTACAGTATACGAGGGATGACTTAATAATAAAGCCGTGCATGTGTTCATGTGGGTTGTCCAGCTTATTCCCACCTCCCAAAATCACTAGATGCCAGTACCATAGTTGGACTGTCAGGATGCATTGCTTGTCGGTGTGAATAAGTATGTGAATGTGTATGCATGGTGCCTTGTAATGAACTGCAATCCCATTACGAGGGTGAATCCCATCAGATAGCTGAGTGCCTGAATGTGCTGAATGACCAGGTTATCCATCAATTACATTTCCCTTCCCATATGGCATGGGCATAATCCTGGACTCAAACTGTGAACGAGTGGTTCCGGAATCATGAAGAATCATTTTTATCTTATGAACTGGCCACCATATTGCACCCTGTTATGAATGCTAATGGTGTGTGTGTGAGAGAGAGACTTTCTTGGCCTGACAGTGTATGAAATTCTGTAGTGTGTTCATTGTTAGAAGCCCAGCAGTTGAGGAAGTGAAAATGCCCTAAAACTAGAAGTCTGAAAATTCAATTTCAAATCAATCAATCAATCAACCCATCCATCCATTGCTCAGTGGTTAGCACTGTCGCGTTGCACCACAAGGATCTGGGTTCGATTCCCGTCTTAGGTCAGTGTGCATAGAGTTTGCATGTTATCCCTGTGTTATGCTTGATTTCCTCCCAAAGTCAAGCAGATAAGGCTAATTGGTGTGCCCAAATTACCCATAGTGTGTGTTAATGTGTGTGGCCTGCAATGGATTGGCACCCCATTCTCGTGCCTTAAGTCTCCTGATAAAGCAGTATACAGTACACACAGCAAACACACATGTTCACACATGTTCAATAGCGGAAGTTAGATACCCTGCAAGTATTTGTGGTGTAGTGTACAGTACTGTACTAGTAGTGTAGTACAAGCCCAGGATGTCCGGAAGCAAGTGTAAAAGCAGGGACTGCTAAGTAGCGCCAAGCAATAACGATTGTAACAAAAGTAATAGAAGTAATGGAGCGAAGTGAAAGGATGGCATGTAAAAAGTATATAGTTTATATATACTCATCTAGTGTGAGAGAGTTAACGTTTAGATCCTACTATACACTCATGCACGTGCATACATATGAATACACATGCAATTTTACATAAATGGACATGCAGTAATTCAAGTTGACATCCATAGTGCATATCTGGTACTGTTTGTTATACTGTATGTTATTATAGCATCTATTATACAAAGTGGAAATGCAATATAGGAAATGCATATAGTCGTTCACAACATTCCTGCTGAATGAACCATTTTTGGATTACACTCTTATTGAAATAAGAGAGCAGGAAAAGGGATGGAAAAAAAGCTTGTGGCACTGTAGAGCTGTTACTATGAAATGTAATATATGGGATGAAAATATGATGGAAATATGATGAAGGATTGCCATTCGAATGGAGTATGATATCTCATCTGCAAATCTCCGAACATCTGAAGTGAACCGAGTTTAGGAGTGCAAATTCTGCTTCCCCACCTCATCAATCTGCCTTATGCAAATGGAGGTGCTTTAATGTTGTTAGGCATAATCATAAGGGAGAATATTGATCATTTTAGCACAGGATATTTTCAGCTCAGTTAACCAATGATAGAGAACCGTTAAACCACACTAGCATGTTACATGGTGCCTGATGGAAGCAACATCAGGCACAAATCTGAGGAGGCGTTCAAGTCAAACCGGGACTTGTGTTGAAAGTACTCATGATTGAACAGCACATTATGGAGATGAGACTCTTAGCAATTAAATGGTCCAAGCATTTTAAACAAGGTATTAAATCATGCAGATACAGGTCAAGAGCTTCAGGTAATGTTCACATCAAACATGAAAATGGGAAATGTTCAATATCGTTCTGGGTCGCAGTCCGATCTCGTTTCATCAACAAGGTGTTTCCGCATGCAGAACTGGTGCTCATTGGATGTTTTTTTGTTTTTCTCACCATTCTGTATAAACTCTAAAGAATGCTGTGTGTGAAAATCCCAGGAGATTTTTGACTTTCTTGAACCAGCCCATATGGCACTAACAACCATGCCACAATCAAAGTTAGTGTAAAATCGCATATCTTTCTCCCAAATCTGATGTTTGATTTGAAAATGTATCTGATGCACGTACATGGTAGGTATCTGCAAGATATTACGCATTGTGCTCACATGATTGCTCGATTCAATAATGGTCAGGTCTATACTGTAGATGTAGCTTTAGAAAAATGTATTCATTTTTGATTACTGGAATACAAATCACTTTGATACATTCCTTCATTCTTCAGGATAATGCTGGAGAAGTATCACAGTGCATCCAAATATCATTTGCAAAAAGAGCAGCAGTCGTTTTACATGAATACATTAAAAAGGAGGCTATTGTACTGTAGTAGTCGCAGGGCATTTAAGTAAGAGGTAAGTAATAGCGATAGACGGTCCTAAAGCAGCTCTTATTGTGTTCAGCTGAGCTGGTTCAGTGAGCATAAAAAATTGCATAGGTAGAAAAGTGCATTACTGGGGGTGGTAAGTCAAAGGAGCAAATTGCAGGTGGAGGGTTTGATCAGAACACCATAAAGTAACACTTAACCTCCTAAAAATGGCAGTGGAGCAAAAGGTTTGAGTTACGTGGCAATTAGAGCGGCCAATGCCCTCTCTTTCCCCGCAGCAGGAGTGAAATCATTACCGCACGCTGCTCTGCAATTAATAGGTGCATTACATCGTGTTATGTGCCTCGCTGTGCCCTTCCTCCTTTTTTCCCCCCTGCTTCTCAGTTCTTTTCCTTATGCATAGAATGGTATTATTGAGGGCTATGACAGATGTCTTCTTTCCTCTGACAATCAAACAAGCACACAAGCACAGGCAGACACACACACACACACACTCAGACACACACTCAGACACGCCACCTCCACAGGGTCCCGATACAAGGCGTGAGGTGGCCTGGCTCCTCACTCTGCCTGACATCTTCACACACACTCAGCTTGTCAAGCACACAGAGGCAGGGCCAATCACTGTCTAAGCGTCGATGGTTGCTCGAGCCCTCCATCACACACTTGTGAGTAATACGTAGACTTTGATAGTGTAATTCGTCTTCCGCAGTGCGCATCGCACCGAAGCAGTGGCTGGGTGGGAACGTACAGCAGGTTGAGCAATCCAGGCTTTCATAGGTGTCATCTCAATCAGGCGCATACTCGTACACACTCGCTTTCTTAGTTATGCTGTAACAATACAAGCACAGGAAGCTTTTTAGCTTCTTCATTCACTCACCTACCTCTGAGTCAGACTCATTGAACTGGCACTACTTTAACTCTTTCATGCACAGTCAATTATTTTTATACAATGGGTGTTCAAGTCAAACTGGGAGTCGTGACAAAATTTCTGGAACACAGGATAGCGATGAGACTCTTAGCGACAACAGGCCACACTTGGAGCTTAGAGCACTCAGACCGCACTGCAGTCATTCGTGTACATTCAGAGAGCAGAACGCCTGATCCTTGAAAATCGACAGATATCTTACGATAAACATCTTACGGAAGAGACACACCTGTCTTTGGGAACCGTACAAACAATCATTCATCAACACCACTTGCACATTAAAGGACCTCGGCCGGGAGTTATTGACACGTCCCTCCGTACAGTCCTGATCTCGCTCTATGAAATTTCCACATTTGGGCCATTAAAGGTGTTCCTGGGAGGCCGGGATTTCAGTTGTGAACTACAAAATCTGGTGAATGCTCAGAATACTGAGGAAACTTCCTACCTTGTTGGTATCCAAGAACTAGTGAAACACTGGGATAAGCATTTTCTTCGGCTTTATTTAGCAAGACGATTTAGCAAGCCATGACGTGAGTAAAATTCTAAATATACAGTAGGCACGTGTTGCCAAGAGAAATTTCAGCACTAAGGAACACCTATGAATTTTTTTTTTAAAATATATATACAAATCTATTCATGACCGCTTTTTCTAGATCAATGTTATCCTGGTTAAGAGGAGCGCGAACAGCACATGTTCCAGCTTTATCAATAATCCTTCGAGGCCAGAAAATTCCCATGCATTATTCACAGAACTAACATATTTGTAAATACGGCATGTACATGATACTGCATGGGCGAGTGTACAGTATGTGGACACCTAACCTCACACTACTCCCATTCCAAAACCGTGGACAGTATGGATTTGGTCCACCTTTGTGATTATAATAACCTTCATGTTTCTGGGAAGATTTTCACTCGATTTTGGTATGTGGATTTTTGATCATTCAGCCAAACACACACAGATGTAAATCATGAGGAGGCCGATGTAAAGTGAGAGGACCAGGGATTTGGTTGGCTTTCCCAGTGGTTTGGCCCAGTGGTGTTCAGTGGGTTTGAGGTCAGAACCCTGTGTGGTCTTTATAGAGATCAAGGGAGAAAACAATCAAGGGTGAAAGTCCAATGGAGCAAGATCAGGACTATATGGAGGATGCTTTAACACCTCAGAAAAAAGTTTTTTAGCAAGGCGTTGACAGTGTGGGCAAAAGTGTGCGGACATGCATTTTCATGCAAGATCTCAATGGCCTTGGATAGCAGTCCTCTGCATTTACATTTACATTTAGGTACTTATCCAGAGTGACTTACAAAAGTGCTTTGATGCTTCCATCACTGGATAGACTATTTACTAGGTTATTAAGAAAGTACTGTCGGTGGGTGTGGAGCTGGGTGGGTTAACCCAAATATCTAAGAAACAGATACATCTTTAGCTGCTTGAAGATTGCCAGTGACCAGTGACTTGGCTGTATGGACATCTAGGGGAAGTTCATTCCACCACCTACAGTAGATGTCAGGACAGAAAACTCGCTGGGAGTTTGTGGGACCAGTCAAGCAGTGCTGGAGAATCGGCGGGAACGTGGTGCGGTGCGGTGCGGTGCGGTGCGGTGCGGTGCGGGGCGGGGCGGGGCGGGGCGTGATTAGAGCTGGGAGGTACAGTAAGTGGATAGCTTTGTAGGTGAGCATCAGTGTTTTCAGTTTGATGTGAACGGCGACAGGAAGCCAGTGTAGGCAATTGGGATGGTGTGGGAGAATTCAAAAAGGTTGAAAACAAGCCGTGCAGCTGCATTGAATGGTGACGGATGGTGGACAGAGGCAGACCTACCAGGAGTTATTTGCAGTTGTCCAGTCTTAAAATAACAAGGGACTGAACAAGGATTAATTCCTAATCCTAATCCAAGTCTAGGCTTCAGCTCTTCAATAACTATCTCACTGTAATGAGCACTGTTGATTGTTAAACCTTTTTCTTGATAATGTTCCAATACTGGCCCTTGAGAATGACGTCATCAGTAATGATCTTCTTTAAGAAACTTTCAGCTTCCTTAGAGTACTGTTCACGACACCAGATACAATAGCAGATAGCAGAAAAATAACAAATCGCTGCACGCCTCTCTTCTTCTGGGCAAATCACAAGTGGGGCTCCCATTTTCATTAGAAACGAAATTACAGATGAACTGTTCACAGTTCTGGGAAACCAGTAGCTTTGAATGGAAAGTGCTGAGGAGATGAGTTACCACTTTTTTTATGTACTGTAGTTTGCTTAATTCTTCATTCATTCATTTATTTTCAGTAATGACTTTCTGCTATCAGGTTACTGTCACTGTCGCAGTGTTCTCTCCATGAATATATGGGGTTCCTCCATGTTCTCCATTCACAGTTATGTTCCTTAGGCTAATAGGCTTTAGCTGTATCCAGGCTACTACAGCTTGGCTCCTCAGGTCATCCATTTTTATTTTCACACCAATACAACAGTAGTACATATACAGTACATCAGAAAAGCCTTAACGTGCAAGCACAAACATAAAAAACACACATGATTTACACACTGAGCCAACTTCTCAAAAGGCTAGCAAAAAGACATATGTGTTTCCTCACTAACATTCCACATGAATAGCACTCTGTTCAGTAATTACCCAAGTCCTTGGTTGAAAAGACTGTGTGTGTGTGTGTGTGTGTGTGTGTGTGTGTGTGTGTGTGTGTGTGTGTGTGTGTGTGTGTGTGTGTGTGTGGGTGTGTGTGTGTGTGTGAGACAGAGAGTGAATACAAGCCAGTATGGGTCTTTATTGTCTCTGTGTGATTGGGTTAGATCTTATTGGCTGAGCACACTCTCAGATGTGTGAAATAAGCCGCCGCTAGTTGCGAGTTAGCCTCGGGGCAGCCACTTGCTCATCACTTCCAGCATCCCGCTGAGGCCGCCAACATTAACTTCCCTAAACACTGGTGGTAATCAGACACCCACGAGAGGGAGAAAAAAGGAATAATTATCACGGGCGATTTCCATAAATGTCGTCTTCGGATGCAGGCATCTACTCGGGAATCTAATCAAAAGTTAATCTGCTAAGAGAGGCGTTGTTAAGGTGCCTGTGTGTTTGCTTAACAGAAATGCTAACTTTACATTTTGCTGGCAAACATTTCCTATTCATTTGATTTTTGCGCAGTTTTATGGGACTTCTAACAAATCTAAATGTGCAACGTTGCAATGCCAGGAGGTATTCATTGTATTAATTAACAATGATTATTAACTATATACAAGTACGTAAACTGCTGATAGGATCATGGGCACTCATCCATATGCCCGCAGGAATTCTGGGCACCCATCCATGGCGCAGGAAAAGCAAACGCAGCACAAATTACAGAAAACATTGGTCAACATAGAAAGGCACCAGAACACACAGTGCACCACAGCTTACTGTGCTCTGGGCCCAAAGGGGCAAAGATCCCAAGACTGCCTCCGCAGATCCCAATCCTATCAAGCACTATGGAATGCACCGGACAAACAAGTCCATCCATGGAGAACCCAACTCTCAACCTACACCACCAAAAGGATCCACTGCCAACGTCCTGGTGTCAGACACCACAACACACCCCCAGAGGTCTTGAGGAGATACACCTAAGGGGGCCAAGAACTGCCCCGGTGGCACAAGGGGAACCGAAAACCAAGGCGGGTTTTGTTATTAATGGTTTTAATGTTATGGCTGATCAGTGTGTACTTGTTCACAAAAAGCCAAAATTAACCCTAAATTGTAATAATAATAATATATATAAAATAATAATAATAAAAAAAACTGAAATAAAAAAAAAATCCCAATATAATTACAATTTAACTGCCATTAAGAGATACCCAACTAAGAGATACAAAAATAAGCTCGCAAACTAATTACATTCATAACGTAAAGGCAAACACACACATGCGGCATGCTTTTTTTTTTTCTTTCAATTTTCCCATCTGTAGAATGGTATAGAACAAATAAAGTCAACTGCAGATTAATGAAGTGAGAGTAATTTGTTCGCCCGGCTTTAATATTGCGTTGCTTTCCCTGGTTGAAACACAATTACTTCCTTGCAATGTGTGGCCTATTAAATAAGCTGTGTTTGTCCCTCCTGCCATCTGCTCTGAGCGTACTCTATATGCACGACAAAATGTGTGTATTTGACACTCTGCAGGTGGGGGGGGGGGGGGGGGGGGGGTCATACAGTACTGTACGTACAGGGCTGAGTCCATCCATATGTGTCTCTCGAAACTACTGAATGAATAATGCATCTATTGTCTCACTAGCATATACTGTAGGACGTTTCTGAATGGAGACAATTTACATGTTTAGAAGTCAGAAAAGAAAGATGAGACAAGAAGAAAAGGGACAAAGGAAGCAAAACGGTGAAAACGGTTGAAGATAATCTAATAACAAAATAATTATAGATAGTGGCACTGATTTTTTATTATTTAAAAAAAAACATTTTTATGATGTGCTCTCTAAAATGTCACCGTGACTAGGTAGCATAATGGCAATAAATGGAAAGAAAATGCTAGAGGGTAAACAAAAGCTTGTCGCATTTTGCTAGAAACGCCTCTATATGGAAGAAAAAGCAAATTAGAGCGATTTTAAAATGCTCAAGTTCAATTCCGAAGAAAAACTCCGTTCCAGCGATGACATCTTCATGTTCTTATAGTTTACACCCCTGGTGAGCAATATGTCATCATGTGAAGGTCAGTTTCTGGATTTGCACACGTTCAAAATGTTGCAAATATCTAACATTTAACATTAAAATGATCTCCCATTAAATGAAAAAATATATATATAAAAAAAAAAGGCAGGCTTTTGTTTGCGAGCAGCTTTGCTCATCGGAGCCCTGGTTATAGTCTTTTGTTTTTGTGAAGGCAAACGCTAGCCCTTTTACTTTTTAAAATTATGCATCAATTTGCCTCTGCAGATGATGAAATTAAATAAATGCAATATGCAAAAGCATGCCTAAGCTAATTAGAGGAGGCAGAATGACAATGAGTGAGACACACAATTAATCAGAGACTGGAGGTAGAGGCAGTGTTGTGGAGGGGTTCGGGGGGGGGGGGGGGGGGGGATGCCTCATTGTATTCAACATTGTCCCCCACCAGCACCCCACCCCCATGCAGCAAATATAAGAATATATATATATATATATATATATATATATATATATATATATATATATATATATATATATATATAATGATAATAATGATAATGTTTTATTCAGTACAATACTGTCTACTAAGAGCTACTTTAAATCTGATTTGCAAGTCAAAAAGCACACAGTGCACTCCGACATTCCCTTATAATACATAACAGCAATTATAATATTCATTAATAATATTATATCATAATAATTATTATTATTTTATATATATTTTTTCTATGCATTCCATTTATAACTCTTTGATTTTCTTCGCAATTTGTGTCACCGGATCGTTCCTGATGACACAGGCTCACTTAATAACACACAAAAACATTTTAAACCCCATCGCACTTGTTGGCATGAGGCTGAAGGCTGGTTAATTACACCGCCCTGCCAAGGGTTACTGCTGAGCAAAGTCCTTATGTCAAAACATAATCCTTGATAAGTATTCCACAGCGGCTTGATAAAAAAAAAACAAGCATGCATTAATGGCATCCATAGGTTGCACCGAATTCAGTTCAATTGTACAGCGATTTCAACAATGGACGTTGTCACAAAGCCCCTTTACAGGAATAAAAAAATCCAGATATACAGTACTGTGCAAATAACATGAGTCACCCCTCATTTCTTTATATTTTGCTTCCAAAGAGTCAGACTTTTCAGTGTTTTCTAACGTAGCCTTGAGGTATAGTTCTCCACCGGTTCTTTCACTCATATTCTGATCGATTCCTGACCAGTTTCAGAGGAATCTTTTTTGTTTGTTAAGCCACACAGTAATGTATGAATCATAGAAATATATATAAGGGAAAAAAAACATCTAATTTAAGGCTTGAACCAGTGAGAAACAGCTGCAGATGATGACAGATGATCAAGCTGGTGACTCATATACCAGTGATGCTGAATGCTGAATGGTTGAAACAGACGAGAGGGGAAATGAGGATTCTGCTGAGGTTGTTACATAAACAACTGATTTTCAAATTGCATTTTTAGACACTTTGCAGTCTAGCAGAATAAAACATTTCTTCCCATTTTTAAAAATTTTTATGTACATCATTTACATTAATTTAATTCAACATGAAGAAATGAATGCACAGAAAGTTGTCTAACTCATCGTCTATACCGCTTTATCCTGTATTCAGGGTCACGGGGACCTGGAGCCTATCCCAGGAGACTTAGGGCACAGGGCAGGGTACACCCTGGACAGGGTGCCAATCCCAATCGCAGGGCACACACACACACACACACACACACACACACACACACACACACACACACACACACACACACACACACAACGGGCAATTAGGGAACACCAATTATCCTAATCTGCATGTCTTTGGAATGTGGGAGGAAACCGGAGTACCAAGAGGAAACCCATCAAGCACGGGGAAAACTGAGGCGGGAATCGAACCCGGACCCTAGAGGTGCCGCCTCGCACAGAAAGTGTGCAGGAAAAATATGAGAAACGGAAGTGCTTGTAAAATATAAGGAACGTTCAAGCCAAACCAGGACTTTTGCTTGTGCCGTATAACAGAACACAGTTATGAGAGTTAAAAACTCTCTTTATGTCTCTTTATAATTCCCTGCTTCACTAATGAACTTATCACTGGGTAGAAAGTTTTTCTCAGTACTTTTGAGCCATGATCAGGCTGCCTGCTTCACACGACTGAAACGCTGGCCTCCAAGGAACTCCATTTAATGCCCCAAACATGTGGAAATGGCTTGGTCATGAGGATGTGGCAATGCCTCTTGTAGATCTTCACAGATTTCCTTGGATATTTCATAGACAGGAAGCTTTAAATATTATATTAGTCCTAAGTTAAACTGCTAAAAATGTAAAGATATAATTAAACAAGACAGAGAGGGGAAAGGATACAGGTGAGGAAGATCAAATGTCTAGGAACTAACTTGAAGTAAGCACATGAAAAGGCACAAGGTTTTGTAACATGATACACTTATTATTGTGATGTTCACTCTCGGTGCATTAGAAAATAGCAATTGGCTTTCATTTCTGATGTATTTACTTTCACAGAACAGTAATCTGTATGCTTTAAGATTCTCGGCTGTTTTTGTTGGATGGAAATGGTTAAATTGGGCAATCCATGAATGTAGGCGTAAAACAATCAGTAAAACAACAGAAGAGAAGATGATGAGGCTATTAGCCTCTTATTGCCACATCCACCGTACAGTCCTGACCAAGCCATTTCAACATGTTAAAAGCAGACAGTCTGATCATGCCTTCAGCATACTGGGCACCTTGATGGTCTCCAGGCACTACTGTAGTGAAACGCTGGGATGAGGGCATTAATGTATCTGGGGATTATATAGAGAAATAAAGAGAGTTTGCGTTCTGTTATTCAGCACAGCCAAAAGTCCCGGTTTGACTTGAACACCCCTCGGAGTAGTAATCACTTTGACAATCTGTATCGTACACGCCCCTAAAGTAATAGACACTGTCTTGTGCTCGCCACCATCCACGGAGAAATTACTTGTACACCGAAAGCGTTGTTAGTGATTTATTTTCAGGCCCAGATTCCTGGTTGCCTGTTCTGTGGGTTTCCAAAATGGGTCTTCAGAGAGACATTTTCTTCTTTTCTCTGCTTTTGTCCTTGTTTCCTGATAACCATACACATCTGAGCGCAAGATGGCCTGAGGCACAGTAAGGTGAAGAAACCATATGGAAGTGCTTAGCTAATGGACTAAATTTTCCTGAAAAGAAATTAGCGTTCCAGCCAAATTGGATCAATAAATGAACCAATCCAAATCAACCTAAAAATAAAAAAAAGCAATCAACGACTAAGATACCGAGTTAAAGACATCGTTGGAAATAGATCAATAAGAACGTCTTCAAATAAGCTGATGTTGGTTGATGTGCTTTGGTGCATGCTGTTGGTCGTTTTTGAGTGGAATACTGTATGCTACACATAGTGCATGGTCATAATGCTATGTGTCATATAGTGTTCCACACTCCAGCGATGGTAGAAAACATTTCCACTCTATTCATTTGGGGTAAAATGGCAAGATCAGTGCTGCAGATGAAGGAAAAGCAGAGCTACTTAAATCTTAATGGACATTAATTCCCAGTAAATGCCCCATAATGTGTAGCAAATCAGAAAAGATGTGGAGAGACCATGGAGCATTACTGCTTCCAATTCTGCAGTTGGACTCCATCATTTTATTATGGAAAGAGCCTCGAATGGTCCTGGGTTACTTTAATGGTCAAATAAAGATTCAGTTTCATTGTTTGGCTGAATGCTAGAAATCAAATAAATCACAGGTGACCGGATGGATTAACCTCTTCCATCCTGCTGATACAAGCCTGATAATGGACTGTGAAAGATAGAGGAATGAAATGGTACCTTTCAGTCAAAATTAGAAAATGTATTTACCACTGAAAGGATTGTGCAATTACAGTGCACTTATCCAATCAGCCAATCATGTAGCAGCGCTGCAATGCATTAAACAAAACAGATATGGGTCAAGAGCTTCAGTTAATGTTCATGTCGAACACCAGAATGGGGAAAGTGTGATTAATTGTGGCGCATTTCGTTGTTGCCAAAGGGCTGGTTCGAGTATTCCAGAAAGGGCTGGGATCTCCTAAAAGACCTGATCGGTCTGAGGAGGATGGTCAAAAAAACACAACCATAAAGAGCAGAAAGAAATGTTCAGCATGTCAATCTTTCAAAGAGAGATGTGCTACAGTGGCAGAAGACCACATTATTGTTGCCCCACAGTACAAAAATCTGAAACTATGGTAAATACAGAATCGCCAAAAGATGAAAATGTGTACAGTACATATGATGTATAATATCCAGTTCCAGATCCAAACTTCATCATAGCAATAATATCCCATCAATAAAGAGAAAAAGCTTTGAGAGGCTAAAGTCATCGTCTATACCCCTGTATTCAGGGTCACGGGAGGCCTGGAACCTATTGGTGCATTAACATTCAGTCTCTTATGTCTTGATTTTTGGCTCTTTCTGTTTTTCATCATTGTCTGTTTTTGACTGAGCTTGATGTTTAAATAAATAAATGACAATAAATAAATGTTATCTGCATCGGCAATACCTGACAGGTGAACTAGAGGGTAGATTATTGCTACCAAATTAAAGATTAACTAATCGTGGAGTTGCATAGCTTGGGCTTGCTTATATTAGTTAACCTACCCTTGCTGATATTACCTGATTACTGTAGGTTGCCAGATTGTGTAGATTGCTACAATTATCTTTTTTTTTCTTTCTAATCCTGTTGTATAGTCAGATTTATAGTATATATACAGTATGATCACCTGGCATTTATATCCTATGTTTTCCTTAAAAACAGGTAGGTTTGAGCACACCAAGTCAACCTAGGAGAACAACCCTCATCCTGACTGCAAATAGTAAATTCCTATCTTTTTGTGATTGATAAAGATTTTATGTTGTTGACATGCTTTTGCACTTTTATATTTTACTGGCATATCTTTAGCTGTGTAAAACATCAGCAAAGCATCCATTGCTTTACATACTGTAAAATGCCCTTTTGAACAAATGAAATAAATATACAGGACAAGTCTCGCAGATCTCTTTGCAACATTAATTAAAGCTTAATTGGAAAATAAAAATGGATTCGATACAGTATATTCGACATGCCAAGTTTCATTTTGAAAAAAGTGGATAAAATGAAGACTGTCTAAAGAATATGTTTTATGGCCAGTCACTTTCAAGCAGGTATAAATTATGTTGTTATATTTGCTAACATGATGTACTGTGAATTTACAAAAAATATGAAAAATAAAAAATGCATTAAATTGAATGCGATGATGGATGGATGGATGGATGGATGGACGGAAGAAAGAAAGTAGACAGACAGAAAGGAAGAAAAAGGGAAAGAAAGAAATACCTGCGACATGGCTGCTGCTAAGTCAGTGAATAGACGCTTTAGACAAATGACAAATTCCTCTCAATAGGCTTTTCATTCGGGAGCTCTCATAATGACCACTAACTTTCATTGGCTTTGTCAAATAGAAAAACGTTTTTCTTTTTCCACTCGCTTAAGTCGTAAAAAGAACAAGCGAAATTGCATTTGCTAGCACAAAAGCACCTTCCTTTAATGTACCCTACCCTTTAAAAACAAGTTCTCTACTCGAGGCTTTAATGAAAAGGAAGCCAGTGCTCATGTAACATCGCGAAACAGGTTGGCGTTGAACAACTCGTTTGAATGCCATTGTTAATGAATAACGGAGTTTTTCTCTTGCAAGAGTTAATCCATTAATCAAGAACTAATAGCACTCAAAATGACAATAAGGTCATTTTTTTCCTTACTTCGCATCCTTTAACAACTAAAAGATCCTGTTAAATGGACGCAGGGAGGATATTGTTGGCACATAATGACATCGCTATTTGTAATGTCTTAATTACATTTTTTATTTCCTTTTATCTTAGCTGCCAACATCGGGCAAGGGTGTTTTCAAGTTTTCTGCCAGAAAATCATTTTTGCTAAAGAAACTAAAGTTTCACCAATTGGAGTAGCAGTAATCAGAAACTTCACCAGAGTTTACATTTTAGTATTCTCTAGAGATATACAGTAGTGTAAGATGTAACACTAGCAAGAACTAAAAAGTTGTTCATTTTTCATTTTTATTTATTTTTATCCAAAATAGATTTCACTTAGATACTGTACGCATGTTAGACGCTAAGCTATGTTGGAAAATCAGGAAAACAAGTTTATTAAGCTTTATTTTTCACATTCTGTACATTTTCCTATACACTTTAATACAATAGTAAGAATGTCTTCCCTTGTTTAGTTTTTTTGCATATTTGTCACACTTTAAATTTTTAAATCATTAATAGATTTAAATTATCAAGCAAATTTTTACTATTACACAATTATTACCCAAGTTATTGCCCCCTGCTAAATCATGAATGAACTGTGATTAACCAAATTTGTTTTGGAAAGCGGAGTTAAATTTCATTTGTCACAACCAGACCTGATTACTACCTGATTACTACCTAATTTGCTACTTTCTTTTGTGGCCTACGGATATTTTCCTGTAAGATTAAAATAAAATTTTGGGGGGGAAATCAGATGTTTTCTGGACCTACCTTAATAATGAGGTCATAAAATAAACATGTATAACAAAATGGAGGGGGGGGAAAAACACAGGGAGTCTAAGACTCTTGCACAGTACTGTATAACCTTAAATCAAAAGATGCAGTGGTTAATAGTGATGGTTATATAATATAAATAGATGAACTTGTGTGTCCTGTTTAGATTGCTCATATACACAGCTGTCATGCACATGACTCACTTACCTGCTTAGAGAGCCCTGAGTTTGTGGAACTGCTGACTAAGCACTTATTCATGGAAAAGGAAATTTAAAAATAAGCTACTCCATTTGACATCTTTTGACCAACAATAATGTGTTATTTGTGCAGAACAGAAAACACTAGTACAGTCTGTGAGTACCTCTGGGTACAACCTCACAGATTAATTCAAGTTCAATTCAGTGGTACTTATATTTACAATAATAATAATAATTATTATTATTATTATTATTATTATTATTATTATTATACATACACAGTACTGTGCAAAAGTCTTAGACGCCATATTATCTGTAGTACAGATTTTGTTATATAAGTTTATTATGTCTGCATTATTACGTACAAGAACATCCCCTACAAAGATACACTCTACAATTAATGAATAATAACATTGTAATAACATGGCATGCAAATATTCTTCAGTAAAGAAAGCGACAAGCTAATTTTCTAAAAACAGTTAAATATATATAATATTTTTATTTTTACCATGAGTTTTCACCATGGATTCATGTTCTATACCATGAGATTGTGTTGATTTGCTTGTCGGGTTGCGAGTGACATAGTAGGCAGTTCGAAATTTGATCTAAATCAGATTTTAAATGACCTCAGGATGTAGTTCAGATCGGATTTTCGAAAATCAGATTCAGTGTTTTTTTTTTTTTTTTTTAGTGTTCAGACCACAAGAAAACATTCTGAATCCAGATAAGACTTTAAATACTTTTAATGCTGCATTTATGCATTCTAGTGCTTTTTGTGCACAATATATATTAATTTTAAATGCATCCAAACAAATCAAAGTCAGATATCACAGAGACTGTTCCGAAACTCAACAAGCTATAAACTTTCTCTTAGTTTTATGAAAATAAAAAAAATAAAAAAAAATTGGATTAATATATTTATGCTTAGTATTAACTTAAATTATTTATTATTATTAAATAAAACTGTTTTGACATTTCTCAATGTGATTAGGGAGGTAAAGTTGAATTTTAATAGTTTTGAGCTCTCTCTACTTAGCAACACTAACAAAAGACTGAGAGCCGTGAAAGTTTCTGAGCAAATCTCCCAGACAGCACAAGCCTTCTGTTCATGGACTTCATACCTTCACATTCTAATTTGGATAATCTGTACAAAGCCAATGCTTTTCCTCTCCCAGATCCACCCTAAATCCCCACAGCCAGGCTGCACACAGCTGTCTCTCCCGGCTGCTTATCTTCGCCAGCTGAGGGCAACACTGGGAGTCCCAGGCACTGCTTAATACCAAGCAGGTGCTGTTTTGTGTGTGTGTGTGTGTGTGTGTGTGTGTGTGTGTGTGTGTGTGTGTGTGTGTGTGTGTGTGTGTGTGTGTGTGTGTGTGTGTGTGCGCGCGCGCGCGCAATGGGTAAAGCCCCAGCTGGTCACCAGCTTCAGCCTTAGGCCAGTGTTGAAAGGGGGCGTGTGAGTTCTCAGGAGTGCTAAGTGTCTTGTCAGCTATTGAGGCCATAATGGGCTCCCACCATTTCACTCAGCATTCATGGGCATTATGGCTGGAGCGAAACCAATTGCTTGATTGCGCCTGTTGCCGTAAAGAAAGCTAGAGAGGCCTGTTGAAAGTCATTCGCAAAGAGCCTGGCGCATTAATATCCATCGTACCACATGGTCTCAATCTCTCTCCGAACACCCCCCCCCCCCCCCCGCCCGCCCCCCCTCTCTCTCGCTCCCTGTTTAATACCCAAAGCCGCATGGGGAGAAAGTGGCTCCCGGGCTAGCAGAGTTCACAGCAGTCATCTTTCACTGCACTGGCAGTGTCATAGACTCAGAGACTGCTGCCAGTCATTTACGTCTGAACATCTTAAAACGTTTAAATAAAACAAAACACAGAAGCCAGGGCACTTCAGGCTAAATACATTACGCACTGAGAAGCGGTGGAAAAGAATCAATGGCTCGTCCACTATCAAGATTTATTATTATATACATTTTTAAAGCACATATCAAATATTAATACAGTTTTGTTCAGTTTATACTAATGCTCCCAGTATATATGATTTATAATTAGGATGAACGTATTTAAATTATTTTAATAATGTCAGACTGCAATTTCTTGCAGAGAATTTAAATCCTTATAAGTGGATTCAAATGGATTCAAATCCTTTTTTTTTTCTCATCACTCTACACACAATGCACCACAATGACAAAGTGAAAGCAGGTGTTTGGAATGTTTTCTTAATTTATTTTAAAAAATAATTTACATAAGTATTCTGATGTTTTGTTATGACACTACTCCTCTTAGTGGTGCTTGAGATGCAACTTGACTGGAGTACACCTGTGCCTACCTGAATCCTTTGGACATAATTAAAAAAGGCCACACCTGTCTATATAAGGTCGAGAAAATTATGTGTAGACCTGCAAGACAGCTGTGACAAGAAACAGATCTGGGGAAGGATAGCAGAACATTTCTGCAGCAGTGAAAGTGCGCAAGAGCACGACAGCCTCCATCATCCTCAAAATAAAAAATAAAATTTTTTTTTTTTAAATAACTCTTATTTTAAATAAGAGTTCCCTTATGGAGAGACCCTTACAGTAGGACAAGCATCACTGCTGCACTCCACCAATCGCCACCAGGTCTCAATGGTAGTGCGACCAGACAGAAGCCATTCCTCATTAAAGGGCACATTGATAGCCTGCCAGGGGTACTCCACCCCCCAAAGATCCCTTGATTTGGACACAATTTACATGCAGAAAAATAAAGAGCTACAGCTCTTAACCTGATTGAAAATGTTCTCAAGCGTGCTCAGGACCTGGTGATGGGACTCCATATGGGCATACTGTACCACCATACCGCCAAACAAAGGACTTCATTCAGGACAACTCGGTGAAAGTTCTGGTGTGGCCCAGCCACAGTCTGGACCTGAACCCTATAGAGCATTTCTGGAGAAACCTGAAAATGGCTGTGGCCATTCTACCCGGTTGAGGTTGAGGTGAATAATTCTGCAAAGAAGAATGGAGGAAACCTAAGAACCAAAAGAAATGTGTGCCAAGCTTGTAGGATCATTCAGAAAAAGACTTGAGGCTGTCATTGATGCCAATGGTGCTTTAACAAAGTGCTAAGTGATGGGTCTGAATATTTATGCAAATGGGACATTATAAAAGTCTTATCTTTTATATAAGTTTTTTTACAAATGTCTGTTCAACTCCAGGAAACATTAGCAAACTGCCAGACGGATGAGGCTCAGTGTCTCAGAAATTCGTTGCATTTGTTGGCCCACTGCTATGCAGGCTTCCTGATCCTGGCAGCTTGCTGACACGCCCTGCCTCATTAACCTGCCACCCTGCTGCAGTGACTTGAGCCTGCCACCAGCAAACAACTGATGTGCCTTCCAGGTTTCCGTCTGTGGAGGTCCCCTCTCTGCCATACCTCCCCTGCAGTTCTTCTGTCTACCCCGTTGTTGTGCATTGGGAGCCACATGTTAATGGGATGGGGGGCTTTGTTATGATTAATCCACTTCATCTTGCATTTCCATTGATTGAGAGCAATACACTTGCGTTTTATTTTAGCTTCTCTGATTATTTAAACCCTCTGCATTAAAATTACCAAATTTAATCATGCAGTTGTTTTTGTTTCATCAAGTCCTCTAGTTCTGATTTCCTGGTTTTGACTCAAGTCAAGTCAAGTGGCTTTTATTGTCATTTCAACCATATGCAGCTGGTGCAGTTACACATTTAGGCAAAACAAGATTCCTCCAGGACCATCTGAAACATCTGTAAAGTGTGCAAGACAATGCAATAATTATTTAAAACAGGATAACAGGAAAACTCTAGTGCAAAAATTACTGAAACAGGGTCAATTTTAAACATAACATACTAGGTAGCAGCAAAGATCTAGGTACAGTATTTTATAAAAATAGGGTTGGGGTGGAATGTGGTCTGGTGTGTGTGTGAGAGAGTAAGAGAAATTTCAGTCTCTGGGTATTGAGAAGTCTGATGGCTTGGGGGAAGAAGCTGTTACACAGTCTGGCCGTGAGGGGCCAAACACTTCAGTACCTTTTGCCAGAGGGCAGGAGAGTGAAGAGTTTGTGTGAGGGTTGTGTGGGGGGTCATCAACAATGCTGGTGGCTTTGTGGATGCAGCTTACAGTAGTGTAAATGCCTGTGATGGAAGGATGGAGGGAAGAAAGACCCTGGTGCTATTCGCAACTATGCTCGCTACTGTATCTACTGCAGGGTCTTGTGATCCAACACGGTGCAATTTCCAAAGAAAGGCAGAAAGTAGAGATGTTTCTTGGCTATGGAGCTGGTGCTAGGGGAGCAGGTAAGTTTCTCAGCCAGATGAACACCCAAAAATTAATTCAATGGTCTTGATCTCCACGTGGAAGCTTCGGTGGGCAGAACAGAGTGTACAATAATCAAGATCATGTCAACAACAATCTGTTTGCAGTGCTTGCAATCAAATTTGCCTACCTGTGGATTAACTTCTGAAATAGACTTTTGCCACAAATATATCCCAGAGTTGATGACAGAAGGAAGTAAACATGAATACAGGTCAAAAGAAATGGTAGAATACTATTCAGTCCCTTCCCCATCTCCAACCCTTCAAGGCACCCTCAGATGACTGTGTTTTATGTATGCCCCCGAGGGATACATGGAGAATGAGAGCCAACCCAAAGAGTTACAGATCCAAGCTGCAGAGTGTACAGCTGCCTGATGTCGATGAACACCCAAGATACACAAGTCAAAGTGAAGGGCCGAGAGCAGAGAGAAACAAAGGAAGATGGCTGCACTGTTGTGACACTGGGGAGCTGTCCTTACAGGACACAACAAAGGTATTGGACAGGGACTAGTGCACTGCTTCATGAAATACCCATGTATAATGTCCCACCTAGTCATAAGAGACATGGACTGATCCCCGATTCCCTTTTCCAGAATAAAGCTCTCCTGAACATTACATGTAGGACAGTGGAGTGGTGGAAGAGATCTATTCTAAGAAAGAAAGATGTGTCCAAGCCCTTTTTGTGCAGACTACGAATGAAATATTCTAAACTATTAGGATGAATTTCCTCATTCCCCATCAAGATGCCTAACCTTGCACTGCTGGTATTCCACTTTAGTCCTGGGTATTGTGAGGTAGAAACTGACCCAACATCATGAAAAGATGGTGGATAATGGAATTTTGAATAATTCAATGGCATTCACTTTATACTGACATTATAATTTATTTCAATTTAGCCATAATCATTTTAAAAAATATATAATTGTGGTCATACAAATTAAACCATTGCAGCAAGAAGTATAGTATTGTAAGTGAAATATCTTGGGTTTGTTTGTTGAGTAATCCGCGAAAAGTTCAAGACATTATCGTCTTTCTAGCTTTTGGGGGATACTACAGACATTTCATGTACTTCCAAGTTCACGCCAAGTAGAGACTGCACCAAAAAGTACCAGCCTTATGATTCAAGGTTCAAAGAACTGTATTAATCCCAAAGGGAAATTGCTTAATTTTGGTTATAGTTGCTTCCCATTGTTTTAAAAGAGTAATAAATTAGACAACGGGGAGGGGAAATTGGAATTAAATTAAATTAAATTTAGTTTGAAAAAGTGGGGGGGGGGGGGCACTTAAAAACAGTATTATTCCATACTTCACTAATGGCACAGCACGTGACTGAATTCATATACAGTATATAGCACTTGGAAAAAGGTGGAAAGGAAAGAGCATTGCACAAATAATACAGTTAACAATATTGCACTTGAAAAGTGGTAAGTAACAAGAGGAACAAGTATTGTATTAATGTAATATTGTACCATTGCAGACAGTTAGCATTGGTAAACAACTGTGGGAACAACTATTGTATTAATGTAATATGGTATTATTACAGACAGCTACTACCCACATAGTGTAAATATTACAGAGAAGAGTTGTATAATTTTATGGCCATTGGTAGAAAAGATCTCCTGTGGATAGTATGACCAAAGATTCCTGGTTCTATCTTTCCAGGAGAGCTGATGTTATTCTGTCAGCAGGATCAAGGTGAATAAGCACCTTGTTGGCAACCCACACGGTTTGTTGTTATAAAGCAGTGACATTAAAGTCTGCCTACTTAAGAAAAAAAGTACAAAAAAGTACCGTAGTTCCTACCATGGGTATAAAAAATGGGAATAAATACAATGGTCACCACTGGCCTCCACTGACCCTAGCTGGTCTACAGAGGTTCCTAGATGGATGGATGGATGGATGGAACCAAAGAAGTAAAGTAGACCAATGAAGACTGTTCACCAGAAAAAAGTTGAACCAGGGATACAACACGAAGATGACATATTGACTGTAACTCATACATACAGGTACAGAACAATGGAAAACACACCAAAAAGTGTCTGGTCCAAATCAGTGCCACAACTCGAAGCTTTGACCATGATATAACCAATAAGCTGTTGAAGAAATGTTCAAGACCTCACTGGTATAGGGATTTAAAATGTTGTCAGTTTGCTTTGTGATCAAGACAACCACTCAACAATCTCGGGAGGAAATGCCAATGTTGATTATTGACTATGTCAGAACTGAAGAGGTTGAGGCTGTTAATGTGATGGACAAGCATGCCTGATTTGCCTTGATCTGGTTCTGCACAAGAACCTGCCCAAATGTTTTTTTTTTTTTTTTTTTCAAATTCATTAAGAACTACTGTTGAGAGTCTGGCTTGTGTGCAGACTTCTGGGTGAGATGTCATAAAGCATCAACAGTAAGGAGGTTAGGGTAGAGTACTGTTTACATAAGAGTGAATGTTGGAGCATATGGACTGAAGTTTATTAGACTGACTTTGGAATCAACAGAGACTGCTGCAGGCTGTGTTTCAGACTGCTCTTTCATCTTCTGATTGATTCTTTTTCTGTTTGTTCTCACCAGTCCTTTTCTTTTCTATTGCATTTCTTTCTTTTCTATGAATTTTCTATAAGGCTTTTCTAGTTAAATTTTTAAAAATGTTTTTTTTTTTTTTACTCTCCTTGGATGTTTTATGTTGTGGTCAAGGATCCTCAGAATCTTTACAGAGAAGAGATTAAAGTTAAAACTTCTGGTCCTGCAGCCAGAACACTGATAGGAGCTATCGCACTCCCAGATTGAACCCAGATTGGTCCGTTAGCTTGTTTGTCAAGGCCATCATGAGTGAACACTCAATTTTTCTCTGCAGACCAACATGCACTTCCACCCCACCAAGAATAAGCACTAAGGTAAACCAATCATATTGATCTTTTGCAGACATGTGACTACCAGTCCCAACAGTGGATGGCAGAAATACCATTAATTGACATTGGACTTCCACGTATTTTTGTTGATAATTACATTCGAAGTGTATTTCAGAGACAAAACAAATAACAGAAAGATTACTGATGTTTACCAGCTGAACTACCAGATTACCTTATGCTTTGTCACACAGATAAAAGATTAACCTGGCAATTGATAGCTGCTGTTCTGGTGATTATTTTCATATGCAGTATGTTGTAGTGGACCAAGTAACTTATTCTGATGAAGAGTGTAATAAGACTATTAGTTTGTAAAACTTGTGATTACATCAGCTGGTGATGCTCATGAATTTTGTGGCTTTGCTAGCATTAGCGTTTTTTTTTTTTTTTTTTTTTTTGCAAACATGCTGTGCTTTACACTTTATGAAATGATGTCCAGGTTACGTTTAACTAATACTGACATTTCATGCTTTCTAATTTAAGCCTAACTAGCAGTTCTGGGGTTGAATCCCAAATAGTGCAAAATGAAAACTACCAAGTAGTGCCTTTGAAAAGAGGGTTAGAAGAGCATTTGGGATCCAGCATTGCGTTAGAAACTAATTAGTGTTGTAACTCGAAGCACAACACGGGTGCTTTAGAGGCAGTGCAGAAAGAATTAAAAGCGATTACTAAGGAGAAAGTTGTTAACAGAGAAATAACATTATCAGATGTATTTTCTTGCTGAAAGAAAATACTCCTGTGTCTGGTTTTGGCACTGGCATCTGATAAGTAATGCCCTTTTGCAATCCAGAAGGTTTATGCTAGAAAGGTACCAGAACACCCAGCGCACCACAGTCCACCATGCACAGGGCCCAGCAGACAAAAAGGACCAAAACAGCCAACCTGACATCCAAACTACCCAGATCTCAAACCGATCAAATACCTGAGGAACAAACTGGTCAGATCCATGAAGTCCACTCACCACAACCCATCTTAAACAAAGGGTCTGTTGCTTACATCCTGGTGCTAGACACCACAGCACACCCCCAGAGGTCTTGTGGAGTTATTCCAATACTTAATAAAAATTAATTGAATAGAATTAATCACTTAAGTAACCTAACATTTTTTTTTGTTAATAATGATGTTTTATTAATATATTGCACCTCTTACATCTGGGTTCGATTACCACCTTCGGGTCTGTGTGCATGGAGTTTGCATGTCCTGCGAATGCTTGGTGGGTTTCCTCCAGGTACTCCAGTTTCCTCCCACAGTCCAAAGACCTGCATATTAGGCAAATTGAAGGAAATTAGCGTTCCTAAATTGCCCATAGTGTGTGAATGCATGTGTGAATGTTGGCCAGAGGTGCTACCATGGTCGTAAAAAATGGGAATAAATACAATGGCTACCATTGGCCTTCACGGTCCCTAGTTGGACTACAGGGGTTCCTAGATGTTTGGATGGATTAATATACCATATATGAGAGTTAAAAGGATTTAGCCAAGAACTGTAAATCGTTTCTGGTTATCCAGTGAAGGAAAAGCAGTTGCTTCCTGAGAGTTGCGGTAAAAGGAAGTTGCTAAACCAGTCCTATAACTAGTAAGTAGAAAATAGCTAAATAAATACCTAGAGAGAAAACAGTAAAGGGAAAGAAAGTAAAGAAGAGAAAGTTACAAACCTCAGGTTTATGTGTGGACTGAACTGAGACTCATTAAACTTCAACAGCACAGATGTAGTTAGAGCTGAAGGTGAGAAAACACTGCAAGCTCTCTCTCTCTCTCTCTCTCTCTCTCTCTCTGAATTCTCCTAACAGGCTCAGCATTATGGCACAGCGTTTACCTGCAGCACTGTTAGAGTCGCCATTAAAACCGAGCAGGCATCAACTCTCACGCTCCAACCAGCGAGCGCACTCGCTGCGTGCTACTTTCAATCTCACTGTAGAGGTACGTTTTTAAACCCTCTTTGAGCCACATACTGTGCACAGCTAATTGGAGCTCCATGCTGCACGAAGTCTTACACACTGGCAATGTCACAGTCTGTAGTGCTCGAAATGATGCCAGGTTTATTTAGTGGACTGAAGAGAGCCGGGTACATGTGTGTGAGGAGGAAGGCAAAACAAGACAGAGTTAATAGTGTAACGAAGAGCAAAGCTCCCTTCAGCACGACATATGCCACTGCTGGCAAACTGACAGATGACATGAGGTGGAAGGAACTGAAGGAGTGTAGAGAGAAAGAGAAAGAGAGAGAGAATATATGTCACTGGTATTTAGTATATACTATTTTGATTTATTTCATAAGGGTCCTTCAAGTTAAACCAAGACTTTTGTTTTCTCAGTATGCATGCTTCACGTCTGAAACCCTGGCCTCCCAGGAACTCCTTTAATGGCCCAAACATGAGAAAATGGCTTAGAGCGAGGTCAGGACTGTATGCGTCTCTTCTGCAAGTTATGAATTGATTTTCAAGGATCAGGCGCTTCAGTCGCTTAATTTTCACAGGAAAGACTGCAGTGGGCTCCGAGCCACCTTGACACCTTGCCTGGTTCTTTAAACCGCTTGCACCGTTCACCACGTTTTACGCCTTCATTCATGAGAAATTACAAAAAGTCCCGATTTGACTTTTGAACGCCCCTTGTAAATCATTGAGAAAAAATATTTGAATTTGGTTACCAAATATAATAGATGTAATAGATTTAAAGCCTTTTTAAATGTTTGCATTATGGCTGCTTTACCTCTCTTTTGCTGCAAATGACTGGGGATCATCACGCATTTTAAAATGTAAAAAGGTGCTAAAAAAAAAAAGTAATAAATGTACTGTATAGCGAGTGAATGAGGGTGGTAGGTGGCACTGTCCTGGATAAGCAATTACAAGACGTCTATAGATGTTTGACGGTGAACTAATGCAATCTTGGTAACTTGTATCTCCTTATGCAATACTGTATGTAATACTGTATATTACATTCCCACTAGTGCAAATAGGCATGACGGGCAGCATGGTAAACTTCAGTATGACTGCTCAGAGGATACACAGGAGATGTTATATTACATGATGCTGATTTATAAACCTAGACTGATCCAAGTATTTATTTTGTCTTTCTTGGATAAGCAGAACAGCAGAAGATCTCATCGTGTTCCACTAGTGTTAAGAATAGGAATCTGGGACTACAATGGGCACGAGCTCAACAAAACTGATGGGTTCTTCATTTTGAGATGCTTTTCTGCTTGTCATAGTCGTAAATAGGAAACTATGAATTTCTTGTCAACTCAAACAAGACTGTCCATTTCCCTCTGATTTCCTCTCACCAACAAAATAATTTTCAATGCGAGCATTAACTTAAGCTTTTGATTTGTCTCTGCATAATTTAAAGAATTGTCCTGCAACGACATAACTGTCAGATTGTATACTGTAAATAAGCAGGTTTAATGGTGATCCTATTAAAGGTCCCATATTTCACTAATTCTCTACCATGTTAGCAGAGTTCTGCAGGAAATACAACTCAGATCCTACATTCGCTATCATAACTTAAGCTCTGTCTGTTATACTCAGCTATAGTCTGGGGGAGGGGCTCTTCTTATATGAGGTCACATTTGGGTGGGTTGTTTTTCCAAAAAATGGAAAAAGGACAAAAAGAGGGGATTTTTTTTTTCTTTTTCTGAATACGCACACTGGGGACCTCATCTACATAAAAGTCAAATATTTTTGCTACTGTAGAGTATATACATGACTGTCGGTTATAAACACAATTCGAATACTTGCCATCTTGGAAAAGTGATATATTATATGATGCACAAATCTGTCTCGTTCACGACAATATAGTTGTTGTTAATTTATTCCTTGGTTAATTATGAGTTTTAATCTTGATTGCCGATCCCCCCGCCACCCGCCCCCCCCACCAACCCCAACCGTCTCATGCTATGGGTGTATGAAGAGCAGCACAAACATCACTGGCAAAGCATGCGGTTTTACACACATTTCAAAGTCAGATGAAATCAACAAGTCTTTGATGGGGGAAAAAAAAACACGAAAAAAGGGGGAAAAAAAGTATCGCTCTCTTTTCTCATCCCATCCACATCCTTGGCATAGGCAGTCAGTTGCGTTTGTCAAAAGCTAAAAGCTAATGGTGCTGTGTAGTCCGTGCTGCATTTATAAAATATGAGCACCACAGGTGGATGAATAAATAAATAAATAAACCAATAAATGAATATCCCTTCAGAATGCAGAGAAAGGTAATGATGGAAGGAGAGACAGAGAGAGAGAGAGAGAGAGAGAGAGAGAGAGAGAGAGAGCGCGAGAGGGAGGGCACCGGCTATAGTCTGCACGGCGAAAATCAGTCCCAAGTGGGCAATTATTCATGTGCAGGCAGCGCCCGGGAACTTTCTGTGGGTGGTAGAGCGGTGGGTAAACGAGGGAATAGCACTCCATTAGAATCCATCACCTGCAACAAGCATTTTTTTTACAAAAGAAAGAACACGCAGGACTATTGCTGTCAATGTCACATGCTCACCCCGATCACAACACAAGCGCAGCCGCTCTCCGGGGAGACGCCGGGTTTTCTTGTTTGTCTCCATTATGTTTTTTTTCTTTTTTATCCTTTTGTTTAAAGCACGAGTGTGAGAGAGCGAAAGACAAAGAGTAAAGGGCATTTGGCTATTGTTGCAGTCTGAAAAAATGGAAATAATGTAGTATTTGAAATACATAGTGAGAAAAGAAATATTGTTAGGTGGAATTTTTGCACTATAATGAACAGGATGAAATGATGCGCTGGATTTTTTCATGTGGACTGGTTGATGCAGTCAAGGTTACCCATGACATGCAAGCAAATGTGTGTGTGTGTGTGTGTGTGTGTGTGTGTGTGTGTGTGTGTGTGTGTGTGTGTGTGTGTGTGTGTGTGTGTGTGTGTGTGTGTGTGTGTGTGTGTGTGTGTGTGTGTGTGTGTGTGGTTTCAGCTTTGCTCATGAACATTTCAGGAGCTCTTTGAAAGCATTCCTTTAGAAGCAGTGTTTCTATTAATTTCTAATGCTGTGCACTGACTTCGTGAGCTGAGAATTATTTATACTGTCCACCAAGGGAGTGTGTGTGTGTGTCTATATATATATATATATATATGTGGCCTTCTGCCTCAATCCTGGAGGATGTTTACTGAGCCCCATAACAAGTGCATTTTCTCTTAAATGAAGTAAATGCCTAATTCAAGTCATTTGTCACTATTGGCGCCTTTTTTTTTTTTTTTTAAAGCTGTGCGAGTTAAAAGAAGTTAATCTCTCGCAGGGCCACACACCTGACTCAAGCCACGCTATTTCATAAACTAACGCTATGAAAGACATTGGCACTCTCCCAGTGCTGCTATTCTCTGCCACTTGGCACAGTGGGCCATTTGTATATAACGTTGGCACTTGAGCAAACAATCCTGCGTGCTTTCTTTCCAATCAGCTGCCTCCAGCCGAGAGTATGAGTCCCATTTATACCATATAATTAAAATGGTGGCAAAGCTGCACGAGTGTAGGAGTAAAAAAAAAAAAAAAAAAAGAATAACAACTGCCTGGCTAATGCTCAGGCTACAATAGCAGTATCTGGTGACATGCACTTCAATGTGTGTGCAGAGGTGAGGAGAAGGAAGTTGTGCATGTCATGTGTGGACAGGAGGATGCGGTTACAGTTACGGCTTCCGCTTCGTCTGGCCGTCTGTCTCTTCCCTATGTTTCGCCCACTTGGTGTGATCTCATCACTTTCTGCAACGTGCTACACAATCAACAACACCCACATACTGTACAGGATAGAACACAGTCACATATTACAGAACATCTGTAAGATTCAATTAATACTTTTCCTTATTTCTGAGGTTGGGCATGGACTCTCTGAAACACCCTGGGTGAAGGGCCACACATGCTAAGTAGAGATATGGGAAGAAGAAAAAAATCGATTCAGTTATAGTATCCATCGCGATTCTTTTGTGGGACACACTTGATTTTCATAAATACATTTTAAATGTACGTATATATGTTTATATGTGAAGTAGTACTGTAAAATGTTGCTTTTTTTCTACAATGCTGTAGGGGGCGCTCACTAAACTATTTATACACCGGCAGGCGGCACATTATTCCCTGTGTGGGAAGTCTGTTGAGAATTGTAACAAAAGATAATAATAATAATAATAATAATTATTATTATTATTATTATTATTATTATTATTATTATGAACTGGGATATTTTTAAAATTGTGATATAAAATCGCAATACAGATCGAATTGGCCCCTAGGTGTCGTGATAATATTGTACCGTTTGATCCCTGATGATTTCCATCCCTAAAGTGGTTAAGGCATTGTACTATGATTTGGAAGGTCCCAAGTTCAAACCCCATGACCACCAAGTTGGGTCCTTGAGCAAGGCCCTTAACACTCAACTGCTCAGATATATATAATGAGATAAAAATGTGAGATGTCTGCTAAATGCTTAAATGTTTATTTAAGCATTAGGTTTATGCTTTATAATTTTGGAAACACCTACATTGGTTGTCTATGGACTCTTCAGGGAAAGCCACAAAGCAATATAGAGACAATATGCAAACTCTCCACACATACTCACAAACCAGAGGCGAGATTCAAATCCCCAACCCTGGAGGTGCGAGTGCTGGTCGCTGCGCCATCGTGCATCCCCCAGAAAAAAAAAAAAGAAAAAAAAAACTCATACAAATGTCTTTAATTATCTTGCGGAACCGACAAATTCATGCATCTTCAAAAGGTTGGGAAAAGTTCTATAATTTAATGAGAGCACAAAAAAGGGGAGTTGGGTTGTGGGGTTGTTTGGGGGGGGGGTCTGGGGGGTGTTACGCGGGAGGAACGGGGGAAGAAAAGAAAAACACATTTGTCAATTAGTATGCAAATGCATGCGAGTGACTCCTTCAGAAATCCAATCAGGCTGTCACCTCGGCAGGGGGTGTTATTATAAAGTCCCTATGAAGTGTGGCTTGCGAGTTGCCATGCAAAATAAGGCGCGTCCACAGACAGGCAGACACACTGGGACTGGCGCTGGGGTCTGCGGGCGAGCGCCGATAACAAACGCAGCACACACGCCCATATAAAAGCACCCGCTGTCTGCGAAATGAGCAAAACTGCCTATGCGACATCACATGGTTTGTGCTTTGGTGGCCCCGGTGGTTAGGTGAAAGCTGGAAGTTGCTTTATGAACTAGTCGGAGAATTAGGATATGCATCTGAAAAGCAGAACAAGACAGCGCAAGGAATGTGTCATTAGTTTACTAATCATGCATGATGTCCTGGATTAAATGCCTGCACAGGTACTGCATCATCTCTGCTTCAGGAATGAAGTCTAGTGGATCAAGACGGCTTGATGGACCATCATCCCAGAGCATGTACAGTATAAGCATAGAGTGTTATAGTAAATAATATGCAAAGGTATTTTCTTACACACAGCTGTCTTTATTCCTGACTCACTCTATAGCACTTGTCTTGTACAAGGAGCCCATCCCAGCGGAGTAGAGGCTCAAGTGGGGATAGCCCCCCTGGTTCTGGGGCGCAGGGCACAGGCACACACACACACACACACACACACACACACACACACACACACACACACACACACACAATATATATTCAATTTGGAAATGCCATTTAACCAAATCTGCATGGCTTTGGACTGTGGGGGGAAACCAAAGTACGGGGAAAACATGCAAACTGCGCACACAATCAGATCCGAGGCAGCAATCAAACCCTCAAGCATGGAGAGTACAGTTTTTTAAAAAAGACACCAGTTTAAGCCTGATTTCTAAGTACCACTGCCAGGCTAATTGTATAACCGATTCTATATTATGATGAATTAATGGGAATTATAGTAAAAGGTGTGCATCATTATTAAAAACTTGCCACACGTGCATAGAGGAAGTAACTGTCTGTCCAACTGACTGAGCTTAATTTATACCCAGAAAAAATATGATAAATGATATGACACTCTCTAAGTGACATAGTAGGTTTGGGATTTCAGACATTGAAAAATTTACATGCTGCTTAAATGCTGCTTGTTATTTATTCATTTGTTTAGATTTATATTAAACCCATTCATAAATTTATATAAACTCATATACAAACAGTATATGTTGTTGTTGGTCTTTCGGCTTAACCCCTTGCAGGGTCGCCACAACGGACCATCTGATCTGCACAACAACTTGGCACAGGTTTTACGCCGGATGCCCTTTCTGACACAAACCTCCCATTTTCTCCAGGCTTGGGACAGACACTTTATCCAGTGGCTGGGGTTTGTGCATTGGCTGGGGATCGAACCCGGGGCTTCTGCATGGCAGGTATATATAAATATATATACCACTACTACAAACATTTGTGAATCAATGGGTCGCTCTCAGGAGCTCAGTGAATGCCAGCGTCGTACCGTGATATGATGCCACCTGGGTATCCAAGTCCAGTTGGGAAATTTCCTTGCCAACCGTTCGTGGTCATGAACTCATCTATAAAGTGGTAGGCCACAGAGCAGGGTCAGCGGATGCTGAGACGAATGCAAATGCAAAACATCGGATGCAGTGGTGTAAAGCACTTTGCCGCTGGACTTTGGAGCAGTGGAGACATGATCTCTATTGTGCTTGTCTCTCTGGCCATCTGGGTTTGGTGGTTGCCAAGAGAACAGTACTTGTCTGACTTCATTGTGCCAAGTGTAAAGTTTGGTGGAGGGGCAATTATGATGGGGTTGTTTTTCAGGAGTCGGGCTCGGCGTGGGGTGGACAAACTTGACTGGCTTTGTCCTGACCTTAACTCGAGCACTTTTGGGATGAATTAGAGCAGAGACTGCGAGCCAGGCCTTCTCGTCCAACATCAGTGCCTAACCTCACAAATGCACTTCTGGAAAAATGGTAAAAATTTCCCATAAACCTTCCCAGAAGAGCTGAAGCTGCAAAGAGACGGTCAACATCATATTATACCCTATGCATTAAGAATTGGATGTTACTCAAGTTCATATCCATGTGAAGGCAGGATAGCGAATATACGTTTGGCAATATTATATATGGGCAAATAGTGTGTATTTAAACTCCATCAATGATCACAGGATCCAAGTTTTCAATACAACTGAGCAAATTTAGATCATTAATGATAACAATTCATGCTCGTGTTGCCAGATGAACACGGGAGGCGTGAAATAGTCCGGGAAGTTACTTTCATAATGCAGAATTAAGTCAAGCTCGGGTCAACTGTGTGCGTGTGTGTGTGTGTGTGTGTGTGTGTGTGTGTGTGTGTGTGTGTGTGTGTGTGTGTGTGTGTGTGTGTGTGTGTGTGTGTGTGTGTGTGTGTGTGTGAGAGAGACAGAGAAAGTTGATTACAATATTCTGTATAACAAATTAGAGCTTGTCTTTTTAGCATTATCAACAGTGTTTCTTTCTGTTAAGTATGCTATATTAATTTGTATTCACCGCTCATTTGTTTGTAATGACTTCTTTTTTTTATTTATTTTTTATTTTATATTTTCCTGCGTCTGTGCCACATTTATGCCAGTTTAGTGCCAGATGTGGCAATGATCATTGTTAGCATGGGTTATAATGAATTTGTTGATTTCGGACAGTTATGGTATTGGGTGATTATGCAATAAAATAAAGAAACAAACAAACAAACAAATAAATAACACTGGACTGGCTCTGAAATGTGTAATAAATACAGCATTACATTTGCTAAGACGTTCTCAGATTTCTTTGTCTTTTCACAGACAACAATCTGTGTTGTCTAATTTGCCTTATACATACTTCTTGTAATAATTACCAGAATTCAACAATGACCATAAACTGCCAGTTGAATTAAACTAAATAAAAAAACTGAACTAAAATGTTACAGTTAATTATAAATAATAACTATAAAACTTTAAATAAAAACTACAAAAATAAATAATGTATAAATATAATGATTTATTATTTATAATAATTTATTATAAATAATAATAATTATTATTATTATTATTATTGTTGTTGGTTTCATTTAGTCTAAATTGACATTCTTGTCCTTGCCAATCACAGAATGATGAGATCCTAGATCATTGCTTTAACAAAAATTTTATTCCAACAATAAATTCTTTAAATATCTAGCTACTGTGGATCGATATTAATAAACTTCAGTTGCTCTAGTATTTCATCGCACATCCTATAACAAAATGTAAAATTTTGCATTAGCTCAACATCACCGTTCAGTCTTTCGGAGTGTTTCCTTTTTTTATCCCTCCATCCTCCAGAAAGCCTACAGATCTGCCCAGACCTGTGCGTACAACATGAAAACATGAGATCCACAGTATCATGGAGCAAAGAAAGAATGAAAGAAAAATGAGAGGAAAGAATAAAGAAATAACAAAGAGAAAAAAGGAATGGATGTTATGAACCAATGATGATCAGCCAATATCAAGATGGAAAAAAGTGAGAAATAAATGTATGGCGTGATTATTACAGATCACAACTAATTTGAAATATGTCAGCTATGTGAATAAATATATGTACAAACAACAGGAGAGTACTCGGTCTTTGCTGGATACATGCCACAGGGCATTCATAGCCATCATTTTGATAGTCAGGCAACACACAATAGTGTTCACACACACACACACACACACACACACACACACACACACACACACACACACACACACACACACACACACACACACACACACACACACACACACACACACACACACACACACACACACACACACACACACTAAAATGTATACCACAGCTCCCCCTACTGAAGTTACACCAAGCATCTGTATTCCTGTTTGATCTGTTTTATATATATATTTTTTTGTTTTTTGTTTTTTTTTATGAAAGAATAAACCACCATAAAATCTCTAGTCTTTCGTAACATTTTCTTGCAGCATGAGACGTCACACTGTTCGAAAGTAATTAAACACATTCCCTCCCTTTGCTTTTCCATTAATAGTTATTTTGCCATTCCTCTGTTGCATTAGTCCTCTCAGATGTGCCGAATCGTTTGCTCTCATCTGATGCAGTAAACCCGAGCGAGCGCATACCCAACACAGCTGTTAGGTCCATGTGCACAAAGACACACAGGTCATGCTGAGCTGTGCACTTCACCTCCTACTGTGGAGGAAATAAATTACAGCATTTACATTATGGCTTCTCCAGCCGGGCCAGTGTTAACCGGAATCCGCATGCAGACGATTTCAGTTCCAACAATTTCAATTATACTGTACACGGATGTGAGTGATGTCAGAGCAAGCTTTCGACCTGCAGCAGGAACCTATTCTCCTGCTGTGCTAAGAGTCACATGACACAGGTAACCAGCTGCTGTCTGAAAATGGAGTTGCTCCTTAAGGGTGTTGAGGAGGAGAAGATAGAAATTAATAAATAACAAATTAGAAGCTTTGTGGTTACAACCAATCTGTTGTAGAAATGTTTTGTAATTTTTATTATTTTTATATTATTATTATTGTTATTATTATTATTATTACATTAAGCTGGAATAATGTGCTATAATTGATTAAATCATGATCATGTTGTAATGTGACACTTATGCAATATCACAAGACAGGGAGTGTTATTGTAATGAACAATAGTGCGATATTCAGTACAACAGCATGACCGCAAGTGCGATATTGCTTTTATACAACGGTTCTACAAGTGCCATTTATTATGTACAGTTTATGATTTGTGTGTGTATTTATAGAGTTATTTTGCTCAACCAACACATATCCTTCTAGCTAGCTAGCGAACAACGATTAGCAACTGACAGTTAATGGAATTAACAGAGGTGAAAGGTGCTTACTGGATCTATTGTATGTAGCCTAAAGGTGAGAATAAACCGAATGGACGCATTGAACAATTCTGAAAAACCTATGGGATTTAGCTTATATTATTGGATCGGACTGGATTCCAAATAGCGTTCAATGGAAAGGCAATGCGCTATGTCGGATGTACAATCCCTTGTTCCACACACTACGTAGTGCTCTTAATCAGGGATTAGAGAAGGATTTGTGATTCAGCCTTGTGTTAGAAGGTAGTTAACTTTGTAGCTCGTGGTTAACAAAACAACATGGGCAATTCGGGACAGTTTGGAAACAATCCAAACAAGACAAAGTATTGTTAAAGATGGCATAATGTTAAGAGATGCGGAAAGTGCTTTTTATATATATATATACACACACAGTATACTGTATATATAGGTTTTGGCAGGCAGCTGCTCTCCCCTCTTTCTAGTGAGAAAGATCACAACCGAACCTCTTTCGGTTGTGATCAACACTTAGTTTAATCAATGATAGCCTGATCATCTGTGATGCAAAATGATACAAATAGTTAAATTCTCCAGTGTCGTTATGCTCCAATATCACCACTTGTGCAAAGCCTCTCATCCAATCAGATTGCGCTGTTGGAGCGATGTGTTGTATGATGCCTTGTGGTTGACGGCATTACTTTTAGAACTAATTATGAATTATAAGTGATATTACTTGTTATAATAGACATTGTCACAAATCATCTTTTAAATTAATCTGGATCTATAGCTTAAACCCAGTTATATAAGTAGTTGCAGTGTGATATTAAATAATTCTGGATAACTGGATACTGAAAAGTCAATTCATCTTAATTGTCTAAATAATAACTTAAGCAGTAGCATCATATAAGGTTTAACTTTAAGTATGTTGTATCAAACAATGTTATTGACTGTTCAGTGCTGAAGACTTGAATGCATGCTATTCTTAGCTATTTCAGTCTTCAGGCCATTAGAGAGTAAAAGCATCTACTGTACAGCCATCGTAAGGGTGCCTATGGCACCATCCATAGTAATCTCATCTCCAAGCAGCAGCGGGTGATCAGAATGGATTTCTTAGGCATTATAAAAGATAAACATTAAAATTTATTTTAAAAAGTCAATTATTATATTTAAATTATTTTTAAATATTAAATTATTTCTTATCGTGTCTATATTGGAAGACATCATTAGTATGGGAACACTTATGGGATATGAAATATTTCACGTGCTGCATACAGGATCAATATTAGTTATGTAGTTTGTGAAATGGTATAATTTATGATAATAAGCTATTAGATAAATGGTTGTCATATTATTAGAGTTTTATGAGGAATTATAAGATTTCATAGAAAATGTATATTTAATGTATTAAATCTTAGGTGAGGTCTGAGACGGTACTAAAAAGCATACATTTTAGAAAAGAACATGTTGAATATTTCTGAATATTCAATAATCAAGATTCCACACTTTTTCTATGTAAGTCACATGTAAATGTAAGCACTTTGGTAATAATGAGCAGAACGCCTATATTCACAAAGTAACATTTATTTCCCGTTGAAGTTTTTACACCACTCTGATGAATTTGCAGCATCAGATTGTGGAGTCCATGCCTGCTTGAGTGCATGTGAGCCGATATGTTTATACTTTTGCCCTGTGATTAAGACCAGGGTGCACCCCAAGTCCCCTAGGATAGGCTATATAGAGAATGAGTGAGAGTGAGAGAAACCTGATTGAGTCAGTCAATATCACAATGCCATTGAAAATTAAGAAAAAACATTGAGGGAAGATGCCAATAATAATTATTTATGAAAATCAATTATATGAAAGCTGTACCAAAAGTAATGCAAAAAAAAAAAAAAAAAATTAATACCTGCCACAAAAGTAACATAAATGTGCAGCTTTAAATGTAATAATCCCACAGGCGTAATGAAAAGTTTAAACTTATTAACTGACACTGTCATTGCTCTTCCTCTATAGTAACCTCTTCCCATTCTTCCATTCTCGAAGGTTGGGTTTGACATCCATTCGAGGGAGCATAATAAATATTAACTCAATGTTAGTTAATGTAAACATTTCTAATGAATTCTTGCTTCAAAGTCGATACCTCACTGCGGGTTGGTAAAGCAACCCCAGGCAGAAATGTAGTTCTCTAATAAAAGTATGGACTTAAAAAGTATATTATAATAAGACTACTCAAGTAAAAAAAAAAAAAAATGAAATGTAAGTATGTACTTAAGTACAGTAACATAGTAAATGTACTCAGATACATCAAACCCCTGGTAACCCTGAGCCTCAACCCACTGAGCTACCACTGCCCACATCTGTCAACTATCATATTTGTAAAAGTACCAAAAGCTGATGACTTCTAATGATATATTGTACATACATTTTCCTTTATCCCTGACATCACTTTATCCCGATAATCTTATCAGTTTAGCTGAACTGGGTCTCTGTGTTGTATCCACACTATCCAGTCCCCCTTACATCCAGTTACATGCTGCCCAATATACTGTATTTATATGAAATAGAGAGTCTTTGTAATTCCTCCTGGTGCTCTAACTCTTCGACATTACATAACATTACATTGCTTTATATTATATTATATTGCACCTCTTTCTACACATTGAAAACCCAAAGCAAGCATGTATAACACATCTGTCTCTCTTACTCTCATACACTCATTACTATTTCACAAGCAGCAGCTTCATTACTGAGCCATATGCTTGGTAATCCTGAAAGCTGTGGGTGCATCCCTTATATAATGTGGGACAGCTAAATTATTAAACGCACTGTGCCGGTGAGGCCTGACTCAGATGTGGCAGCAAGCCCAGGAAAGCTTGGATACGCTCACACGCATTCCAGCACACACATACACACCGAATGTGGCTTACTGTAGGCAGAGGCAAGGGGGAAAAAAAAAAGCTTCAAACACCCTATCCTGTGCATTTAGTGTAATGAACAATGCCTTAATTGAGATTGGCTAATTAGGCAATTTTCTGATAATTAATATGATACTAATTAGCATATGTAAATGACACGCGGCATAATTGAGGAGCCCTGTTTTTAATTAGGTGTCTCGAAAATGAACTTGCACATAATGTAGAAAGGTATAAAGCGACCGTTTCGTTCTCGTGCGCCTCTTCAGCCATCAATCATTCCACCGCTGCGGAATCTCCAAGACGAGCGGATGATCAAAATCCAGTTTGGTTCGCTCTCGTATTCAGACACAAAAAGTCCTCTAATCTTGTATAATTAAACCACTTATACTGTAATTACCATCCTACGTTTTCCTCTAGTATCTTCCAGGGAGGGGAAATTTGTTTCCTTTCTTCATTTCAGCATTGTGTTGCGGTCATTTACATATTGTCGATGTGCCAAGAATGGTGATTATTTGCAAGTGCTTTTGTTAAAGTAGGTGGTCAAAACACAACCACAGCCTGGGCCTGATTGATTAAGCTTTAAGCATAACTAGTTATTACATTCGTATGCTGTGTATAGAAATCAGCTACTTTAAACAAAGGGGCCGGAGCTCGTCAATCAGTCAGATGATCCACTGTCATAAAAAAAAATCTATTAATATTCAGTGTGTAATATTGAAATGGTTACAAGTGCAGAACCAACTTAAATCCAGAATCAAAAGTAACAGGGTTGGAATTCTTTGGCACTGAAATAGCAAATGTAATTAAGCATCCATGAGGCATTACAGAAAATATGGGGTAATTAAAAGTATTTTTTGCTAATATTAAATTTATTACACAATGTTTGCCATGCGGTGTAGTGGTTAGTATTGTAGACTCAACTCACACCTCCACGGTCAAGAGGTCAAGTCCCGCCTTCAGGTCTGCGTGCATGGAGTTTGCATGTTCTCCCCACGCTTGGTGAGTTGACTTAACACCTGCTAACATAATAACAGCCCACAAATGTAATAAACGTTAAAAAAGAAATTAATAATAAAACACAAAACGTATAGTTTTTCTATAATATACAGTATATTATATATAATAATTTCTATTTTCAGGCATTTGAAACTTTCAGGTGGAAATCATCAGCTTTTCAAATTGTGTGTGTTTTTTTTTTTCAAAACTTCACCTAAATGTATTGCATTTGTGGAATTATTACATTAAAAGCTGGGCACTTTTTTATTAACTGACACATGGTCCAAAGCAGTATTTATAATGCATTCTGTTAACAAGTCATAAATGACTTATGAGCGTTGCTACTGTATGAACTGTATTTTTCTCAAAAATCCTTATAACAATGTAAATGTAAACATATGAATGCATTATAAGAGGTAATGAATATATGCATGTCATTATGCATACAAGCTTCATTTTTTATTTCCTTGAAAGCTGTGTTATATTATGAGCACTACTTACACTTCCCTAGTACTACACACGTGGACAAAATTGTTGGTACCCTTCGGTCAATGAAAGAAAAACTCACAATGGTCACAGAAATAACTTTAATCTGACAAAAGTGATAATAAATAAGAATTCTATGAATGTTAACCAATGAATGTCAGACATTGCTTTTCAACCATGCTTCAACTGAATTATTTTAAAAAATGAACTTGTTTATTTGAAAAAAATTATTTGAAAAAATGAACAAAAATGATGGTACCCTTAACTTAATAGTTTGTTGCACAACCTTTTGAGGCAATCACTGCAATCAAACGATTCCTGTAACTGTCAATGAGACTTCTGCACCTCTCTGCAGGTATTTTGGCCCACTCCTCATGAGCAAGCTGCTCCACTTGTTTCTGGTTTGAAGGGTGCCTTTTCCAGACAGCATGTTTCAGCTCCTTCCAAAGATGCTCAATAGGATTGAGGTCAGGGCTCATAGAAGGCCACTTTAGAATAGTCCAATGTTTTCCTCTTAGCCATTCTTGGGTGTTTTTAGCTGTGTGTTTTGGGTCATTGTCCTGTTGCAAGATCCATGACCTGCGACTGAGATCCAGCTTTCTGACACTGGCCAGCACATTTCTCTCTAGAATCCCTTGATAGTCTTGAGATTTCATTGTACCCTGCACAGATTCAAGACACCCTGTGCCAGATGCAGCAAAGCAGCCCCAGAACATAACAGAGCCTCCTCCATGTTTCACAGTAGGGACAGTGTTCTTTTCTTGATATGCTTCATTTTTCCGTCTGTGAACATAGAGCTGATGTGCCTTGGCAAAAAGTTCCATTTTTGTCTAATCTGTCCATAGGACATTCTCCCAGAAGCTTTGTGGCTTGTCAACATGTAGTTTGGCATATTCCAGTCTGGCTTTTTTATGATTTGTTTTCAACAATGGTGTCCTCCTTGGTCGTCTCCCATGTACTCCACTTTGGCTCAAACAACGACGGATGGTGCGATCTGACACTGATGTTCCTTGAGCATGAAGTTCACCTTGGATCTCTTTAGAAGTCTTTCTGGGCTCTTTTGTTACCATTCGGATTATCCGTCTCTTTGATTTGTCATCAATTTTCCTCCTGCGGCCACGTCCAGGGAGGTTGACTACAGTCCCATGGATCTTAAATTTCTGAATAATATGTGCAACTGTAGTCACAGGAACATCTAGCTGCTTGGAAATGGTCTTATAGCCTTTACCTTTAACATGCTTGTCTATAATTTTCTTTCGAATCTCCTGAGACAACTCTTTCCTTCGCTTCCTCTGGTCCATGTTGAGTGTGGTACATACCATGTCACCAAACAACACAGTGACTACCTGGAGCCCTATATATAGGCCCACTGACTGATTACAAGATTGTAGACACCTGTGATGCTAATTAGTGGACACACCTTGAATTAACATGTCCCTTTGGTCACATTATTTTCAGTATTTTCTAGGGGTACCATCATTTTTGTCCAGGCCTGTTCCATGAGTTTATTTTTTAAAATAATTCTGTTGAAGCATGGTTGAAATGCAATATCTGACTTTCATTGGTTAACATTCATAGAATTTTTTTTAAATTATTACTTTTGTCAGATTAAAGTTATTTATGTGACCATTGTGAGTTTTTCTTTCATTGACCGAAGGGTACCAACAATTTTGTCCACGTGTGTATAATATTGTATGTGATGCATTTTCTTTAATCTTTATAGCAATGTGTTTAATACACTGCCTTATGAATGCTTTATATGCACATATGAATATCTTGATCCTTCATTATACTGTAACTATGACCTGCGTAGAACGTGTTAATAGTAAATGCTGTTTCTTTGCAATACAGATGGGTTTCATGTGTTTTAAGTAAATTAGGAGAAACATGCACACATGTTACATGTTTAAAGTGTCAATTATGTTTATTTAAATACATATTTGTTCATTTACTGTCGAAGGACACAGATGGTACCCCATTTTGTGCAATTAGGTGTTTCGGGCCAAGACTTATTCTCACACCTACTGTAAGTTGACTTTATTTTTAATCCATGCATAAATGTGTGTATGCTTTTCAGAAATGAGTGATCACCATAAAAGTCCTGTGAATGAGTTACTAATTTAGAAAATAAATGACAATTACAACCTGCATTAATATCAAGTCTATATGGTATACCCTATAATGGTAGTACATACAGTGTATACCCTATAATGGGAGTACACATACCATATAATGGGAGTACATATACCATATAATGGGAGTATATATACCATATAATGGTAGTTAATATACCCTATAATGGTAGTTTATATACCCTATTATGGGAGTATATAAAGTATACCCTACAGTATACTTTATATACTCCCATAATAGGGTATATAAACTACCATTATAGGGTATATTAACTACCATTATATGGTATATATACCCTATTATGGGAGTATATAAAGTATACCCTACAGTATAATGGGAGTACATATACCCTATAATGGTAGTATATATACCCTATAATGGGAGTATATAGTATAGCTTTTAAATATGAAGGAAATGATTCAGGGTCCATAACAGTATAATGATTATCACTAAGCGATGTCTCTCTCTCTCTCTCTCTCACTCTCTTCTGGGAAACTGTGTCCAAATCAAGAACACTGAAGGGCAATAGGTCACGACATGTGTCTCTGCCCAGTCACAAGCTGCACTGAACTGCATGTCAAACACCCGTCTGCCTCCTCACCCCTCACTCTCATCCTGTCTGCCTGAACCCAAACTCTGGCAGCGTCCATATGGTCACCCTCTTCTCCTGAACAAGCCTGCTGTGAAACTTCCCAAACACACACACACACACACACACACACATTCGTTTCACATTCTTCTCCTTCCTTCTATCCCTCCCGTTATATTCCCTCTCTCCACTCACCACTAGCCTCAAGCTATTTTCTTCCCTGCCACTTTCCTTTGAGATGCACTGTCTCTTTGTCAGTGCATTATGCCAGGCACTATGAACTCCAAGTGGCATGTTAAAAATCACAATTATTCTTTTCTTATTTTTAAAATCTGTCACAGATATTTATGGAAATAGGTGCCCAATAATGCTTCACATGCATTGTCATCCTGACTGCTAGACCTTTTTCACTTTTTCTTATACATTCTAGGTGATTTGGGCTTCAACTGTAGATTTTTGTCCCATATAACAAAAATACAAATTGGTTGTTGGTGTAACAGCTATAGGAGCCACCTCACTTCCCCTCTCGTCTGTTCCATCCACTCAGCATTCAGCATCACCAGTATACTAATCACCGGCCTGATCATTTGTCATAACCTGCACCTGTTTCTCACTGGTTCAGACTTTTTTTTCCTATGATTTAACGATTTATAGATCATTCTTCTAAAACTAGTCATGTACAGGGACTAAAAATGAGAGCTAAAATATGAAGAAATGATGTGATGACATACTAAGTAAGATATGCTACTGTCTATAGAGTATACCAGTCAAAAGTTTGGACACACCTTCCAGACAGGTGTTTTGCTGTTTAGTGGCTTATTTTCTACATTCTAGAACAATACTGGAGATTTCAAAACTAGAAACAACACATACTGTATGGCATTATGGAATTTAGTTTCAACAACAATAACAATAACAGTCAGTTGATATTTTAAGACATGAAAGTCAGCTGTTCTGGAGTAGTTCTTACAAGAACAGTATTGTCAAGTGCATTTGCAAAAGCCATCAAGCACGATGATGAAACTGACTCTCATAAAGATCTTCCCAGGTAGGCAAGACCAAGACTTATAGTAGCAGACACTATCTCCGTATCAACTGTTCAAAGGAGACTATTACATATTTTGGAAAACAAAAATCGGGAAAGACCATGGAATTAGAAGGTGTGTCCAAACTTTTGACTGGTAGTGTATATTCATATACAATTTTCATTCCCATTTTTATGACTTGAAACCATTTGGTTTTGTTAATTCAACATGATTTCACTCTATGATTTACCAAGTGCAACACCGCAGGGCTCTGTACATCACATGATTACTGTTAGGTCACTCTGACATACATGGTAAACCCAAATAAGTTGGCAAAACTAAAAAAAATTGAGGTAATCAGTTACATCATTTTTTTAAAGTAATGTTGTTTCCAATTTGAAGTAAACAGAACTACCAGTTTTTGAGTTTGTTGTACTTATTCATATTAATTGTTCTTTACTTGCATTATTGAGTAGCCTAACTCATACTATTTAATAGCAATTATAATTTTTTTTTTTGTTGTTGCAAATCAAATCAATTGTTGTTGGCCTTTCGGCTGCTCCTGGCAATGGGTCGCCACATCAGACAATCTGGTTTGGACAGGTTTTATGTCAGATTCCCTTCCTGATGCAAACCTCCCATTTTTTCTGGGCTTGGGAGGCACTTCATCCACTTGTTCGGTTGCATGGCAGGCGAAACACCTACCACTGAACCACCAGTACTCTATTGCCCTGATGACGTCAGACACAGAATCGCTAGTCTGAAACATTTTAAGTTGGTCGAACTTTAAGGTGACAGTTGCTGTTACTTAAGTACTTACAGTCAAATTAGTTCAGCTAACTTGTAAAGTGTCATTTCTACAAACTCATAAATAGGAACAAGTTCTAAATACTCATCAAGGTCTATTAATTTGAACTAATTGTAATTATTTAAGTTAACAGTAGTCAATATGTGTAATTACTTTGAGCATTAGGGTTTACAGTGTACTAGAAATACAGTGAGATAGAATTTAAATTGTCATGATACACAGGTAAACCAAACCTCCATGATTCAGACGTACCAGCTGAATGTATGATTCTGTAGTATTTCTTTACCCCATAATATATAGATGCCTGTAAATCTGCATTTTATGCCTTTGTAGTTTAATGATGTAATTTATGTCAATTTTGACCTGTGATTTTTTTAGATTTCAATATGTATACTGATTGTAACATGCAGTGAGAAGCAGGAAGCAAATACATAAACTTGATATAAACTTGAAACTTTATAGGGAAAATATGATAATTATAATCAGAGGGCGCAATGTGGGCCAACATCGAAAACCAGGCCTCAGACCTAAAGTTAGTAATTGCAGGGCAATCTTGTCAAGGACGAATAATATAAGATGGAAAAGTGGTGGAAAAAGGCATGAAAACAGTCAATAGACATGCCATACCGTGCCTTGCAAAAGTATTTATACTCCTTGAACTTTTTCACATTTTGTCACTTTATAACCACAAACGTAAATATATTTCTATATTTTATACAATATAGAATACATTTGTATTCAGCCTCTTTATAAAACCAATATAATTTTCACGCCACTTAACAATTATGTGCCACTTTCTACTGTATTACATAAAATCCCAATAAAATACATTTACACTAGTGGTTGTAACGTGACAAAATGTGGAAAAGTTCAAGGGGTTTTAATACTTTGTATTTACAGATTTGTACATATGACCATAGAGCACGCAGCTACAGAATGGGTTCCCTTTATAGTCTTCTTTAAATGTTTCTTCCTTGTGTCTTCCTTGACACAGATACCAATATGAAAGTTTAAATCCACCAGGATTTTATTTCTTTAAGGTTGCTTTGTGACAAGGCCAACGTTAAAAGTACCATATAAATAAAATTGAATTGAATTGATAACATGAGGATGAGCATTCTTTGCCAGGAGAACCATACTGTTCAGACCAACAAATAAAGAGCAGGTCATAGCTTTTTTTTGCTACAGAGGTTGCTAGACAGATTAGCATTTCTTTAGTGAGAATTGCACAGTAAAGAAATACACATTCAATACATAAAACAGAATCATAAACAGGGACAGGCAGAGGGTCAGTCAATGAGCAGAGATAACAGGTAAAGCCAAACTCCAATAATCACAGATAGAGACACAGGGTGAATTATTAGAGGCTGTTTATACAGTACACAGTGTAACGGATAAGAAACAGGTGTACACGATTAGAATTCAGGTGAGTGTGAACGTGACTGAGTAGTGCAGTGATGGGAATTGTAGTCCATGGTGGCCATTGTTGTAGGCTGTGATATGTTGTGGGTAGTGGAGTTCAAGGTGGACTTTGGCAGTGTTGTGTGCTTAATGTTTTTGTTTTATTCCTGTGTCCACACCAATGTTGATCAGGGACGGTTCTAGACAGGCACATTTGGGGGGGGCAGTCAAAAATGTGAAGGGGGGCATCATTTGCACACATCATGTTCGAGCACTTTTTTTTTTCCCTGTGCTTATAGTGCTGAATTGTGCTGTTAGCTGCGTCCAAAGCCTGGAGAAGTAGATTGCACTTTGTCAGGCCTCTACCTTTAGACCTGTCCAACTCGGGTGTCCCACTTGAAGACTAAGCTCCTGCTGGTATAGCTCTTAAGGTCACTGAGGCACGCAAACCCCCTGACCACAATAAGGTGGCAATCCTTCAGGGGGGAAACGAAAAAAAAAAAATTAAATGAATAAAATAAAATAAAATATCCTTAATCCAGATTTTTTCAAACAACGACATAACATTTATCTTAGCTGGATGGTCTAATTCTCAAAAACGTTTAACCTAAAGTAAGACTTAACACATTACGTATAACTAGAATATTTACAAAACTGAAAGGTTGTCTTATGAAATAAAAAAAAGTTAAAGCAAACGGGCTATAGAACAGATCATATTATGTTTTTTTTATATTTCTTTTTTTTTTTTTTTTTATTGTTTTGCTGAAATCCGACACGACACTACATTAGGCTACGTCTTGACTTATTTTGTTTACCGAGGGCTCAAGGGAGGAGTGTGTGCAAGTGTGTGCGTGCGCTGCAGCCTGTAAATGAATACACACAGCGGAGGAACAGAGACATGAGGGAAATCTAATACCGTACTGAGTAGTGTCCCTTTTTTGGCGGATTTTTCCGCTACCGCAGATCATTTTATTAACTTGTAATATATTCATTTTGTGAATATATTAACATTTGCTTTCTCAACATTTCAAAATTTTGTTTTGAGGGGGCAAGACATTTTTTTGAGGGGCAACGCCCCTCTTGCCCCTGCGTAGAACCGGCCTCGATGTTGATTATCCTAATGTGTTCGCCTGTTCATTATACAGCCATTAACTAGTTTTTTTTTTTTTTTTTATCAATTCCATCATTATTCTTTATCTCACTTCAAATGTTGGCATGCATCTTAATCATTAAGTGTTTGGGATTAGAGTTATCTGCCTGTCATCTTGCCCTTGCTTGAAACCAGTAATACTTACTGTAATATAAAAAATGACCTGGAGTTTACACCAGTGTCCTCCCACACACAGAGACATCCACAGACACATGAACACACACAAGTCTGTTCAGAGGTCCCATGTTCCTGTGCACTCGACACTATTTCATGGGAAGATTTATGAGTTTGTGTCGAATGGAAGTGGCCGAGCAGTGAGGATCCCTGTCAGAGCACTGCCAGTGGGGAAAGAGCAGAGGACAGGAACAAAGCCATAAACAATCCAGGGCCAAGTTGTAATAAAGTGTGTGACAGAGGCCAGAGACCTCTTCAATCATCCGGTCACATCATGCACACTACTGTAAACCCTTTTTTAAAAAAAAAAGCTTTAAAAGCAGATTCCAGAAGAGATACAGGGCTGTCACATGCTATCAGGGGGTCGGAGTAAAGAGAGATAGTCAGCATTGCAGCTGAGGGGAAAACAAACAGTGTTTTAGGGTACTGATGTAGTGACAAGCTCAAAACTTTAACCGGTAGTGATCGCTGGTTATGACTGAGGGCACACTGATCTAATATCTGACAAAGCGCATCTATTCATCTGCAGGCGACTCGGATACTGACAGACATGCAGAGGAGGGTGCGTGCTTTAGTGTTAGCATAAACTGCTATGTGCTAATTTGTTTGGAGAGAAATTATTAAATGAACTCAAAATCTGTTAAACATTCTAGAACTTCTATTTCATCACTCAGGTAAAATATATATATATATATATATATATATATATATATATATATATATATATATATATATATATATATATATATATATATATATATATACACACACACACACACACATCTAACTCAAATCTCACACACATTTATGTTAGTGATGGTACCTGTATATTAGCACCTGAGGCAACAAGTAACCACTGTTGGCTAAACTAACCTAATGAGGTTAGCTTTAATGCTAACCTTATGTTTAATCTAACTGTTAGTTTATAATTAGCTAAGAATTCAGAGATTAGGAATTAGCTAAGTCTGACTAACAACAACTGCTTAAATGTTTGCTAGCACAATTAGACCCCCGATTATAAGACCTAGCTGAATGCTAATCGTTAACTGTCACAATAGTGAGCGTAGCAGCAGGGAGATTACAGTGATTAGATCTCATTCTCGTTCTCATTCTCACAGCTTTTAAAGTGTACAGTAAATTAGGTAGGAGTTGAACTCCTAGAAGCTGTCTAATGCTAAAAATGTCAACTTGTGACTTTACAAAATTATGATTGTAGTGATGTTTGAAAATGTAGCGAGTAGAAATGGGAAAAAATGTGAGAAATATAGTAGGTGGAAGACAAATTCAAGTCAACTAAAGGCATGGTGGTGCAATGAGTATCAATGTTGTCGTGCATCTCTAGGGCCTGGGTTCAATTCCCGCCTCGGGTCTGTGTGATGGATTTCCACTCTGGTTTCCTCCCACAGTCCAAAGACATGCAGGTTAGTTAATTGGCATTGCCAAAGTGTGTGTAAGTGTGTGCCCTGCGGTGAATTGGCACCCCGTCCAGGGTGTACCCAGCCTTGTGTCTCTTATGAGCCAAAACAAAAACATGCTAGCTCTTCAGAAGGTTCTTTGACCCTGCAAAGGAATTTTTCCCTTGAAATAAACATGCATCCTGTCCCAGCTCCCCTGTCCTGTCCACTGCCTATCAGCTGATAGTAAAAGTGCCTGCGAATAACTGTTAATTGAATCCAGAAACCATTTTCCAGTCTGTTAATTCCATTAATGCAGCAAACACAGCGCTTTTCTCCCTCCGTTGCCAGCTGCTTGTCCGTCACGTTCATTATCCCGTCCACTTCCAGCTTGAGGCTAATATGTAAAGCGTCATAAATCTGTAGGCCGGCATGGCCCCGGCTCAGCTCGTAAAGTAGGTCGGATGTGTTATGCTTAGTGCTCTATCTTAGAGGTGGGAGGAGCCTCTGACATACCACCATCTCTGTATGTACATACGTTCATGTACAAGGGGCGTTCAAGTCAAACCAGGTCTTTTGATTGTGCAGAATAACAGAACACAGTTATAAGAGTTATAAATTCTTTAATATATATATATATATATATATATATATATATATATATATATATATATATATATATATATTTTTTTTTTTTTTTTTTTTTTTTATCATCACTCATTATCCCAGTGTTTCACTGGTGCTTGGCTAGAAAGTTCTCTCACTACATCACCCCTATGATTCCATGTTAAAATTTACAGCAGATTGACTCTCTGCCTTTGACCAGCACACAGTGTGCCACCCTCATGTGCTAATCAGTTTTATGCCTTCATTTTTCTGCTCATGAGATGACAAGTCCCAGTTTGACTTGAACACCCCTCATAATGTGTGTGCATGCATTCTGCACAGCCACACAGATCCAAATGTATTTGTGACCAGGGTAATGTGGTTACTGAAGATTGATTTAATAATTTCGTTCTTCCTTAAGTAATCAATTAAGTGACTGATCGATTGATTTTTGGTTCAAGTTTCAAGTTTGTGGCTGGTTTTTGTGACAAAAATAAGAACACTACCATAGTTATCACTTTCTATGAAGGTCATGTTTATAATGAATATATTGCATTGCGTTCCTAATGTCATTAAATGTTCATCTTCAGGTCAAGATCACAATGAGTCCCGGAATAAGGCGAGAACATTCCTCCGAGGTGGGATTCCAAGCTATTGCAGGGCATCATCCACACACACAAAAACACATATACCCACTCACACCTAGGGGCAATGAAGTGTAGCAAATCCACCTACATGGATGTTCTTGGACAGTGAAGGGAACGAGAAAGCCTGCGGGAAACTTAGATGGAAACAAGAAGACCATGATGAACTTTACAAAGACACTGACGCTCCCTGAAGCTACTGTATGAGGTGGCAATGCTGACCCTTTATGCTTATGTGTTCCTTAATTCCTATATTCTTTGATAGTATTACAAAAACTATGTTCAAGTCATAATGGCATGAGTGTAGGAGAATAAGTTTTTCTTTTTTGTTTTGTTTTTTCAAACGTACAGTACCAGACTTTCTTGTATTTTTAATGTTGTTTTGAGGAATAGTTCTCCAGGCTTCCTCAAGGACTTTTTTTTCTATCCCTTTTTGGCAAGTTTTTGGCTTTCATTTTCAGTACAGTCCCTGTTCCCGATCAGTTTCAAAGAAATGTTTTTTATTTAAGTTACACAAAGGTTTATGAATCATTCAAACATAAAAAAGAAAAAAAAACATTTGAGCAGAGTACAATATACATCATGATATAATATCATGGGAAATTAATGCAGATAAGCATATATCAATCTTTCTTATAGTCTCCAAATTTTTTCTTAAAATCATTTTTTAAATATTTCCTTTAACCAATGACGAGATATATCTAAAGCAACACACTTGCAGAAACACAACACTTCACAGGCATCATCTACCATGAACTCTAATAGCACACGAGCACTAATACCACATGCTTAATGGATCACATACAGTATGTGTGTGACAAATGAACTCCTGGATAAGGCCAACTGGAGATAAGAGCTTTTTTATTCTCTAAGCTTGTGATATATTAGGAGTCGCTGGGATTAGTAATGTTGCTGTGGATATTTTAAAATATGCATAAACCATTATGAATAATTCATCATCATTTGCCTTGCTTCCATTAAGGAATATTACAACTGGTGTTGTTGACCAATAAATTGTTTTTGACATTAAGATGTATTTTTAACATCAGCTTTTCCTAGAGTTAAAGGTTTACTCATGCCTTTGGAGTAATTGCCTTATTATTTTTTTTATTAGTATCTACGCAAACATTAATAGCTTATATAAACATAACTGAGATATTACTACTGAATCATTTAACATATGGCTTAAACATAGAAGTAAGATTTCTTTCTAATCCTAAATTTCATATCATTATAAATATTGTTTTAAATTGTTACCTTACTTTATGTATTGATTTAAACAAACATAAGAAAACCCATAAACAACTAAATGATATACAGAATATGTAATATTGCAAAATAAACTGAACCAAATTAGCATGCTTTAGAGAAAAGCTTTAGATATCCGTCATTGTCTGAATACATTTATATTTTTGCAGTTGGAAGCATGCACAGATGTTCCAGAGTGGGAAGTGATGTGTAGCTACTGCATGCAGGTCTCGTTTCATTCACAAATACCTGCTACAGATACCACAGTCTCTTTTATTTCATTTGTCTAAGGTTTTTTATGCGGAAGATTTTAGCGGAGTCTGAATTTTATTTGTTTGAGTTGGACCAAAGCCAAATTTCTCACCACTGTAGACGTCCATCTGTCCCACTAGGAACCTCTGTGGGGACAGTGGAGGCCAATGGTGACCATTGTATTTATTCCCATTTGTACAAGGTGGTAGGACTTCCAGTCAAGACTCACACACTACAGGCAATTTGGAAACGCCAAATGCATGTTTTTGGACTGTGTGAGGAAACCGGAGAACCTGGAGGAAACCCACCAAGCACAGGGAGAACATGCAAACTCCATGCACACAGACCTGCACACACACAGACCTTGCACACAGACCTGATGAGGGAAACGAACCCAGGACCTGGAGGTGCAAGGCGACAGTGCTAACCACTAAGCCACCGTGCCGCCACTATATAATATATAATATTACTTACCTGCATTAGACAAAGAAGGAAAGAACCAGGTTAGATCCTGACCTTGACTTCTAGGCCAAGTCTTTGTGCTGTTTCGTATGGTGTTCAGGTCTCTGATGGGCTTCCTGCAGAGTCCTTGGTGTCCTCCTACCTCCAATACCTCCACTTAGGTGCGAGTCTAGTCTCCTCACCTCATACCCCATGTTCTCAGGATAGGTTCAGGATCTGGACCTGTCTGGCTGGGATAAAGTGATTAATTAGGACAAATGAAAAACAGACTATGTATATAATCATAAGCCATCAGCTATAAAATTTACACTATATAACATTAACACAATTGAATTGATTATTAATTATATACCAGTGAACTGGTGACAGGACCATGTGCACTCAATGTTCAACCATGCTCACGGGGACCAAAAGCCAACCTGTCTAAAAGCCAAGGCAGCACAAAATTGCCGAAAAAAGTCGATGCAGGTCATGATAGATAAACACCTAGTGTACCACAGCCTGCCATGCATGGGGATCAGCAGGCAAAGAGCCCAATGCTGCTGAGCCAGCCTCCAAACTCTCCAGATCCCAATCCAATCAAGCATCCACAAACAAGCCCAATCCATGGAGGCCCACCCTGCAACCCACAGCACCCAAAGGTTCCACTGCCAACGTCCTGGTGCCAGACACCACAGCACACCCCCAGAGGTCCTATGGGGTCATGTCCTGAGGGTCCTAAGGGCCCAGGTGGTGCAAAGGTTAACCTACACAATACTAAAAAATAATGTTTTGTGTTGTGGTGATCAGTGTACAGTATACCAGAAAATAAAACAGGTTCTGATAGTTTCACTAGGCAAGGTTTAGGAAAAAAAAGTTAAAAAAATTTTTTTCAAAAGACACGTATGGAAAGCCAGTGAGAGAAACAGCAAGTGAGACAGACTTACAGATAAGAGCGTGTTGTGTTAAATAGATTCCAGACGACGCATAAAGTTTTCAACACACTGGCTCGCTCATCAGAGAGACAAAATTACATTCCATTTTATTGGCCGATTGTGTAAGATATCACTTACAAGGCTTATACATTTGACTTGGCTTTTTCACTCATAAGGTCAAATCCTGCTATTAATTTTAAACGCCCTGGACACTGTTGGCCACATAAAGCTGTTTCATCCATAAAGCATATACATGCATAAAGCTCATTTTCATGTCGAATATACTGATGCATGCAGAAAAAAAAAAGATAAATAGATCTCTTTGCTTTGTTTAAGCTGACGGCACTGAAATCTTTCATGAATCTCCAAAAAGAAAATACACAGTTTCTACATTTCAAGCGTGCAGATTCAACATGATTATGACGGCCATGTGCTGTCATTGATGTAAAACAGAATATGAGGATGTGCCAATGCATATCGAAGATGATTTTCTTTCCACGGCTCCTTCTAATGTTCATGTGATCTTTAAAGCCCTGTCCTAAGGCACAGCCCAAGGCATTTGCTAAATGTCTTTCATATGTCACCAGTTTCTCTGCTTCCCAGCTCTTTATCTAATGCTTTTTTTTTTTTTCCAGAATAAAATAATTACCAATCACACAGATGCTTGGATTCAGTCTTGAGCCTGACTGTTCATGAGGCAAAGCATCACACTAATTAACTAAGCTCCAGGCACGACAGGTTCCCTTTTCTCTTCTGCCCCGGTGTGGGACGGCGGCAGTCGGCTGCGGGTGAGGCGAACAACTCGAGCTGACCTCGCCGGTCGCGTTCGTCGTACCTGGAAAGCGAAATGAAAGCTCCGGGACCCCATCTGTTGGGGCGTAATGACTGTGCTATTTGGAGGCAGGAAAGGTTCGTCTGGAGCAGCTGGTATCTTTCGCCGTGACCTTTTAGCATTCCTCCTGCTGCCGTCTGACAGATGTGTCAACTCGATTATTTCAAAAGAGGCCTGAATAAATAACTGATTGCACGCACAGACTCACCCAAAGAAACGGCAAATTGTGGCAGAGCTCTCTCTCTCTCTCTCTCTCTTTCTGTCTCCCTGTCTCTTGCGCTCTCTCTCTCTTTTTCTGTCTCTCTTTATCCAACTCCCCACACACACACACACACACACTCACATAATCCCACAGAGTGCACGGATCCAAAGAGAAGCAGGCAAACAAACCCAGGGACATATTAACAATATCACAAGGGGTACTCAAAGGTTCTCTTCCACTCAGCTGGTGTGTATTTTTTTTTTTTTTTGACTAAATGGCTTTTCATGAAGCTTTTCCTGGTGGACTGGAGTAAAGAAGGACAATGGGGGTGAATTGAATGCCTTCAAGTACTGTTTGCCCTTGGAGCTCCACCATTAGCTGTTTAGGGAGGATGAGGAGGAGAGGGGAGGAAGGCCAGGGGGGCCTCAGGTGTTGCTCGGCAGTGCTGAATGGATTCCCTCTCGCGCCGCGAGAGCGCAGCTGAGGAGGCCTGCAGTCTGGGGGCTAATTGACTCCCTGAGTGATTGGAGGATTGTGAAGAGCTGGCCGCAATCAGACCTGCTCTGATAGAGTTTGATGCCTCCCTAAATAGTTTTCAAATGGAGGAGCAGGTGTTGTTTTCAAGCAATCACAATCCCACCGCGTGTGTGTTTTCGCACAGAGGTGCAGGGGCATTCGTCCGGATGTCTGTTGCACGAGTGCACAGTATGCACAGGTGTGTTTGTGTGTGTGCGTGTGCGTGTGTGTTTGTGTTCATCCACAGTTCTTCACATAAAGTGAAAAGCAGTTACATATTTGTCTGGATCTGAGGTAAGATAAGATGCGTATTTATACGTATTAACACTTCAGTCTTGAGTGAGCAAGAACTTAGACCAGATTCTGAATACAAAAAAAAAACTGAGATATAAAACATATTGTATTGTATAAGACAGATAAGAAAAGATAAGTGAAAATGAAAATAAAGAACGTGTAACAAATCAAATAAAAATACATTTATTAATTAAAATTATTAAAATTTGTGGGGAAAAAAGGAAACCTCTGCTATAAAAAAAAGGCATGTGTTAAAATAATCAGATTTTTAAAAATGCAAAAGAGGATAATCAGCCAAAACAAAAAATGTCATGAAAAACATGACATTTGCACAAAAATTGCACATGCATTTTTTTTCATATGAAATCACATGAAAATAAATGAATCCTAAGCAAAAATTAATCACATTTTTAAAAAACTGATGTGTGAACAAAATCTGATTTGAAAACATGAATTAGATTTGAATTTGTAAATTAATGATGGGAATAAAGAATTTATATACAAAAAAAAACCATGTGCATGCCATATGAAAAGTCTACATACGAAAAAAATTTTTTATGAAATATACTAAGTGAAGCCTTAACCATGTGTACTCTCACCCTGGCATGTGCACGACGTGATCTTTGTGTGTCTTTTCTTTATTAGGCTCAAACACGCCTCATTTCTCAGCACTGCACGTTCGGCAGTGTTTAGGATCCCTGAGCACGCTGCAGACCCTAATCCCACAGTCTTAGAGGTTGCGCTTTGAAAATCCTCACATGATTGCAAATCAGCATCCTCAGTTTACACAGTTCACCAAAAGTCTTCTTCTCCGTCTATCCAGGCTGCATGTGATAATATATATCTGAAATCCAGCATCACTAAGTTAGAATTAGAATTCCGATGGCGTACAAATAGCATACATGAGTCAAGAATCGATGTTGGGTAGTTTTGCAACATTCTATCAGAAGGTAGATCATCAGTGAACCCCACTAAACCAGTTCCATTGGCAGCCATTCACACCAATATCACTGCCTCCACCATGTTTGATGATGATTTGGTATACAGGTATTCCCCGACTTACAAACATTCAAGTGGAAAACAGCTTTGAGACAAAATAGCGCTTTTAATGGCACAGAGACAACACTTCCATTTTACTGTGAGATTAATTTCCTTAGGCATGATTATGGTTTTTAGAAAGCAGATTAGTATGTTCATGTCAAAGTCATATCGGACTCACTTTGTCAGACTTAAGAACAAATCGGACTTATGAACGTGCTCCTGGAACAGAACTCCGTCAGAATTCAGGGACTACCGGTACTTTGGAACATGACCCCGTCTTTTCCTTCTCCATAATCTTGGTTTCCAGTCATTCTGGTAAAATTAATCTGGTATAATTAATACTCGGTAGTATTTTTAGAGCTTTTTTTTTTGTTTTTGTTTCGTTTTTGTAGTCTTAGCTCAACTTTTTGTTGTTGGGTGTTACCAGTAGTTTGCATCTTAAAGTAAACCATCTGTATTTATATTTATATCGATGATACGCCTACCTCCTTCAGAGTGCTTTTGACTTTGCGCTGTGTTGTGAAGTGCAATTTTTGGTTTTGTTTGCCAAGGAGAGAATTCTGTGATGATCCACTTCTGTGGTCTTCAAGGCCATTTGGTGACTTGGCCACTCCTAAAGTTTCTGTTATCTCTCTGATGGTCGGTATTTTTGTTTTTCAAGGCTTAATACACTTGCAATGTCTTTCTTTTGCACATTCCAATGAGCAACTGCCAACATTTGGAATCAACACTGCTGTTTTTCCTGAAAGACCTATTATCAGGCAACAACCAGAAATGGGCAAAGAATGCAAATCCTGTACTTGAGTAAAAGTCGATACATAATCAGATGCATCTCGAAGGAAAGGCAAGTCTTCTTGAAAGAAGTTACACATCAAAGTCAGCAGGTAGTGAAATTCCAACTTCAAACACTCTACACACCACTATGGTTGGGTATCGCAATGTCATGCAGAAATGAAGTTAAGTACTATAAAAGTACAGCTATTTGCTGTACAATTGAGCAGAGTAAAAGTATCCACTAACAAATCTAATCATGTACAGATAAATGAAATATGTACTTACGTACGGTAATGAAGTACAAATAATCAGTTACCTCCCACCTCTGGTCACAATGGCTCAACCTCTGGCCATTATATAGTTTATTAGTCAGTTGTTCAAATACTTTTAAGCCCGTGAAAATGGAGTTTTTTTTTCTTAATGGCTGTAATTCCTAAACAGTTAATGCAACATTTCTGTTAAACCTCTTGCATTAAACCTGAAAGACGTCCTGATTGCTTCATTTCAAATCTACTGTTGTGGCGTACAGAGACCAAATATATATATATATATATATATATATATATATATATATATATATATATATATATATATATACACACACAAGTGGACAAAATTGTTGGTACCCTTCGGTCAATGAAAGAAAAACTCACAATGGTCACAGAAATAACTTTAATCTGACAAAAGTAATAATAAATAAGAATTCTATGAATGTTAACCAATGAAAGTCAGACATTGCTTTTCAACCATGCTTCAACGGAATTATTTTAAAAAATGAACTCATGGAACAGGCCTGGACAAAAATGATGGTACCCCTAACTTAATAGTTTGTTGCACAACCTTTAGAGGCAATCACTGCAATCAAACGATTCCTTTAACTGTCAATGAGACTTCTGCACCTCTCTGCATGTATTTTGGCCCACTCCTCATGAGCAAGCTGCTCCAGTTGTTTCCGGTTTGAAGGGTGCCTTTTCCAGACAGCATGTTTCAGCTCCTTCCAAAGATGCTCAATAGGATTGAGGTCAGGGCTCATAGAAGGCCACTTTAGAATAGTCCAATGTTTTCCTCTTAGCCATTCTTGGGTGTTTTTAGCTGTGTTTTGGGTCATTGTCCTGTTGCAAGACCCATGACCTGCGACTGAGACCCAGCTTTCTGACACTGGCCAGCACATTTCTCTCTAGAATCCCTTGATAGTCTTGAGATTTCATTGTACCCTGCACAGATTCAAGACACCCTGTGCCAGATGCAGCAAAGCAGCCCCAGAACATAACAGAGCCTCCTCCATGTTTCACAGTAGGGACAGTGTTCTTTTCTTCATATGCTTCAAGTATAATTAGCAAAATTTGCCTTGGCAAAAAGTTCCATTTTTGTCTCATCTGTCCATAGGACATTCTCCCAGAAGCTTTGTGGCTTGTCAACATGTAGTTTGGCATATTCCAGTCTGGCCTTTTTATGATTTGTTTTCAACAATGGTGTCCTCCTTGGTCGTCTCCCATGTAGTCCACTTTGGCTCAAACAACGACGGATGGTGCGATCTGACACTGATGTTCGTTGAGCATGAAGTTCACCTTGGATCTCTTTAGAAGTCTTTCTGGGCTCTTTTGTTACCATTCGGATTATCCGTCTCTTTGATTTGTCATCAATTTTCCTCCTGCGGCCACGTCCAGGGAGGTTGGCTACAGTCCCATAGATCTTAAACTTCTGAATAATATGTGCAACTGTAGTCACAGGAACATCTAGCTGCTTGGAAATGGTCTTATAGCCTTTACCTTTAACATGCTTGTCTATAATTTTCTTTCGAATCTCCTGAGACAACTCTTTCCTTCGCTTCCTCTGGTCCATGTTGAGTGTGGTACATACCATGTCACCAAACAACACAGTGACTACCTGGAGCCCTATATATAGGCCCACTGACTGATTACAAGATTGTAGACACCTGTGATGCTAATTAGTGGACACACCTTGAATTAACATGTCCCTTTGGTCACATTATTTTCAGTATTTTCTAGGGGTACCATCATTTTTGTCCAGGCCTGTTCCATGAGTTTATTTTTTTTAATAATTCCGTTGAAACATGGTTGAAAAGCAATGTCTGACTTTCATTGGTTAACATTCATAGAATTTTTTTTAATTATTACTTTTGTCAGATTAAATTTATTTATGTGACCATTGTGAGTTTTTCTTTCATTGACCGAAGGGTACCAACAATTTTGTCCACGTGTGTATATATATATATATATATATATATATATATATATATATAGTATTTTTCTCCAAATAATTATCGACCTGATTGTATAATGCAAAGCACAGTGCTTTAAACCGTCTGACATTTCTAAAGCGATTGACATTTCCAGAAGACTTAAAATGACATAAAATGTGCGTGTGCATTTTAAGTCGAAGTGTTTTCTGGGGTTTTAATTCCAGTACAGGGAAATATGTTGAAATGATTGGCACTTATGTTACACAAGCCTCAACAATGCTTAACCTACTGTTGTCATATGTAGAACGCTAAATGATGCCGGTTTTGAAACTGCAAAGTTGTAATCATACACCGAAAACAATTACGCTAGGTCGTGTGATTATCCTACTAAATAACTTTACATGCCATTCCATTCTGATTTGCCATACACACTCTCTGGCTATGGAAAGTGTGGTTCAGGACTACACACTCCACCTGTCAGCAGGGCTTCTGCTCCTCGTTTGTCATTTCTATTGATTCTGGGGAATGACAGATGGTCATTATGGGAGCCTGAGACAGATTGCCTTTATGAGCCAGCCATCTTTGCTGATGTCTGTGCCAGGCTGGTCACTGGCTAGCTCCACTGTGCATGCCCAGTATTTGGCCAGTGGCATGGCAGGCCATTCAGTCATTAATGTCTGCAATCTGGAGTCTTAAAGACCAAAGGCCTTTTGCGAATGTGGACGTGTGAGCGTTGTGTCAATGATACCTAGAGTAAAAAATAAAAGAGAAGCAAAGGGCCTGGGAAAGCGAAGCATAAATAATGTCTGTGTTGTGTTTGTACTGTCAGCTTGCAATTCAACTATCATTTAAAATCATTCCAGCTTCGGAACATCTGTTCCTCGAGCATCTGCTCTGTCATATTCTGGGGAGGAAAAAAAGGAAGTAGTCGTGAGAAAATGTGGGTCACTGACCCATTCAGTCATGTAATTTATCCAGACATTGTCCAGATGTGGCGTTTTAGTGTGAGCAAGGATGCAATATCACCGCCACAGCTACAGTATTGGTCCACATATCTACTGTATAAGTCACACATATACTGTAGTAGACTGCACGTTAAAAGCTGAACTGTGCGGGAAAGGTGCCAGACGCTGCCAGTTAAACATTTCACCGGAATGACAAACCTCATGGACACGTGTCGCCGTAAGTACACCGTCATGCCAATACCACCTCGAGATAATTGTACTGAGCGGGTGCAAATGTCACGGCACGCATTTCAACAAGGTACTGGCTATGAAGGATGGGGTCTCACATAACAACGCGATTGTACTGTAGGATACAGATTGACAGTGAACAAAGGGTCAGCGCTAATTAAATCTTTAAATTAATTTATCTTGATTCTACTGACAGCTACCAAAATGTATTATTCATGAGCCTCCCGAAATCACGGCATGTCGATGCGCAAGTGAAGCAGCAATGACAAAAAAGGAAAAAAAGGTAAATCAATACATATCCAGTTTCCCCAAAGGCACATTCAGTATAGGCAGTACATACAGTACAGTATGAAAATAGATCTATTACACTTCAACCAGATTATGGATTTTAAAAAAAAATTTTTTTTAAGTACATTGAGCTGCTTTGGTACTTTTTAGCACAACCTTATCATTGCAAATCCATTTTTTGTACCTTACACTGTAGATAATATTTAACAATTACAGTATTTGTAACAACATGAAGTACAAAAGTTGAAATGGTACTGTGTGTATAACTGTAGCAATTTGCATAATGAAAATTATGCTGCTACAAAGTGATTTATTTATTTATTTTATTTAAAGATTTTCCTTTTCTTTAACCTTTTAATTAATGGATTAAAATGTCCTTAGGTGGATAAGATGCTCAGCACAGTGATTAACTGGGCAAAGTCTAGATAAATAAGTGTCTGTTTATGGTTTTTGACTTTGCATAAACATGGTGGTGGTAGGATCATATACTATATGTATGGAATTTTTTGGCGCTTTATATTACAGCAAAAGTACGTAAAGCATTCCACAGGGTAGACTTACTCCCTCACCCTGTAACATCAGCCCAGAACATTACCCGTCCCTGCCAGCACATTCAGTTCTCTTCCTGATTACATAAAATCAACAGTTTGAGCCTAAATTTTAAAATTCTGGCCATTTCTTGTGTTGAGTAAGTTCTGCTTCCTGCCTTTTAAATGTCTTTTATTCATCATCTTGATGACATAATTGTACATGTTTGATCAAGAGTTTTGAGCGTTCGCTCATGTTTTGGCCTGGATTTTCTAATAAAATGCGTCTGCTTATTGATCCTCACTCTATTCCCAAGTTTGGTCTGTTGCACAGCTTTTGTCGAACTATACTGATCATGCATTTCACTTCCATGTGTAATAAGCAAGCGCTGAAAATACCAGAGGTCAAACTGGGACTTTTGATGAAATTTCTTGTGAATGGAGGCATAAAAGTGACTTTGATGAGGCAGAAAAAAAATTTTATGGTGCAAAAATTTTAAAGAACACAGTGGATGCTGAGGTGGCTCTGAGCACAAGCAGTTGTTCCAGTGATCAGTTGTTCAACCGATAACTTGTTTCCAACTTGCAGAACAGACACATCTGTCTGTGGGAACTGTACATAAAAATCATACACCAACACCACTTGGACATTACAGGAACTCAGCTGGGAGTTATTGCCAGTCCTGATCTCGCTTCAAGCCATTTTCACATGTGCTAGTAAACAACTAGGATAAGTGCTGGGAATATATAGAGAAATAAAGGTGTTTTTTATTTTTATTCTATCTTTAATAACATTATTTTGTCATTTTGCGCAATCAAAAGTCCCGGTTTGACTTGAACACCCCAGACCTGATAAACTACCACCATAAGTAGAAATCTGTGTCAGTGTTACTTTAATGTAAAATTATATATACATACAGTATATTTTTAATAGTGTTACTTTAATGTAAAATGATATATACTACAGTATATTTTTTACATACATACAGTATATTTTATATACATACAGTGTATTTTTCAGTATATATATATATATATATTTTTTTTTTTTTAAGGCCCATTTTTAATGGCTTCTTTAATAAACAGGCAGTTTCATTGCCCGTATCTGCTCATTATACAGGAAGTGACAACACCTGGGTTGGCATTACAGAGTGAGCGAGTTAGTCCTGCCATTAATCTACTGTATATACACCTTCAAAGAGGACAAGATTGTTCAACATGTGAGATATTTGTTACTGTTCTGTCTATGATTAATTCACACACTGTTAGCCTGAAAGAGCCGGTCCGAAAGATTATTTCTGGAACCCCATTAACTACATGAGAGCCGTAATGTAGATATGGTCATAAAACTGCTAAGGAAATGGGAGGCTAGTTGCTTAATTGACCTTTATTGGGCCTTCTAGTTCATTTGAGGGTGGGAATTAAATTAACATGATAATTTAGTCCTATCGCCGCCGTCGCCCATCATGGCTGAGCCTGCCGACATTTATGGGGCTTGATTTAGCACCCTCCTTTATTTAAGGCCTTCAGTTCATCATACTGGCACACCAGTGCAAAGAGGAGATGTGTTCCAGTTCAGCAGCTCCGAAGCACACTCTCTGCTCGGGGAATTGCAGAGCCATTTTAATAATGTGCTGGTGTAATGGTTATAAAGGATGCCCAACACAGACGTTCACAGTTATTCATATGGCAGATAGTTTTATGCAAAGTGACCTACAAGTGAGGCAGAAAATGGTTGTATCCAACTTACCTGGGATTTCACGAAAACTTTAAAGGTTTAAGGCTGGACTGGTCTTTTAAGATTTGGTTGGGTGAAAACCTCAGCAGAATTCTATACCATCTTGGTGGTGATATATGTTCTTATGACTATATCATAAACTATCTGTGATTGAAAATGAAGTTAAAGTGTTAGAAAGTTTCGTTCACATTTTTCCATTGTCTTTACCATTGTGTTTTGTTTCGCATAACCCTACGCCATCCTCATATTGGTGAAGTCTGAAACACCACAACTTTGAATCATTGGCTGTCTTTGGTTGCAGTGCCACTATAGACGTGATCTAAGAATTCTGTCCCGCGATAATGATGCCCACGCTATTGGTGGCTCAGTGATAGGTTTCTCAACCTGCCATGTGGAAGGCACGGGTTCGATTCCCAGCCAATGCCAGAAACCCCAGCCACTGGAAGCAGTGCCGGTCCCAAGCCCGGACAAAACGGCACGGTTGCATCATGAAAGGCGTAAAACCTGTGCCAAGTTGTTGTGCGGATCGGATGGCCCGCCGTGGCGACCCCTCGACGGGAGCGGCGGAAAGACCAACAAAACCCGTTAACCAGGCTTAACACAGAATTAATACAGAAAGTGCACATGTTTAAGTGACTCATCTAGTATCATTACAACATAAACCGAATTTATAGACGGAAAGATCAGCTTTAATCACTATGATAATCCTGTGCCATAAAACCAAATTGAAGCATATGTTTCTCACAAAATGCACCAAAATCCTTGATGAAAAGAGTATTTTTTTTTCTTCCCAAAATTAGGGAACTGAAGTGCCATCTTGTGGCGCAATCTACGACTCTAATGGCTGAACTGCTATCTCGGATATCTCTCCCTGAACAATACGGATTACTCCGTGCCGAGGAATATCGTCGTCCCCTTTCTGTTTTTTTGAGTTGATCACTTGAGGAAACCGGATGTCTCAAAGCAATTTCACACATGTTGAGTCGATTAATTAACTGCAGGCAGGCCGGCTTTGAACCGAAAGCATGCGCGTGTTAGCATGATTCAGACACAAAACAGGACTCGGATAATACAGGAACACAGCAGCTAGTTTTCACGTGCTTGCCGGTTTACGTCGGCAGCTGTTCCTTCACCTTTATGAATGCAACCTGTGCTACGAATACAGATAAGCAACGCCGCTGTCTGAAAGCACTCAACATTTCAGACGCACACACACACACACATACACACACACAAACCAATAAGTCGTCATCTTGTTAGAGGTGAATGGCTTCATCGGGTGCAACTTCACCCCACTCCTAAGTGGCTGCATTATAATTTCAGGCAGTGCTAAAAGCAAAAGGGCATTAATATGCGTTTACATCTGTCTTCTATTAATATTCATGCCTGAATCCACGGCTGTACGCAAAGCCAATTTTCTGGCCATCTGGGTTATGGCTTGATGGATCCGTTTTTATTTTTTGCGAAGCGGCAATACATCATGAATTTCCCTTTCCAGCCTGCGCAGAGAAACTGGAGGATTAATTAGAAAATAAAGGATGGGCTTCAGTGGGACCAGACCATCCCCCCCATAACCCCCTTCCTCCATACACATACACACACACACACATGCATGCATGCACACATATCTTCTTGCACTTGCTCTCAAAGGACGCAAGCAAAAAAAAAAAAAATCACACACATCTGCTTTTAGCTCAGCTTTTCCACTGCAAGATAAATTGTTAATGAGACGACACGGACATGTTATACATGCTCTATTAAAGACATAGACAAGAAACTTGCCTAGCTCAGACCTTAACCCTAGCTAGAAAAAAAAAAATTTCCCTTTAATAGTATAATAGTATCCCATGCTATAACATCTTGATAAGGTTCTAAAGAACATTAAGAAAGCCATCATGAACAAGTTAAGCATCGCCTTTAAATACGTGTTTTTAAATATAATGGGTATTTAATGAGTGTTGAGTGGTTGTGTATGGATTTTTTTTTTTAAGTGCTTTCAGACTCTACAGCAGCTCAAAGCATTATTAATTATTCCACACAATAAACACGGTGTTATGTACTGTAGATGTCACAGACCTTAATGGAAAACATGGGTCCATGTCCTAGACCTTGATGGTAAACGGGGTGGAAAGTAAGAAACTATGAGTACGATTGTTACAGGTCAATGTAACAGTACTTTTTTATTGTAAAAATTTTATAATTTCATTCTACTTTAGTACTTTCAGTTCAACACTGCTTATATATCCTATGCATGCAAGCCATTAGCTACTGTACCGCAAAAGTAGACTAGTTAGCCAGTAAACTTGTTTGGTATCAAACTATGATTGGTAGCTATTGCATGTTATATATATATATATATATTACTTTAAGAATTTTAATTTGAAAGATATTTTGCATTAGCATACGAAGTATTTTCAGCACACAAACCAATGAACTGAATGCTAGCTACGTTGGGGGGAGTCATTTACATTTACATTTAGTCGCGTTTACATTTACATTTAGTACATTTATTTATTATCGCAATACAAATTCTCACCTCAAGACCTCACCTCCAGAATGAATGAACTTCATATGCTGAGGTTCCGTTGTTTATCTACCGTAAATGTTGCTACAACTTTTAGAATATTTGATAGCTGAATCGATTTGAGCTAGCTACCTAGTTAGCGTAGGTCACCTCGTTAGTTGAAGTAATTGTTTAAAAAAGAAAAAAGCAGATATAAAATAAAAGGTTTTCAGATCCGCCGGGTCAGTGGTAGACTTGTAAAATAAAAAAAGGAAAAAATTCTAATGACACAAGTAATTTTTCACCAGGTGACACTAGATTTATTCTTAATTGAGTTGTTACTAAGTGACTTGTTACTAGAGAAGCAGATAGAAATCTATTATACAGTATTATAATGAGCTACGGTGGTATTTTCACTCAAGTTAGTATGTACTCTTGCCACTACTGAGGAATCCATCTTGGGATTGAAGAAACATTTTGCATAAACGTTTTGCGACAAATGTAAATACAAATGTATTTGTACTGCAGATCATATTTACTGCAAATTAAGAAGTTAAGAACGTCTAACATGTTCAGTGGTACCTTGGCATACCTAAGAATTTTTGCATACATCTGGGAGCTGTTCAAAACTTGTTTGCGTCAGTGGAAAGCCAAGTGAAGTAAGTATAAGTTTTTTGTTGTTGTTGTTGTTGCATTTTGTGAAGACATAGCACAATGGGTGAGAAGAACGTTAGCAGGACAGTAGCAAGAATAACACAGAGCGGCTTTTAGTTGAATTCTTTAAAGTAGCCGGTGCCAAGAATCATAAATTAAGGTTAACTGAAGTTTAATGTCTATTTATTCCATATTTTATTTCATTTGATTGTTTTTATATGCAAAAAATATGATTATAGTGTTGGAAATTAGTAATATTTTATAAATTTATAAAAAAAATCTTGGGTGGCTGGCATTTATATTATTTCCTATAGGAAAATGCACTTCGAATACGAAATTTTGCCTTAACAACTGGACTTTGGAACAGATTTAATTTGTATGCCAATGTACCACTGTATTCGGCTTATATTTTATTTCAAAGAATTACAATGAACATATTATTAAAAATAATAATCAAATTCTATCCCATCAAGGGGCTGTCACAGCAGATCATCCATTCCGCACAAAACGTGGCACGCAACCCTAAAAATAATAATAATAATAATAATAATAATAATAATAATAATAATAATAATAATATAAATTATTTTGTTTAAACATGTAATGACAAAGCCCTCCAAAATAAAAACATTTTTTAAAAATAATAAATATAATAAAGTAAAAAAAAAATTGCAACAGATGGAAGTTTTTTTTATTTTTTTTATCCTGATTGGTCTTGAAAGGCATAACTGTGATTACTATACTATTTGAAACATGAAAAAAACATAGCTCACATAGATTCCAAGAAAGGAATGCAGATAATGCAGGGCGCGAACACTTTTTGTGCACATCTCAAAAGAAAAACGTAACTTTTTATATGTACAGTATGCTACGAATTTATTTGGAAGTTTTACAGTCCCAAAAATGTCTTATTAATGTGTATTATTTCATGTATACACAAAAACACTGTGGAAGTCAAATACATTTTTAAAAAAATAATAATCTAAATGAAATAAAACTACTCTGATAATGACGTTCAGAAATGACTCCACTAACATGCCAGCTGAAACGTTTCTTAATAAGGCTAGATTAAAAGGTATTATAACCGTTGCTCTAATCAAACAATGCGACACTTGCACAATCTGGGAGTATTTATACGTCATAGGTATGGCACGTACAGTATAGTCAATGTCACAAACAGATACTGTGATACAATGAGCGTTATTATATCGCTCTTTCAAATTATTTATCTATTATACCTCACCATGATGTGTGTTGAATGAAATATCTTACAAACAATGCACACAAAGTAGGAATCTCAAACGCATCTAAACAAAATGAGAAAAGCTATACTGCTCTAATCAGGTTTATGAAACAAAGCGTAAAGATTCAAGGATGCAGGGTATTTTTTTGTGACATCATTACGACACGCACATCAGAATATTGCTGCATGTATAATTATATGTGTGTGTGTGTGTGTGTTTGTGTGTCTCAAGGGAAAAACACCATCGACTGGCCAATAAAGCTACTCAGTGATTTATTCTGTTTTATTAGTGACCTCTCCGTGCATTCTCATAGGACTAGAGCGACTCACAAAGTGAACAGTTTTATGGCAGGCCTGGGAATCAATTATGCTAACAGTTTCTAATGAATGCACTTCGGGGATCCGCGTCTGCGCTCTTAACCATTCCGCTTATTTGCATATTGATGACATAAGGACAGTTCTTGCAAGGCTATGGTGAAATGTAGGAGAAATCACGCCTTGAAATTCGACTCAGGAAAACACAGTTCTTCAGCACTTTTACACGGCTTCACCAGCAACGCCGCTCACACACACACACACACACACACACACACACACACACACAAAACTGTGTTACACTGTTCCATCCCATCGGCGCACACATTTTTGTTTGTTTTTGTTTTTACATAATGCAATTATAATTTTTTTTTAAATCTTTAAAAGGCAAACGGCACAAATCTGTGCGCGGCAAGGACAAAAAACATTTAAAAAAGTGCTTATATCAAAATTCTAATTTTATTCGTCACATACACATCATACACAGTATGATATGAAGTGAAATGCTTATACGACTGCTGCTGACCTCAAGCATATATGGAAGTCATGCCAGGAGGCTTCGGACATCAAAGTGTGCGTTTGGGTTTTCGGGTATACGTCAGGTAGAACAAAAGTTATTATTGCTTTTATAATGTTTTACAAGTCAAACTGAGACGTTTTCAAACGGGTGCATTCACACTCGTATTACGTTTCTCTTAGTTTGGATCAATACCGTAAAAAGATCCATTAGGTTTGGTTCGCAAGTGTTCACACTGACATTTTTGACATCAGACCAAGAGACGCAACAGAAATCATGTGGACCTGACATCTATCCATCTACCAGCTGAAAACATATGAAGAGTTTATAAACTGTAACATCATACACTGAGAACAACACAACCACGGATCCGAATGGCAACTAGCTTTTATCCAGAAAGTTGCCAGTAGCGACCGTCTCCCACAATAAATAAATAAATAAATAAATAAATAAATATAGAATCAATAAAATAAAAGCCAGCAGCGATCTTTTCCCAATCCAGTGGCGTCCCAATTCTGGTACGAAAGCACAGGACTAAGCGTGATATTCACTAGTGCTTGGAGACGCACTAGTTCACACGAGCCTTTATCAGCCTGTTTGCTTCATGTCTGAAACACTGGCCAGCCAGGAACTCCTTTAAAGGACCAAACATGTGGAAATGGCGTGGAACGGGGTCAGGATGTGGGTGATGTCTTAATAACCGCCAGGCGAGTTTCTGTAATGTGCTTGAAGTAAATCATTTTTACACCTTCATTCACTAGGAATTTCAAGTCCCGGTTTGACTTAACGCCATTCATATAACTGTAATTTGCTCGCATTAAATACATTGTGCTATTTTTTTTATGTTGTTTCTTTTAATAAGGTAAACACAACAAAAACACTCAACAGCCGACATGAAACAGTTTTTTTTTTTTTTTTACAGAAAACATATTGATTATGAAAAGGCTGACACTGGTGACTCCTTCCGTAAATGTTCAATAAAGTAAAAAACAAAACAAAAAACAGAGATTTCGTTGAGTATAATAGAGCGAGTGCATCGATTCTTACTAATCAGATTCAAGAATTCAACTACACTGTTGTATAAGGACATGAATCATGTTTTTGGTTGCCAGGTGTGTGCGCACAGGTGCGAATGCAAATAAACCCATGCAGGGAGCGTAACAGACCTTAAAATCACCTTTGTAAGCCATGAGTTGAAAGACCAGTCGATTGCAACACTCGTATATAGTCTCTCACAAACCGAAATAACATGAACGCAGTCTGCGTGGTGCGTTTATCGTTCTTGACTTTAACTAAGATGTTCCGAACAGGCCGTAGAGTCGGACCTGAGAGAAAAGAATAAAGCTCTCGTGTGTGTGTGTGTGTGTGTGTGTGTGTGTGTGTGTGTGTGTGTGTGTGTGTGTGTGTGTATGTGTGGGTGTGTGTGTGTGTGTATGTGTGGGTGTGTGTGTCTGAAGTCATCTGCAGTCTGCGGCGTGATGCGTAATGCTGGATGAGGTCCAGAACTACCTCTCTGGGGAAGCGATAGATGTTGTGAGGTTAATGTGCATTAAAGATCTACTCAGATGTATCTGTGTCTGGGTAATAGCTGTCTGGCAACATTTCCCACTCTGAGATGCATTAATGGTAAATACACTAATATGACAGAAAGAATGCTGAAGTGTGGTTATTGAGATTAATAATAAATAGTAACGTAATGATCAAGTATGAAAGGAGTGAGAGGGTCTTAAGGAAGACAAGACGATAGAAATAAACAGCAGGGAGCATTCTGCATCATAATTGGACACAATAGTTATATCAGGAATTAATATAATATTGTACAGTATGTCACATGTGCGCCGTAACCAAAATACCTGTCTGCTACAATAGGTATCACAGTGTACCTACTGGCGATGCATTCATTTTAAAGCGAAATGAAAACATGAAAATGGCACAGTGTGCACATATTGCGATTTTATCTTAATAATTCTCGATTAAAAATACAAATTTCAGTCATTACTGTGTTGTCATTCCTTTATGCTTTATGTAGTTTTTTTTTAACTTCACTTCACATTTTATTATTATTATTATTATTATTATGAGCTCTGGTATAGTAAGCTATATTTTATGTATAGCTTTATAGCCAATAAATATGTTTTACTGAATACTATAACATTTTCGATGATTGTCATTGCCAATAAGCCTTGTCTACAGTACATACACACAGGACTTTGTAATTCTTTTTAATCTTCTTGACTTACCAGGTAAAGGAAAGTCTGCATTATTTTAGTCTTTTTAGTTAGTATATACAGTATATGGTTTTATATATATATATATATATATATATATATATATATATATATATATATATATACTGTACATATACATACACATATACAATATACTATTGTATATATACAATATACAATATATTATATACTATAATACAAGTTTAATATATGGTTTGTACTGCATATGATTAAGTTGTTAAGAGTTACATACATATATATATATATATATATATACATATACAGTATAATATATATATATATATATATATATATATATATATATATATATATATATATATATATATATATATATATATATGCGGAATTGTTTTCTTGTGCTTAAAGACAAGTGACTGATTTAAAAGGATAATCAAGACACAACAATAACTATAAGCGCACTTATGTCCTAAAAGCTTGACATGACAACCTTCGAGGCATCAGTTCCACACAGTGAATATTTTAATGTTATGAATCAACCGTTTCAACCGTTCAGCTTTCGTACTCTGCCTCACTTGCTTAGGCTGGGAGTGTCTGCCAAATTACATTAGGTTTTACAGATTATATACGTATGATACGATTATAATTGTTATTCAGTCTCTTACACTGGGCTGTGTTGAAAATCAATCTAAGTTCAATAGTCAATATTTCTGTGACGAATCCTCAGACCTGGCTTATGTTGATCATACGTATGTAATCTGTAAAACCTAATGTAATTTGGCAGACACTCCCAGCCTAAGCAAGTGAGGCAGAGTACGAAAGCTGAACGGTTGAGGGTCCAGGGCCTTGCTAAAGGCCCCTTCAGTGCCTGACAGATTTGGGATTTAAACTCACAACCTTTCAGTCCCAAGTGAGAGCCCTAATCGCTGAGCTGCCACTGCCGAGCAGGAGATGGCCTCAGGGCCCTCATGGGCTGCGACACTGATGAGGTTTTTCACCTGCAGGCGAGAGGAGAGATGCTCACCGGCCTTGGTAGCTCTCACCGGACCTGCTGACATATGTCACTCCCGATCTGTTCTGCGAGAGACGAAATCTGTCAGCGAGGCGCAGACGGCCACCAAAACAAAGCTCGGAAGAGCCGCACGGATGCAACGCGCTTCCTGCTAATTGGTGTTTTTGTAATAACACCATCTGTTCTTTAAGAAAGTCAGACTCCAGGAAGACACACTAAATTTATGCACCAGACAAATAATGCATCAGTCCTCGGCAGTGGGATGAAGGAAAAATAAAAAGGGAAAAATTATGTATCACTGTTACAATTGTTATAACTGTTATAATGTATGTTCTTGTATCTGTTTAAATATGTTTATATTTGTATTTAGATTAATAGAATACGCAAAGAGTGATAAAAATCTGTATTAACTACAGGACATTTTTGAAAAACATCTTCATAATAAATCTTTAATCTATTACATTTCCAGGATCACATTGGTAACTCTCAAAACTATGCATGAAAGGTATTTCTATAATTTTGGGATATTACATGGTCATTTCTGATGAATACGGTTAAAATGAGCAATACAACATACTGTACAGTTTCAAGTAAAACTTCAGTGGGAAAAAAATTGTTGAAGTTGAAGATCTAATAAAAAGAGGCAGATTGCCACCCAGTGGCATTTCACTCCATAACACACTGTAGTTTTTTTTTTGTAGTTGCTTATATATATATATATATATATATATATATATATATATATATATATATATATATATATATATATATATATATATATAATGTGTACAAATTTATACAGTATACTGTATTTCCAACTACTTGCTATATTCATCATTTATGTATAACACAATAATTTTTTGTAGTTTGTGCATTACATTATGAGCATTATTCCCCCAGATCACCAAATATTATTACTAATAGCTATGAAAATAAATCTGTGTTTATCAAGTGTGCAAATTTGTGGCATTCCAAAAAAAAAAAAAAAAAAAAAACCTGAATAGCTGTGTTTTATACAATCTGCTGCAGAGGAATCTCCCCTGTTTCAATTCCATGGATGATTAAGCAGGATAATTAAGGTTTTTGGACATCCTCCACAGAGACAGACAGAGCAGCTGGTGACATTCATGCATTTGAAACAGCGCGTCATAGTGAATTCCCATTAATGTCAACGTGTTCTGGCAATGTTACAGAGCCTGTAAAAGTGGCCGAGGAGGAGCATATCAGAGGATGAGTTGTGAAAATTCGTATTTGAGCCACAAAACCAATCGGATCAGGGTGTGTATGTGGGTGTGGTTAATGCTGTCAAGGCTGCCTTGTAGGATTAGTAGTATTAAGCTCACATACAAATGTCTACCAGCATTTAACAACTTTATTTAACTGTAAGGCATGTAGAAACTTTTAAACATGTTTGGTCATACCTGTATTAGAAAAGTAGTATGAAAACTATATAAATAATTCACCAGATAAGATGGTATAAAATCCTGAAAAGCTCAGTCTATGTTTCGGCAGCTGATTAGACAGTGTACAGTACATACATTAGCAGACTGATATAAATGAGGACATAAATTGTTCTCACATAAAGGGTATTACAGTATTTATGACCAAATTCTATATCAAACCGACCCTCATGGCATTGACTATTACTGTTACAAACCCAAAACTGATCATTTTTCTATAACAGTACATCTGAGGTGAGGATGGGCAACATGGACCAGAAATTGCAAAAGTATCGAGCTACCCCTCATTTCTTCTTAATCTTCTTGCTTCCAAAAATCCACACTTCCTTGCATTTTTATATAGTCGTGAAGACTATTTTTCCAGGCTTTCTTCATTTTTGAAAAACCGTTATAATGCCTATAATCACAGTGACCTATGAATGATTCCACCATTACAAATCATATATCTTTAGGCATGAACCAGTGAAAACCAGGTGCAGATGATGACAGATGATCAGGCTGGTGATTAGTACACTGGTGATGCTGAATGGTGAGTGGTTGGAACAGATGAGAGGGGAAATGAGGTTGCTGCTGAGATTGTTACATAAATTCTTTATGGATCTTTGCAAACTGTCACAGTGAACCATTTGTTTCCATTTCTTTAATTGAATCTACATCACTTAATTTAATTGAATATGAAGAAATGAAGGGGCTCAAGACTTTTGCACCGTATGCATCTCTATATGTTTATGGTAAATATCGATACACAGTACTGTATATGTCATAGCCAGATGCCATGAGAACTTGCTGTGATCAAAATAAAATGCAAATTCATATTTTCATTTCCATGACTGCGGAGCGTCATAGAGAATAACAGGGCATATCGAGGGCACTTTCTTTCTTGTACGTGCTTAAGAATACTTAAGAGGCATATTGAAAGTATATACTGTATATACATCATAGGATTATGTCTTTTAAAAATAATGCCATCCTTTTGTATTAGCACGATAACTATTTCCAACAAGGCGGCACAAGTAGTAAACACCGGGTTTTATGTGCAGGCGCAGAGTGTGAGTGGGGGTGGGGATGTGAGAGCAAAAAGTACACTACTTAGACACCCATAGAACATTAAATGTAACTATGAATTAATTTTTAAAAAGCAGGGTATGTCTTTGTTTAATAAAAAACAAACATTTTTATCAACAAAATTTGTTATAGTATAATATACATATACTAAAAACATGTAGTAGTATTTCCAATTTCTGTTTATCTACACACGTGGACAAAATTGTTGGTACCCTTCGGTCAATGAATGAAAAACTCACAATGGTCATAGAAATAACTTTAATCTGACAAAAGTAATAATAAATAAGAATTCTATGAATGTTAACCAATGAAAGTCAGACATTGCTTTTCAACCATGCTTCAACAGAATTATAAAAAAAAAATGAACTCATGGAACAGGCCTGGACAGAAATGATGGCACCCCTAATTTAATAGTTTGTTGCACAACCTTTTAAGGCAATCACTGCAATCAAACGATTCCTGTAACTGTCAATGAGACTTCTGCACCTCTCTGCAGGTATTTTGGCCCACTCCTCATGAGCAAGCTGCTCCAGTTGTTTCCGGTTTGAAGGGTGCCTTTTCCAGACAGCATGTTTCAGCTCCTTCCAAAGATGCTCAATAGGATTGAGGTCAGGGCTCATAGAAGGCCACTTTAGAATAGTCCAATGTTTTCCTCTTACCCATTCTTGGGTGTTTTTAGCTGTGTGTTTTGGGTCATTCTCCTGTTGCAAGACCCATGACCTGCGACTGAGACCCAGCTTTCTGACACTGGCCAGCACATTTCTCTCTAGAATCCCTTGATAGTCTTGAGATTTCATTGTACCCTGCACAGATTCAAGACACCCTGTGCCAGACGCAGCAAAGCAGCCCCAGAACATAATAGAGCCTCCTCCATGTTTCACAGTAGGGACAGTGTTCTTTTCTTGATATGCTTCATTTTTCCGTCTGTGAACATAGAGCTGATGTGCCTTGGCAAAAAGTTCCATTTTTGTCTCATCTGTCCATAGGACATTCTCCCAGAAGCTTTGTGGCTTGTCAACATGTAGTGTGGCATATTCCAGTCTGGCTTTTTTATGATTTGTTTCAACAATGGTGTCCTCCTTGGTCGTCTCCCATGTAGTCCACTTTGGCTCAAACAACGACGGATGGTGCGATCTGACACTGATGTTCCTTGAGCATGAAGTTCACCTTGGATCTCTTTAGAAGTCTTTCTGGGCTCTTTTGTTACTATTCGGATTATCCGTCTCTTTGATTTGTCATCAATTTTCCTCCTGCGGCCACGTCCAGGGAGGTTGGCTACAGTCCCATGGATCTTAAATTTCTAATTAATAACATGCTTGTCTATAATTTTCTTTCGAATCTCCTGAGACAACTCTTTCCTTCGCTTCCTCCATGTTGAGTGTGGTACATACCATGTCACCACACAACACAGTGACTACCTGGAGCCCTATATAGGCCCACTGACTGATTACAAGATTGTAGACACCTGTGATGCTAATTAGTGGACACACCTTGAATTAACATGTCCCTTTGGTCACATTATTTTCAGTATTTTCTAAGGGTACCATCATTTTTGTCCAAATTCTTTTTTAAATAATTCTGTTGAAGCATGGTTGAAAAGCAATGTCTGACTTTCATTGGTTAACATTCATAGAATTTTTTTTTAAATTATTACTTTTGTCAGATTAAAGTTATTTCTGTGACCATTGTGAGTTTTTCTTTCATTGACGCAGAGTATTATGGTGAACTGGTATGATTTTTGGGTGCTGTCTTCCCCACTCTCATTGATCACTCAGGATTGTTGATGGTGGATGGTTGTTTTACTATGAGGGCTACCTGGGAAGTAAAACAACCATCCCATCTGTGTTTGCTTCTAGTTATGTTTTCATAGTTAGTCCAGTCAGAGTTCCTGATTGCACTCTCCACTAAATATACATTAACTGTAAGTTTTTATGATATGTTGAGGCCATAAAACAACCCCTCATTGCTTCCTGACTACTTACAGTATGTGGTAAGTAACACTTTCTATATCCAGACGAATATACATCAGTGTCTGCTGAAACCCTTTTGTTTAACCATAAAATGCTAATGTATTTTCTGTGGTAAATGTTAATGGTGCTTTTTATATACAGGATGTACATGATGCAGGGCACTTGGTCAAAAGCTTAAATATGCTCTCGTTGCTGATAATAAACAGATCAATATGAGGAACTGAATTTTTGTTCATTTTAACCAACTATACAGCCATGACTGAGCAAAGAATTAAAAACTGTCACCTATTGCAAAAAAAAATAGCACAGACAAACACGATAACGTGTTTTACTCTTGTTTTGGGGTGTTCCTATGAATGAATAATCATATTCTCATTTTGAAAGTTCTACATTTTTTCAAAGTCATTCCCATATTGGTAGAATTTACCCTTTATGCAAGTAATGATAACTTTGGTCTATCTGCCATAGCTGAAAACCCAAATACACAATTTGAAACCTTAACACACACCAGCAAGACTTCCATATAAGCTTTTTCTTTTTTTATAGTCATGGACCTATATGCCATGTTGCCAGCAAACATCTGTGTCGCTTGAGTTTTATCAAACACCTCTCCTGTTATACTGAACATCCAGCCTTTTAGCACACAGTATGACTGCAGATCAATCCCTGCTATCACCCAAATGAGGATGGGGTCCCTGTTGACGCTCTTCTTGGTTCCTCTCAAGTTTTGTTTCAGTTGTTATCTCAGGGAGTTTTTCCGTGCCATCTGCTGCCATTTGCTTGCTCAATCTAATAACTCAGTGGAAGGTTTCTTGCCTGCTATGTGTTCGATTCCCACCCAATCACCAAACCCCAGCCACTAGATACAGTGCCGGTCTCAGGTCCGGATAAAATGGGGGGACTGTGTCAGGAAGGGCATCTGGTATAAAAACCAGCCAAAAGTTCGACAACATGTTTCCTCACACATTTCATATTCATTTTCTAATTTTCTTTTAGATTTTTCTAAAGCTGCTTTGCAACAATGACCAAATGTGTTAAAAAGAGACGGTTTTAGGATGTTTGTGAAAGAACTATTCATGGAAAAACCGCTGAAATCTAATATCAATCTGTAATAATCCCCTTTACAGACTCTTACGTCACTAAACCGAGCGGCCAGCTTCCGCCGGAAGTGCTCGCGCAACTCCATGGAAACGGTGCACGCTTACTCGAATATTTAGCTACCTAGCCATTAAGCTATAGCTAACGCTAAATACCGTAAGAACACTACATTTTACGGGAAAACGGTTAAACCCTAAAGTGTTGTTATTATTATTATAAGGTCACAGATTTTCGAGTCGTTCGTTTTGCGTGGTCATGAGTCGTACCCCGGACGCACGAGCAAGGTAAATGCTGCTGGTTTTGGGTTGTTGTTGTTTTGTTTTTTTTTGCTAGGTGGCTAATGCGTGCTAGCTAGTTCACGAATCAGATATGAAGACAAGAAATAGAAGTTTTTGGGTTTACTTTTAGTCTTGGCAGCATGTCGTTTTGGCTAGCCTTAACTAGTTAGCTTTGCAGCTATTAGTTTTATATCAGCTATTACAGTGTGTATTTTATATCAGGATACTCAGTTTATCAGCTAACTACAAAACTAGTTGTTCAAACTGAGGAAAAAACATAATGGTGATCCTATTGTTCTTTTATTAAGTTCAGTCCTGTTAGATGTCATTGTTAATTAGGGCTGGGAATCACCAGTCACCTCCCGATACCATGTTATCACGATACCTCCGTACCAATTCATTTTCAAATTGTGATTTTATAAAAAACTCAAATCGACATCCTCACTTTTGTTAAAGTAAATTATTTTTTTTTTTTTAGTTTAATGATCAATTAAATGTAGCCCCTTCCTTATAACGTACGTTTTCTCACTTAAAACCCAAGCTCGGCATTGAAACAATATAAATAACTTCAAAGAGTTTACTATGTAACTGAGCAGCAAGCATCTCTGTCATCTGTGGAATAAAATCTCTGTCAAAAATAATTGTGCAAAAAAAAAAGGATTTGTGTGATTTTTTGTTTAGTCCCGAGTTGGATTCCAAGATCTACGGCCATGACAGCTTACAGATACAGACACACAACTCGTTTTTACAACTAATGTTGTGTGTGACATCACTGTCACAGGGGCGTCACAGACTACATTCGTGGGCGTAATTTTGCAGTTCGTCCGTGTAACAGAGGAGTTGTAAAAACGAGTTGTGTGTCTGTAAACGGACAGAGTGACACAAATATATATATATATATATATATATATATATATATATATATATTTTTTTTTTTTATACATGATTATTTTTGACAGTGATTTTTTTCCATAGTCATCCACCATAATTATTATTTCTAAACAAACTTAGCAAACTTTTCACTCCTACCACACAGGATGAAAATGTGTAAATCGTTTAGAGTGTAGGGCGGCACGGTGGCTTAGTGGTTGGCACTGTCGCCTGGCATCTCTAGAGTCGGGGGTCGATTCCCGCCTGTGTGTGCAAGGAGTTTGCATTTATTAACCGGTGGGTTTCCTTCAAGTACTCCGGTTTCCCCCCAAAGATGTGCCCAAATTGCCCGTAGTCTGTGTCTGTGTGCCCTGCGATGGATTGGCACCTGTCCAGATTGTACCCTGCCTCATGCCCTAAATATTCTGGGATTGGCTCCAGGCCCCCCACGACCTTGTGTACCGAATAAAGCGGTTTAGATGATGAGTGAGTGAGAATCGATTTTACCTCCTTTCTACTGTTAATGCAAATAAATATTCATCATCCATGTCTGCATTCATGTTAGTACTATTCCTAGTGAATCCTGACATCTATGATGTAAAGCTTTGCGCTGCAATTAACACAATGCTGTCTTGTTGTTTATTAAAGAGACACCCAGACCAGGCAAATCCAGGAGAGCATCACGCATGTGGAGAAACATTTCGGGCAGCTCTGTCGGCTTTTTGCGGCGTATGTACGTAAAACAGCAGGAGTCCGAGACAAGGCCGATGAGTTGGTCCGAGAGATCAGCTCATACGCAGACCTGGAGACGCCCCACCTGAAAAATGGACTGAAGCATTTTGCAGATCAGCTTGCCAAAGTTCAGGACTACAGACAAGCGCAAGTGAGTTTATACCATAGTTATATTCTATATGAGGTTAAATCCAGAATTTAAATGATGACTTAAGAAACTGCGTTGTAGTAGACATGGGACTCACCAGGGACTGGTACAATAGCATGATACCGATTTAGGATTGCGATTCTGTAAGTATCATGATTTTATAAATATCCCGATTAGATTTAATGTTTTTTATTTTGTTGCATAAAACACAAAGTTTCTTAAAAATGTATAAAAAAGGTAAATATTGACCTGCACAAGGCAAATAATTATATATTTTTTTAAAAAGCAAAATAAGATCCCAGAGAGCCCTGTTTCAAAATTTAAACGGAAATTGTACAAATAAATTAGGGAGAAAATCAGGGAAAACCTACCAAAAAAAAAAAACACTTGCAAATGCATGTTACTCACTATAAAATTGTCTTTAATAATTTGTATGAAGGATGGTGATAATTGTCTATTAAGGTTATATTTTGCTGAAACTCCTTAGAATATAAGTCTATTAATTCTGTGTGTAATCATTGCTTGCAGGTGGAAAGACTTGATGCCAAAGTGGTTGAGCCACTGAAAGACTACGGTACTATCGTGAAACTGAAAAGGGTATGTTCGGTTTTGTGTGATGATTTGCATTGCATTTACATCATACTGTAGATCACATCCGACACCTCGCCTCTTACTCAAACCGGTCACACGAGGGCAGTATTACATCAAACACACAAAACAGGGCTGTTCAAGGTAACGTGTACCAGACTAGAACACTTGCTGCTTTAAAACAAAATCTAATTCCAAAATCATACATAGTATTGCTCTATTATTATGGAATGCTTGCTTATTTGTAATCTCTTTCCTTTTATATTTTTGCCTTGAAAAACAAGTGTTAATCATGCCATGCTTTCATTGCACAATACATACTGAGTAAACAAGTTTTGCAGAGTTTATCAGTTTATTCCAGCTGGATTGATTTTCCATTTTTTCACCTAATTGAGAGGTGCATTGACCTTTCCCTGAAGCGAAATCAACGGAAAAATATACACAGATAAGACGATAAAGTGGATGATTTGTATTGAGTTATTATCACCCGGAAAAAATCTATTTATGTAAAATCTGAATTTTATTTCAGTTTAACCATCTGTGCTATTTCTTTGCCGCTTTTTTCTTTTGACCCCTTTATACCCCTGGTATCCGATGCATTTACTGCCTGTCAGTACCCCGCTCTTGCAGTGGCAGAATAAACAGGTACAGTTGCAGGAGCTCCAGAGGGAGCTGTCCACTGTTAGTTAATCAGTCGTGGATAGCATCATTTTCCCCAGATAGATTTTGGGGGAAGTGGGGGCATACATACTTAGGCGGCCCGCCCAAGTTTACTCTATGTGAAGGTAACACTGCATTTTTTTTTTTTTTTTTTACATAAATGTCTGACTTGTTCTTTGTTCTTTACTGCACTGCTGTGGATATCTCCTCAAATGAGGGTTTCGAGCACGCCATCACACCATCTTCGAGTATACATCACGTTAGCAAATCAGAGATACAAATATTAAATATTTGTTTCCCTTAATTTGCCATGAATTTTAGTCAAGTTATCTAATCAACTAAATGAGATGCACTGTTATTTATGTTAGTTTTACTCTATCCTCGGCTTCTCCCTCAGAATGGTCTCTTTAAATATTCCCCCTTTCATTTGGCCAAATAATGTGCTCAAGTCTCTAGCATGGCTGGGTGGTTTTCCTCACCGTACCATGCACTGCTCGCTGCGGAGACCTTGAAGTGCAATAACTAGTCATCCATCTCTACTGTACAGTATGTACTATTCTTAGTCATCCTGTACTGCCATGTACAGGAGATTGTTTCAAGATGCCTGTTACTAGAAAACTAAAATTAACCTGGAACAGTGGTGTAGTGGCCTCTGTGGCCTCACACCACCAGTCCAAAGACATGCAGATTGGGTTAATTGGCGTTCCCAAATTGAGGATCATGGTTTAATCAATTCATGATTTTAGGGCAAGGCAACACATTTCCATATTTCAAGGAAACACTACCTCGTATAACACTTATGCAGAAAGACTTCCAGCAGATGTCTCCTGCCTGTCTCATGGGACAAGCCATAAACCCTCTACCGAAGAGTACGACACTTACGACATAAGACATTGCCCATCTGGCACTGGCTGCATCGGATCATTGGATCCTGACGTCGCATGGATAACAAGTTCTCAGACCCCACCAAAGCAACTCCTCTGTGAAGGGAAATGTGTGCTTCCTTTCTGCTAGTTTCACTTTGACCAAAAATAATTGATTTGGCAATAAGCGTAGAGCGCATGAGGTGTTGACCTTGGCCTTGTAGCTAAATCTTGAATTCTGTACTTAAGGTCAAAATCTTAAATTAGCGGAATCAATTTATTGAACCGGGGCGGCTAGCACTGTCACTCATACGTCCGGGGTAGGGGGTGCGACTTCCACCTCCATTTTGTGGGTCCAAAGACATTGGGCATATTGGGCATTTCCAGATTGCCCACAGTTTGCAAATGTGTGCGTGTGTTCCCTCGGATAAGCTTTAAGCCCCCTAGGGTCAAGGTTAGGGCTCCCCCGAGACGCTACATAGGATAGGTGGTATGGATGACAGAAGGATGGACTTGATTGACCTTCTCTTTATGCAAACCTGTAGGTTGTCTTTTCGGTGTGCATACTGTAGGTGCTTCCTATCTCCCACCGTATGAAACTAGGTTATGAAACCCAAGTGACCAACATCATTCCTGGTAATTCGCAAGCAACGTCAAATCTGCGAGAATTTAGCCAAGAGGCGTGCATGGACAGGAATTTGACTATACATTGTTGATATTTATGGCAAATGCTTCATTATTGAGGTGTTTCCCAGAACAAATCGGTGTTGTCTTTTTAATTTCTGACATTTTACCTTTTGTTGGTTTCATTTTCAAGGGTGTATACACTTTATAAGCAAACATTTATTAGCAGATTTTTTTTTTTTTTTTTTTTTTTTTTTTAAATATGTACAAGATTCTTTTGTACACATTTCAATTTTAGGGCAGTAAAACGGTCATCTTAAAAGTGTCATGCCAGAGTGTGCAATAGCTTTTCAGCACATTTTTTTTCCTTTAGTCATTTATGTGAAATAGTTTTTTTCGATAATCCTGTCTGCACTCTGGTTGGTGTTCATATTTCCCAAATTTCTAGTCATTTACTTCTATTATATGATATTAAAAGGCTTCATCTAAGTGCACTTGTAGTGTCCTTCTGTGTATACTGAGCCTGTGATGGAGCTCAGCATGATGTAAGTGTAGAGTTTCGGGGCCTAGACTGCTTCAGACCTTTACTTCAAAATAATAGTTATTTTAGATGTTTTTGTACTCATAACGTCCGATACCTTGTAGATTATTCATTGTGGCTGGTTTCTTTTGCATGGTATGTGTTATTTTTGTGGGATCATGTCATAGTTAACTTGCAAATGTTTTGTGACTTCTTTTTTTTTTTTTTTACTAGCAGCTTAAGTGCATCTTTTGTTATTTTGTTGTTTAAAAGTGATTTTTTTGGGGGGGGTCGTCAGGAATGTAAAGCAAGTCGTCTTTCATCATATTTTGTTCCTCACACTTTCCTTGAACCCACAGGAGGAACTAAAACTTACTCAGACCGCCAGGAACCGAGAGGCGAAGCAAATGCAGCAGCTGGAGAAAACGAGACAGAGGAACCCCTCTGACAGACAGATCATCGTATCCTTCCTTCCTGCTTCTTCTTTTTTTTCCCCTTCAATCTGTCTTACTTCATAAGAACAAATGCCGCAGGTTCAGACTTGTTCTGCACCAGGTCATGCGATAAATATGGTGGAAAACTCAAAGGTGGATTGGTTTGTTAGAAGAAAACAGGCACATTCTCCTAAATAAATTATTCCCATTTTACACCACCTAGGGGTTAAGACATATTTGTCCCATATGCATTACTGCTCAGTGAAATTCTTTATACTTTGCATATCCCAGCTTCTTGTTAGTAGGCTGGAGTTAGAGCGCAGGGTCAGCCATTATACGGCGCCCCCGAAGCAGACAGAGCTAACCTGGGGCTCGAACCGCAGACGTTCCGGTCAATAACTTATAAATATTATACTGGATTACCCCTACAAACATTTCCATAAAACAGTGAGTAATATAAGACCAAAGTAAACGTCAGCTTAAAATGATTTCAATTTCGACGCAATTGTGGTGTAGCCTGAATGCTTTCATTTTGAAAATGTTCATGCATCATCGATCGAAACTCCCAGTTTCAACATTTCACTTCTCACTTGTTATTTTTGCTGGTTATTTCACAGAGAAGAGATCACGGTTCTGCATTTTTTTTTTCTTCATAAATTCATCTGATGACAACGCTTTCCTAACATAAAATATTATTATAATAAAAATAATATATGACATAATATGACAAAGAAATATCCAAAGCCTGGCCATTCCCTTAATGGCTTCTTTAGTATTCGATTTTGTCGAGTATGCAAAAGCATGGCTTGAACAAGTCAACTCGGAGCAGCATGATGCATTAATGATTTACTAACGAAAGTTAGCCTGACTAGCAAAGTTGCCTGATTATCATCTGTTTTTTCCTTAACAGCTCTTTACAGTCACAGGTGGGCCTTTACATTTGAGCTGAACGTATTCAAGTTGTGCAGAATTACTGCGAACAATTACAATGCATTTGGTAGTGAGCTCAGAACTGGACTGAATTTTTTCTGACACGAGAACAGACTGCATGAGTGAACAGTTAGTTCTGCTTCGTGACTGTCAGTTGTGTCGTGACAGGCTGAGAGCGAGCTGCAGCGAGCCACGATGGACGCCACACGCACGACTCGCCAACTCGAGGAGACAATAGACCTCTTTGAAAGGCAGAAGATCCGAGATATCAAGGTTACTGAGATTGCACAATTTTCTGTCTGCCGGGTGAAAGGGTTGCGGCGTAATGTTCTACGGCTCAATGGTGGGATACAAAACTAGAAACTGGATTTATTTGACCTTTGAGTGAAAAAACAAAAGATTCATATAAAAGTGGCTTGTATTATTTGTATTGTAGAAATGCATTACTTAATCAGGCTTTAAATGTGACGACACTATTCTTTACCAGTCAAAATAAATAAATAAATAAATGGACACACTAGATACAGTGTATATACAGTGCACTGCCCAGCCAAAAAAAAAAAAACAATTAAACCACTTAGATTTAACTAAGCAAATAATTAAGTGTGTTCCATTAGATAATTACTGCAGTGATTAATATGGTTCTGCTGGCAACAAGTTATTTAACCCTAATTGATGCAGTGAGTAGCTTCTCATTTATTAAACCATATGTCAGAAGACATATCCTGTGATCATGGCAGATATATTGCCCTCTGTTTGAGACAATCAAATTTTGCCCAGCAAGCAAAGAAAACGACTAAAGAGATTGCTGAAATTGTGTTAAATCCATACATCGCCTTTGCATTATTAACCCTGAAAGGATAATGGGGGCGCAGAAATGTGGTTGGAAACACATCCTGAATGAACATGATGGGAGATCACTTGAAATCAAATTAACAACAGTAGAACTCACAGCTATGTTTAATAGTGAAATTAAGAGCATTTCCACACGCACAGTGTGAACAGAACTTAATGGACTGGGACTAAACACCTTTGTTTAGCCTTAAGGAAAGCACTAATCAGTGAGGCTAATATGAAAAAGTCTTCAGTGGACATAAAGGTCATGTGGGCTGATGAGGGTAGATTTCCCCTGTTCCAGATTAATGGGCGCATCAGAGTAAGAAGAGAGGCATGTGAAACGATGCACCCATCATGACTGGTGTCTACCATACAACCCTCTGGAGGAAGTGTTATGATCTGGGGTTGCTTCAGGTGTTCAGTTCTAGGTTAAACAATGTTATGAGCCCAAAATTGAATTTACTGAATAATTCTATAATGGATTTTTTCTTTCTCCCCCTAATGGTACGGGCATATTCCAAGATAACAATGGGAGGGTTCATCAGGCTCAAATTGTAAAAGAGTGGTTCAGCGAGCATGAGACATTATTTTCACACATGGATTGGCCACCACAGAGTCCACACCTTAACCTCACTGAGATTCTTTGGGATGTGTTGGAGAAGGCATTTATGTACATAGCAGTCCAGCTCTTCCATCACCAATAAGATCCTGGAGAGATCCTGTAATTAATGCGTCACTGGACGGAAATAAATGTTGTGAAATTGCATAAGCTTATGGAAATTATGCCACGGCTTTGTTCAAAGCAAATGGCGATCCAATTATTATTATTTTTTGGTCAATGCCAAGGTATTTTTTTTTTTTAGCATAATTGAAATTTGTTTCGAAAACAAGGTAGAAGTGGTTATCAAAAATTTACATAAAAAGTACTTAGTTAATTGTAGTTACTTGACCAAACAATTGTTACCTAAATTACACTACAAAATTATTGTTTTTTGTCTTTGTTATTCTTACAAACATGGCGGGAAAAAAGTAAAAAAAAAAAAGTATAGTACTGCATATCCAATTAAAATGATAACAGTCACTTCTTTTTATAATATTCTGCATTTTTATTGCTGAAACTTTATTTCTGAAGATTGATATAATTTTCTTCGTGACAGTTGCAATCAAATGGTTGTTCACTCATAACAAAATCACATTTTTGGAGAGTAAATGGCAGACGATAAAAAAAAGAAAAAACAACAACACTAATAATATATTCTGTTCAAGAATTCTCATTAGGAATTGTCAGCTGACTTTTTCAAATCTAGCCACCATGTACTCTTCTTGGCAGCTGTCTCTAAAAATGAATTGAAAATAATGCATATGAAGCAAGCCATAAAAGTTATCAAAGCACAAACATGATCTGAATCAGACGGAAGCCTTACAAAAGTCAACACCTAAAATATATGAAGGTATGTTTGTAGAATAAAAGAATACCATTTGATGAAAAGAACATTTTTAAGTTGTTAGTTTTAAGACTTCTCGAAACATTCCTCGAGCTAAAATACGTCAGGAAAAACTTTACATTCATGAAATTTTTTTATTTATTTATTTATTTTAAAGGTTGTGCTTCAGAAATAAATCTCACAAAATGTGTAATTTAGTATGGTATGCCCAAACTGTAGATTCAATAGCATTATACATAAAGTAATATAAAGACTTTCAAATAGTACACTATAGTAGTCTTACAGTGCTCTTAAATTTCTCAGGTTTACTTCATAGTTGATTTACTTTGATCTGAATGAAAAACACAGTGATATGTTTCTGAATAGATTTGCTCTGCAGATAAAAGTTAACACAGCCGACTTTTCCTCTTCGCAGAAAATCTTTGGGGAGTTTGTGACTGTGGAGATGGCCTTTCACGCCAAAGCGTTGGAGGTGTACACTACTGCCTATCAGAACATCCAAAATGTGGATGATGAAGCAGATCTAGAGGTATTACTCTTAATTCAGGTTGAGTTTCATAAGGATACTGAGAATATGCATGGTGTTTATTTTTTTTAAACCCTAGAAATGCAATGCGCACAAAAAAGACAAGATGAATGAGTGACTTAAATTAACTTTTGTTGTTAGTTGTTATTAGTCCCTCACCAAACGGACCATCCAATCCGCACAACAACTTGGCACAAGTACTTGTACATTGGATGCCCTTCTTGACGCCATTCTATCCAGTGGCTGGGGTTTGGGCATTGGGTGGGAATTGGACCCGGGCCTTTCACATGGCTAAGCCACCAATGTTATTTTAAGACATAAAGGTCAGCTGTTCTGGAATAGTTCTTGCAAGAACAGAATTGTGATAAGTGCATTTAAAAAAAAACATCAAGCACCATGATGAAACCGGCTCTCATGAAGGCCATTCCAGGAAAGCAAGACCAGAATTGTCTTACAATGTAGAAAAAAAAAATTTAAATCAGAAAATACCTGGTGATTAGAAGGTGTGTTCAAACTTTTGATTGGTGGTCTGTGTTTTCATTTGTGGTGGTAAACTGTTGCAGTTCCTTTAGAACCCTATAGGTGGCACACTCTAAACTATTTACATATTGCACAGGAAACACAGCATCCTGTGTGGCAGCAGCAAATTATTTTTTTGCTATAGGTTTGCTTAGAATTGTAGCAGAATCTAAAAATAAAAAAGTGATACTTACAGAATCGCATCAGCACCTAGGTATCATGATGATATCATATCGGGTTCGTCCCTGGTGATTCCCATCCCTACTCACCGGCTGTACATCTCAATAAATAGTAATAAGTAATAATAATAAAAAGTAGTGGTACTGCTTCCTGGAATACATTTCCCAGCCATGTTACAGTTTGAAAAGAAATTGATAAACATGCTCAGTTTTACTGTTGGGAGTGTGCAGCTTTAAAAAAAAAGAAAAACTTATTGGTAAATTGTGGTGTTTATGTATTTTTGAAAATGTTGAAATGTTGAAATGTTACGAATCTCAAGATGTTGTGTTTGTTAGCCTTAAAAGGAACTGGCAGCTTTACTCCTCCGAATTGAATTTGGAAGTGAATTGAGTTAAATAAAGTGTAATCAAGGCTGTCTACATAGTGGCCATTTTGGCAGCATCCCCAGGCTGTAATTTTCAGGCTTTCAAAGCCGTTTCAAAAAACGTGTTCAAAGTCATTAAGACCTGATTGTAATGCACATATCTTTATAACAACGAGTGCAAAAGCTTAATGACATCAAACCTCCTTATGGCTGTTTCTACGGTTGTGGTGTTTTGTCAAGCCAGAGGGCAAAATCTCAAATGGCTCCTTCGTCTCAACGTACAGTACACACGTGCAGGCTATAACATAATTGACTCTACACATGATGAATGGTTAATAGGACGCGATGTATGATTTATGTTTTGTTCTAGGGCTCGACGCATTATTAGCTTCCCTTATGAATCAGGAGATTATGTGTAACCTGCTCTGTTTTTAGAAACACATCCATTTAACTCCTATACAATAAAACCGTATATCCTCAGTATTATCTATCATAGCATCTAAGTGCCAGGTATCTAGTTTGTCCTGCTGTTTTTGGCACTGAAACCAAATTCAAGAATAATGACTTCGGTATGAGGATTTTTGTGACGTGAGTCAAAACCAAAACCAGTCAGCACTGTTGCAATGGCAGTAAAAAAAATAAAAATAAAAAATAAAAATTCTGAGCTTGCTTCAGTTTAAGATAAGGACAAACCTGTATTGTTATGGGTTATCTTTACCAAACTTATCTTACATCTTTTTTTTTTATTATTATTGAAAAGCAGAGCTTTCTGAGATGCGATCAGTGTCTTTAAGGTTGCACGCCACCCGATTCATATTGCAACCAGTGAACCGTCTGCTCAGACCTCATGCGCTTAGCATGTCAACCACGAGCTGTAGTGGAATGGAAAATATAATATTGGCACTGCAGTGATATTAATATAATCCTGAAAGTGGTTTAAGAGGAAAGCGGAACTTCCCGTCATACAGCTACGTAAATGACTAATAGTGCAATCACCGGTTTCTAAACTAGTAATCTAGCGTTGGCTTTCCTTACATTTACACATCATATATTATTAATATTATTATTATTATTATTATTATCCGGGTGAAGACTGAAAGGCAGATGGAAACGTGTAATATTAAGGTCACATGAGGACAAGTAGGCACGTTTTAAGTATGACCACATGTTTTGAAACGTGTGAAAGGTAGCAGGGTTGTTACGTGTACACTACTGTATATTTTATAGTCTGACCCTCGATAATATTTAACAGAAGTTAATACAGTGACACAGGGTGTTATATAAAGTGCCTGTGGTGAGTGTAGACAGACCTGGATTGTAATGCATGTATGTATTGTTTTTTTGTTGTTGTTGTTTTCAGGAACTCAATCAGGAAACCTTTTATGCACAGGATATGTAGATTCGGTATAATTTAATTTCATAATTCATATATTCACTATGTGCATATGTTTCAGGTTTTTATTTGTAGAGATTCCATATGTTCATTTGGTTACATTGCCGTGTTTGATGTTGTCACTTGACACACACTGATTTGATTGATAGATTATTACAGGTTGTGGCGTATTAATAATTAAATAAGACAAACATGATGGTGCAGATTGTTAATATAAGCAGCAGGGATATATATATATATATATATATATATATATATATATATATATATATATATATATATATATATATATATATTTTTTTTTTTTTAGCACTAAAAATTAGTATAAGTGGGAGAATCTGTCTGGTCTGCCTGGTTGTTGGTTTCAGATGGGCTGGTACCTTGTTTAGGACCTTACATGAAACCTAAAGTAAGCAGAACCTCTATGGGCGGGAGTAAAGTCATTTGAAAACCCAGGACACACACACACACACAGTGCATTTTGGCAATTATGAAGACTTGTACCCAATCTGTGGCATTCAATGTGGAACCACCAAAATTCACCTGTCTATTTATTTATGCTTTTCTGCTCACCATGGTTGTAAAGAGTGATTATTTGTGTTAACATCACCTCCGTGTCAGTTTGAACTGGTCTGTCCATTTTCCTTTGACCTGTCTGAATTCGTTCCTGCCATCCATAGAAGTTCTGCTCACTTGATGTTTCATGTTTTCCTAAACAGCTGCATATGAATTCTAGAGACCTTTATGTCTGAAGTTCCTGAAATAACCAAACCAGCCCAACATCTACGCTATAGGTTCTCCCACTCGTTGTACAAATCTTTAGTGTTCAAAGGCTCTTAATGGCCGTCCCTGGAAAAATAAATGATCCCTGCTGTTTATATTAACAATCCGCAACATCATGTTTGTTTTATTGAATTATTAATATGCCACTACTGTAATAATCCATCAGTCGAGTCAGTGTAGGTTAAGTATTAACATCAAAAAGTGACAACAGCAAACACGGTAATGTAACCACTTGAACATACAGCGTCTCAACAAATAAAGACCTGAAATTTGAAAACAAATTATACCAGGATCTACATTTACTGTCCATGCAAGGTTTGCTCAAGTATTATAACACTTTATATACAGTATATAAACCCCCATTTGTCTCTTGGCAGGTTTTCAGGAGCACCCTACATCCCCCTGACTATAAGTCACGCATAGACATCGTTCGTGCCAATTCCAAAACGTCCTTAAATCAGACCGGGACGTCCATGAGTAAATCAGGCACCTTGCAGGTGAGTGTTATACAAGTATCAAATACAAATATCACCATCATCAAATGTTTTTCAAGGTTTAAAGCATGTTATATCACTTTATTGCTGATTACAACCACTTAATTACTGGATTGCTTCTCATAAACCACTCTTTTTTTTTCTGCTAGAGAGCTTCCTGCTTCTTTGCTCAGCAGTTACGTCACAGTTAGAGCTTCTATCATTTCTATTTCTGAAGGTATAGAGTTCTATCTGCTCTTTGCAGAGTATCGGGGAATTGCAGTTAGAGAACTGATAGTCTGAAACAATCATCTCATTACTTGAACGATGAATAAAAAGCGAAGTATTCGTGCTTTCAAAAAGGGATGCTTATTTCCAGTCTTACTGATCCAGTCTGCCGAGAGTGTTTAGTAGAGGTTACAGGAAATTGTTAACCCGGATGCTAGAATTATCAAAAAATCAGAGATGCTGAATTACAATACACTGCCTCGCCCAAAAAAAAAATTCACACTTCAAAAGGGTCAAATTATTGTTCGAAAAACAATTAAGGATATTTGTAATTAATGGGGGCGGTATGATGGTTTAGTGATTAGCACTTGCACTGTCGTCTGTCACCTCTAGGGTCCAGGTTCGAAAGAAAAACAAATTAAGTAGAATTCACGGCTATGTTTAATCATAAGAGTTGAGAGCATTTCCACACGCACAATGCAATGAGAACTTAAATAATTGGGACTAAACAGCTGTGCGGCTATAAGAAAACCACTTTGCTTGAGAGCGTAAAGACTGGAAAGAGCAATGTGGAGTAATGCGAGTTCAGATTGAACCTATTTCAGAGTGATTGCCACGTCAGGGTAAGAAGGAAAGAGCATGAAGCAATGCACCCATCATGCACAGTGCCCACTGAACAACCTTCTGATATAATCTGGGGTTGCTTCAGATGGTCAGGTTTAGGCTCAGTAAACTTATGTGGCAATAAAATTAAGTCAGCTTATAACACGAATGTAGTTTTTTTTTTTTTTTCACATGAACTGGCCACCACACTGTGTATTGTAATTGTAAAGCTAAAGGTGGACAATGAAATCAAATTAGTGAAGTGTGTAAATTATTATTATTATTATTATTTTGGTCTGGCAGTGGATATTTGGATTGAATAGAACCAATTACTGTGTAAATCTAATATGAAATATAATCATGGTTCTTGTGAACCCCGGATAACTACCAAGGGCGTTATGAAATGTGTTATGTTCTTTGGGCATGTACTGTACTGTATATCCAGATTTCCAAGCAAATCATGCAGTGATGTGGGATACAGTGTAGGCAACAAATACCACCATTATACCGACATGTTTCTCTGGAAATTCCTCAGCATGACAAAGAAACATGATATTTTTGTAGAACCACAATTATGTGATTTCTTTTTTTCCCTACTGGAACCAGGGCTGCTGTGAAACACCGGCATAATGCATGCTAATGATGTCATGAGGAGCTGAACTACCATGGAAGGTTCTCAGATATAACAGTTAAACTTGCACCATTTTAGATAGTGATGTTAATGGCGTTGCTCAGGCGGAAAAACCTTCTAAGCCTTCTAAGCCTCTAAATAAAGCCTTTAGGAAAGAGACGTTCCTATTTCAGGACGTCTATGTGATCTCCACAAACCAGTGGAATTAACTTCTACTCAAGAAAGAAAACCCTTGAGCCTTAGATTTTTAGCAAATAAACACTTGGGAGGAACAGATTGCGGCCACCTAGTCGTTTTAACACCGTAGTGCACGTCCTGGTCAACCAAGGCTTTTTTGCAAAGATGGCGAAATCCCTGATTCTGATTCAGCCACGAGGTCTTGCTTATGATCTCAGCATGTTACCCCAAAAACAATCAAATAATCAGAAGAAAAGGGCCTGATCACAGTCTATAGAACTATAAAGTCATGCTGCTGTGGTGTGCCTCGTGTATATACTGTACCTTTTAAATTTAATTGGGGATCTGCTACTGTTTAGTACGCCTGAAATTAAACATCTAACCCAACTATGTACAGTTGGTTGTAGTATATGAGAAAGCGCACACACACACACACCGAGTTTGAAAGCAATGATGGGAGGCAGTCCCCGCTCCTGTCCTTAAGGTCAGGAGTTTAAATCCCAGCACCATCAAGCTGTCACTTTGAGTTAGGCCCTCAGGCTGCAATAGCTCAGTTGCTTCCTGTCCCAACTGTATGTGGCTTTGGATGAAAGCTGCAAAAACGATCCCTGTAGCTTGGATGGCAGTCAAGTGAATATCGTCAGTGCATATAGTCAGTGCATTATAAATCTGCTGAAGTAGCACAAGTTTTCACTAAAACTGTGAAAGTAGTATGAATCAGCTCATAACAACAAACAAAGAAAAACTAGACTTGAATGCAGTCCAGATTAAAAAGGTAGCCAGTGCAGTGAGGTGTAATATGAGCAGAACAACATTTTCTCACAGAGTTCCTTGAAACTCGGGAGTTTCCTTAAAGGGGAAATTCAGTGCTTGTGTCGAACGCTGCATTTCTTTCTCATGATATCATAAAGACGTGACAAACACCGTGCAAATTTTTGCTTTATGATTCAGTGTCAAGTGTCGTTACACTGAAATAACAAAGCTAAACTGCTCGTTTTTGAAACAGTCAAGGAAAGGACAGAAGAAGGAAGAAGAGGAAGAAGAAGAGGAGGAGGAGGATGGCGATGACGACGACGACGACGATGATGACGATGATGATGATGATGATGATTTGGAGGAAGTTACAGACGATGAGAAATAATTTACCTGCTCAGCTGCTTCTTGTGCCATAGTATTTTTCTTCTTAAACAGTGTTGTAACTAATATCACAGCCATCTAATGTGTCCTTAATTAACCAGCAGTAATTATTAGCTGTATTATTAGTATAATGTAAACATTAGCTTTTTATATTGTTTTGGAATCGTTTTTTTACACTCCAGTGCGAACAGTGTTTGTTTCTGAGTGCAGTGTTAATTCACCGTATCCATTTAAAACTTCAATACATGGCCAAATAAACCCCTGGTGTGTTATTTCTGAACGATTGCTCAATGGTGTAAAATCAAATCTTGCACAATAAGTGTGCAGAGCAGAAAACGAAGACCAAAATGACGCTGCAGAAGTTCCTAGAAGTCCTATAAAGCATACCGTGCCTTGCAAAAGTATTCATATCCCCTTGAACCTTTCCCACGTTTTGCCATGTTGAAAGCAGAAACTTAAATTTATTTTATGTGATGGCCCAAAACAATGTGGGGCACATAATTGTGAAGTGGAAGGAAAATTGTAATTTTTTTACAAATAAAAATCTGAAAAGTGAAATACCCCTAACTAAAATCCAGTGGAACCGACTGCCAGGTCAGGAATAAAGTTGTGCGAAAGTTCAAAGTACCGTTCAGTCCATCATCTGAAAATGGAAAGAGTATGGCACAACTAAAAAAAAAAACCTATCGACACATGGCCGCACACCAACGGTGAAATGCCATGCCGGGTAAGGATGGCATTAATCAGAGAAGCTAAGAGGCAAGAGGAAATCCACGTGGCTTGTTGCAAACTTCAAACAGGAGTTATTTTGGCTTTCTTTCAACGATGGCTTTCTTCTTGACACTTTTCCATAAAGACCAGGAGTTCACAACTAACCGTTAATTCTCCCACCTGAGCTGCGGATCTCTGCAGGATCTTAGCTGCTCCTCTGATTGTGTGCCACTTTGTGTTGATCCATCACATAAAATCCCAATAAAATACATTTACTATAAAACTGGGGGTTGTAGTGTGACAAAATGTGGGAAAGGTCAAGGGGTGTCGATACTTTTGCGTGGCACCGTACTTTTATGCATGGCCACTTTATTACTTACCACTATTATATAGTACATGCAGTCAGAAGAATTAAAGTTGAAAATTACTCATTTTTGAGCAGAAAAGCATCAGACATTAAAGCGGACGGGTTGAAGCAGAAGACTTTCTGCCTGCATAACACTTAGCTGACAAGTAGCATTAAAAAATAAATAAATAAACAAACAAGTCACCTGTTTCCTTAAAGACTCAATCCAGCCAATTATTGACAGTCGTTGTAAGGTTTAGAGGAAAAAGGGTTAGAAAACTCTACCTTTTGGTGAAGTGGTCTTCACACGGAAAAAATTGGAACTGTAATTAAAATAAATGTTGTCAGAGGAAACAAATCCCATTGTTAAAAAAAAATATTCTGTATATTTTTAACAAAAAACTCATGAGCCAAAACAATTATTGGGATCTTATGTGATTTTATGCCTAAAACTAAGTGGGACATAATTGTGAAGTGGAAGGACAATGATAATTTTTTTTACAAATAAAAATCTGAAAAATTTAAATCCCCTGACTAAAATCCAGTGGAACCAACTGCCAGGTCAGGGATAAAGTTGTGCGAAAGTTCACAACTGGAAAATATGGTTTCATTTGGCAGATTCTTGATAAAAAAACAAACATTAGATTTATCTCATTATCTCATTGCCCAACAGTGACAACATGGTGGTACCTGGAAGGTCCCAGGTGCAAACCCAAGTACCACCATGTTGTCATTGTTGAGCAGTTGAAAGCCAAGGGCCTTGCTCAGGGGCCCATGAGCCCACTTGTTACAACATACTTGTACTGGGTTTGAACCTGGGACCTTCCAGCACCTTAACTACTGACCCACCCCTGACTAAGAACTTCTCCCATTTAAAATGGGAAAACATTACAGTTGATTGGCACCTGAAGGAACCTTTAAACTTTGAAAAATAAGCCACGACTTCCTGATTAACTGCTGTACAAATATTAAAAAGTTCAAAAGTTGTACTGTTCCCAGCTTCCTTCTTTACAAGGGGTCCCAATGATTATCGCCGAGTTTATGAATTGTGCTAGCCATACTGCAAGTCTCGAGGTCGGTCTGACCCACCCCGAGCTCTGTGTCACCATTCTTTATGGTCTTTGTGTCAGTCATGAATGAGTCAGGCAGAGTGAAATGAGGATCAGCTCTCTCCCTTCTGCCCTTCCCTCTCTCTCTCACACACACACACACACACACACACACACACACATATTGCTGCAGGCTGCGTGTGCATATAATGTGCCGTGTCTTGACATTCTGCATATAGAAATATAGCGTGCTGTTGCAGGCTCATGGTTAAGTCAGGAGCGTGAATGAAATATGCATGTCCAAACCCTCATCTGAGACAAGGACATGGAGACAGAGAGGCCAGTCTCTGATTCTGTGAGTCAGTGGTGCTGTGTGTGTGTGATAGAGAGATGGAAATCAACCGAATGACTCACTGTAACTCGCCCAGCAGATCCAGCCTGACCGGATGCAGTGTATAGAGACAGGTGGTCAGAGATGCGCATTATAAATAATATTGTTCTAATATAATTATAAACCCTCTGCTAATTGATGCCGAGTCTCGTGTGATGATCGATCAAAAGCAGGCATGACTCAGACCTCTTTGTTTTATTTATTTTATTTATCTATTTTTCCGCGTCCTGCCTGTATTTGGAGTCCAAACTGCAAACTCTTGTGACTCACTCGCTCAAACAAAAGAAGTTATTTGATATAGAAACAAATGCAGAGTGATGAAAACGAACAATACTGGCGCATGTGTGATTGGACAACACAGAGACTTATAGGAACAAAATAAATAGATCACCCGAGACATGGTGGCGTGATGCAGAGCTACTGAGTAAACACTCTTCTACGCTGGAAGCTCTTTACGTAAATGACAGAAAAACTTCATCGTTCCTTTGTTGCTTAACACAATGCAAAAAAAAAAAATTCCTTTCCAACCTGCCTTTATTATCTACAGCATCTGTCATATAAGTCACTGTAATTGAGCTGTTACTATGGCAACAATAACATACGAAAACAACAACTAGCGCTTCTGTCATACCTGCTTTTGGAAGCGAAAAATGAATCATCGCCTTTTGACCAATCAGATTCGAGTTGAGCACGTGCTGTCGCAGCATGTGTTTGTAAATGTGTGCTCCGGGTTTCGTCCAGAAAAATAATCAATATATTCCTTGTTTGTTGTATAATTGCTAAAAAAAAAAAAAACACGTTTATTTCTTTTAGGAGCTCTATAGAAGGGGGGGGAGGTAAACTTCAGCGGATTTTGTTTTGGGTTTGTGTGTCAATGATGTATAAATCATCATCTACAAACTCAAGAAGAAGAAGAAAGCGACCAACCCTTATGATGCACGATCAGCCTTGGGTCGCTTCAACTGTAAAATAAATTCCACACACACCCTCCTAATTACACCTAGGTACAGTAATATTCAAGATATTTACTGGAGCTTTTTTATTCCTGACCTTTTGACTGAAAGAAAGCATCAGATTCACTCACTCTTGCTCATTCGTCATACTGCTTATCCTGTCCCGGGTCTCAGGAGGCATGGAGGGGACATTTGGAAATGCCAGCTCATTTCTGTAATCTGTATGTTTTTGGACTTTGGGAGGAAAATCAGGCGAGACATGAGATTCTAGAATAGACTGTTTGTTCTTTTGAGTTGAATCTAAACTAACTAATTAATTAATAATTAACTAATAAATACAGTACAATAGCTTTATTAACATTAAGTCGCATCCCATGTCCGAGTTAGAAATATATACGAAATGATGATATATGATATGATAAGTGTTATATTCTTAACAATTCCAAAGCACTAAATATATAACACTACAGAAATGTTACGTTTTGTCTACTACAATTCCCTCGTAGTAATGAGCTACGTGTACGTTTTATCCCAGGCTTTCAAAACGACCGTACGCCTCTATAGGTTCGATGTTTTTCTCTTTAAAGGACTTTCAAGGTATTATTTAAGGCTTTTGTGACCGACGCACCTGCGTGAATGACTTGCATCCGTTTCAATGGCTTTCAGTTAGGTCAATAGGGTTGAAGGCAGGGATTCCTTCCTCACCCTCTGACTCATCTTTACAGAAGCCTTAATGGGAAAGAGCTCTGTGGTTTCATAGAACAGTGGCGGCATCGGCAGGGTGTGTCCATGTGACTCACTAGTCGTGCTAATGGCGGAGACAGATATAGAGAGAAAGAGAAAGAGAGCTCGAGTTTCTTATTATTATCATTATTCTTATCATCATCATTATTATTATTATTATTAATAATATTATTATTATCATTTCTGAATAGAGTTAATGGCTCAGAAAGCTTAGCTCTGAGGGGTTCATTCTTCTTTCTCAGTTAACTTTTTTTTTTATACCTTCTAGACACGATATAAAAAAACTATAAGTTCATTCTAAGTACCATTTTTTGGTTACGCAATAAAACCAATTAACCAACGTGGAGACGCTCGGCATGTAACCCAGGGTTGTTCTCATGCTCCTGTTGTCACGCGAAGGCTGTTTTTTTTTTTTTTGCTAATGATTTCGACATCACCCTCCAAAAGGCATCATGGCTAAAGCAAAGAGTGTTGCGTAAGGGCTTATCTAATATGATCTGTCAGAGAGGCCTCGAGGTCATAAGAGCTCTGGCAGTGTAAAAGACAAACTAGGCACCTGTCTGTGTCAGCTGTGACCTCATATGCTCCACACCACGAGCTTAGATGTGTGTGTGTGTGTGCGCGCGCGCGCAGGCAAAGACAACTGAGGTGCTTTCTTTAACCTAGGTGTCAGAGTTTGTTTAACACACAGATTCGTCATGCTCCCTCAATCTCACAGAGGCTCCGGACGGATTATGGCAGACGTAATATTCAGCACGTCTTCCTACCAAGGAAATAAAAGACGAAATCAGAAACTGGAAAAAAAAAAAAAAGTCTGGATATCTCGGTTAAAGCCTAAATAAGATTGGAAAATTGCAAGAGAATGAAAAGGTGACAACGGCCTGTGAAATTATTACGTCAGCATGAAAGAATCTGAGCTCTCAACTCGCTGACTACTCGTCTCACAGGCTGAAGGATGAAACAGGCGCTATCCGACTCAAAAGCTCCAAAAATGTGCCGTGCATTGTTGGTTTATTAACATTTTGGGCATAATGAAGCCTTCATCTCTCTCAGTCATTTAACATGTACAGTAGCTTCGCTTCTCCTTGTTTGTTTGTTTTTTTGCTCTGCTCCTGCTTTAGTGCCGCAGTAAAAACAAGGTGACCCATTTATGCGCGGCTATAAAAAGGCTCTAGCAGTAACTCCAGCTTTCCAAGTGTTTTACAGCTTCTTACAGTCCTCACGCACGCCATCGCAGCCTGGAGAAACCAAGAACGAACCTCCAGCACCAAGCCAGACTTGGTGTCCAGACCTGCAAGCACAAGGATTTTCATGAAGTTGCCAAAGGTTGAGTTCACAGTTCCTCATCAGAAGCAGTCAGACAGATAAAGTCACCAGGTTTAGATCTGGTTTCAGTACATCCGTCATGCTGAGCTTGTGTAGACCTGCAGGGTTCACTTATGCATACCTGTGTTGCACGAACATCTTTACAGCGAAGGTGCATTTGGAGGGAAGCATTTCGTATGGAAACTTAAAGGGAAGACTTATTTAAAAAGATGTACTGTATACACCATTATTATGGGTCAAACCAGGTCTTGTGCAGAATAACAAGAAAAAAAAAAACTCTATTTCTTTATATAATCTCCTGCTACACTAATGCTCTTATCCCAGTGTTTCACTAGTGCTTAGACACCATCAAGGTAGAAAGTTTTCTCAGTATCCATAGGTCCATAGGTCTTCACGTCTGAAACGCCGGCCTCCCAGGAACATGTGGAAATGGCTTGGACCGAGATCAGGACTTGTACGGAGGGACGTGGCAATAACTTGTTCCTGTAATGTGCAAGTGGTGTTGGTGAATGATTGTTTGTACAGTTCTCACAGACAGATGCGTCTCTTCCGCAAGTTCCTCTGCGACAAGCTGTCCATCAATTTTCAAGGTTCAGGTGTTCCGAGGTGGTGTTTTGAGTCTCATCACCATACAGTTCGCGAAGTCTTCTGAAAGACTTTCTGAAGTCTTCATTCAAGAGAATTTTCATCACAAGTCCCGTTTTGATTCGAACGACCCTTGTAACATTGAATGCGGTTCAGTACAAACCCATAACCAGACCTGTTTTTTTTTTTCATCCATTTTAAGAATACACATGTGACCAAATTAATTAAATGTAGCAGTTTGATAAATTGTAATAAAATACAACAGATTTTTCCTGGCCATGTACCGTTAGCTCACTCACTCACTCACTCTTCTATACCGCTTTATCCTGTATTCAGGGTCACGGACGGGCTGGAGCCTATCCCAGGAGGTTTAGGGCACGAGGCAGTTATCTCAATTTTTGCATTTTATTTCAGCATTAATGGCGACTCCTCAGGAGTTGGCAGTCGAGGGCCTAACAATAAGCACTTGGTAGTGCTGGGGTTTGAATCCATGACCTTCTGATCAGTAATCTACAGTACCATCTTAAACACAAAGCTACCCCTGTCCCTTTCCACATATTTTCCTAGCATAGTGTTGCTGCTGTTTAATGAACAAATACAAAATGAATCGGAAATAATCCACCACAGCGTGGTGTGATCCAGCCCACCATGAAGCTCAGGTGCTATTTTCACACAACAATAAATTGATTTATTCCTTGGAAGACTGGGAACCACTTCACTGTTATGACACTTGAAATGACTTCTATAAACATTTTTAAAAAGCATCGACTTAAGAAATATCACGTCAACACACAGTATATATAATCATTTTGAGTTTGTTTGATTAATAACAGCAGTTTTTTTTTTCTTTCTCTAATGAGTTACTATTAGGCTTAGATTAGATTATGTAGCTTGTCAGCTATGTAAATCTCTCGTTGCCATAGAAACATTAATGTATTAGTTAGAACAACAGGTTTAATATACAACGATGGTTTGAATTAGTTTGCATCCCACCCCATCCCTGGCACAGGCTGCGTAAACATCCTGTGACCCTGCGCAGGATAAGTGGTATACTGTAGATAATGCATGAATGGATGGAGGGTTTGAATTACAAGCCAGCGCTACTGCCATGGAAAAAAAGAAAAAAAAAGAGAGAGAGAATCAGAATTTAACAGTTCTTGGAGTATAAAATCTAATTATACACTTTGATTTACTCCTGTGCATTTCAACAAGCTAGAGCTTTCATAAACATGAGCTGTTAAGAGTTTTCATTCAAATGCTTATGAGTGTGTGTTTACATCCAGAGGTTCTCACAGGCATGTCCTCAGAGACCTGCACCTGAATAAATACAACAACAGAGGTGAATCTGACTATAAACAAGTCTAACTGCGCCTTGCAATGGGAAATGGATCCATTAATCCACCGTCTTTATTATGACAGCTCAATAGTTTCACTCCTGGCGAAGACCGGAGCACTAATTAGGAAAATCCCACAGGATTCGTACAACAGCACGGAACACGTTTCCAAGTTCTTGCGACCACACATGCAGCCAGGCTGGCTTCCTGCGGTTGCCATCAAACACCAAGAAAACATTTCCACTCCATTAATGCTTGACGGACAGACACTCGAGAAAGCCGTCCTGCGCATTCAGTACATGCCTGAAATTAGTAGTGTCAAGAGGTTTGCTTCTACTGGGACGTCTCGCCTCGGAGCATGCAAAGCAACATTCAGCAGCTCCAAACATGGGCCGTCAGGAATAAATAGAGCGGCCTAATCATGTTGGCAGCGGAGGAGAAGGAGAAGTGGCCGTGTCACAGCGGCGGATAGAGGGAAGGGAGTCTTGTTTTGGAAAACGTTGAGAGGTTGCCATGGAGCCTTTATTTAATCCCATGGTAATTAGCCAAGCCCATTGATTGCACAACACGTTCCCCCGCCCCCCCCGCCGCCGGCTACGCGGCGGCCTCATCAGCCAAGAACACGACGCTATTTATGTTTATGCATTCTGTGATTCACGTCTATAGACGCTTCGCCCGGGTCACACAGGATGCGCGATAAAAGGGCCTTTTGTGGGCTAATAGCATTCGAGATTTTCACATGGACGAGACCAAAGATGGCGATCCCACATGCCACCCTTGCAGCATGAGTAATAATAAATGTCTGCTTGGGAAAAATTCAGACCAAGATCCTCTTTTGAAATGCACAGGCCACCTATTTATACTTTGAAGAATTTTACAAGCAGCCTTGCCGAGGAGGACACAGAGATCTGGAGGATGTTCGGCATAACTCTCACTCATTCACAAGGGAGACCGAAAATTTGAACGCGAGAGAGAGAGAGAGAGAGAGAGAGCTGTTGCTTTAAGTACAGCATGCCGATAAAAAAGAAAGAAAGAAAGAAAAAAAAATCCAAGTTAAGGATTTGTGTGATGCAATACCACCACTTACATGGAAATGTTGCACCAACCTTAACATTCTTGCATAGATAAATTTCCTCACGTAGATGTAATGCTTTGATGGACTTTGCTCTTTGCTGCAGAGTTAAAGTTGAAGACCTGCTACTACAGCGAAGAATATAAGACGAACAAGAAAAAACAGCATAGTTATGAGAATTAGCTTTAAGGAAGTGGTGTGTAAATCAGTACTGCTTTCAGTCGTGCCTCTGTTTACCGCATGTTGTTGTGAGAAGGCGTTTGAACAGTTGTGCAATTGGCCCATTTGCCCAAAGCAAATAGTAGCATTCTGAGAAAGGGGTGAGGGAGCATGTAGATGCATACAACCACTGCTTTTTTTTCCACTGATGTCACAGGTTTTAATCTCCTTCACTTGCACAATTTACTTTCATTTGAAAGTCTGGTTGTGCAACCCAGAGTTTACTGAAGGCCGGCCTGCGTTCAGCTTCGTTTATGGTCAGGATCCTTATTTCGTGCGGCACGATTATATACCGTAGTGTCACAGCGTAAAGGTCAGTACGTTTACAGCTGACGTTTGCATATAACATAAGCCGACTGCTCGTGCATGAGTCTGTGTAGACCTGCATTATTTATTTACGCATGTTTGTGTTCCTAGAACACCTAAGTCTAAGGCTAACTTTTAGACTCGGGCGCAAGTTTCAAATAGTTAAAAAATAGCACAGAACCAGTCATACTGTATAAGTCAATATTCAATATTCAACAGAAGCATCTTTGACTTTTGTAATATTACAGTGTATTAGCGTGCATGGCAACTTGCTGGAAGGTCAAAGAGTCCATTACCAAGAACTGTTTTGACTCCAACAGTGTTGAGAAATAAATACAAATATTGAACTCTGTGGGAAATTATTTTTATAACATTCAAATGAAGCAGTATTTTCTTGCAGTTTTAACGTTGTTGTGATGCCACGGAATTCATTATAATAATACATCCACTTATTATCCACATACAATCCGGGCCATAAGTTTTGGATAAAAATATTATATAAGTTTGTTTTTTTTCTTGCCAATTGGCCTTCACTGCATTGAAAGTGAAATGAAACATCTAAAATGCGAGCGAAGTCAAGACTTTCATTTTTAATTACGGACAATTTCATACACACATCCCATTTTTAAGTTCATAAATAACGGAACAAACTAACATGATTACAAATATAAGGAATGCCTATGAGGAACACTTGGTTGAAAATACTTTTACTTTTACTGCCTAAAGTCTGGAACCCATGGACATGACAACATGCTGGGGTTCCTCCATCGAGATGCTTTGCCAGGCCTTTACTGCAGCTACTTTTTTGTGTATCTTTCTGCCCTCAGTCTCGTCTTCAGCAATTGAAAGGCATGCTCCACTAGGTTGACTTGGCCAGTACAGACCCATTTCTTCACCTCGCATAGGTATGTTTTGGGTCTTTGTCCATCTGTAATATGAAACGGCATCCTATCAATTCATCCCGCTACTTTTATTAGCGTTCAGGTCATCAGTAAGCACCAGTGAACCGGTTCCATTGGCAGCCATACTCGCTTATGGCTTGACACTGCTTCCACCATGTTTGACAGATGATTCGTCATGCTTTAGATCTTGAGCTGTTCTCCATACTTTTCTCTTCATCGGTCTAATTGTGAAGCATCTGCATTTACTTCATAAAGCCATGTTTGACTGTAGACTGTGACAATGACACGCCTACCTCCTCAAGAATGTTCTTGACTTGGCTAGATGTTGTGAAAGAGTTCTTTTTTTAAACCATGGACAGATGTCCACTTTAGATGTCTCCTGTGTTCTTCCTGGCCTTTCTTCTTTTTAAGGACGTTCCAAACTGTTGGATTGACCACTCCAAATGTTTTTGCTCTCTCTCTCTCACGGGTTTATTTATTTTTTTATATCCAGCCTGATAACGGCCTCCTTCACTTGTATAGTTTAGATACCTCATGTTGAGAGTTTGACTGAACAGCTACCGAATGGAAATGTACAGTCACACTGAGAATCACCTCCAAGCTTTTTTTTTGGAGTAACAAGGGAACCTGGCCGTGGAACTGCTCGTCAGGCGTTTGTTCCATTATTTATGAACCCTTAAAATGAGTGCGTGTATGGAAATGGCTGTAATTCCTGAATGGTTAATTCCATGCTTTGAAGTAAAGCTGAACGTCTTGACTTTACTCACATATTGACATTGCTTCAAATTCGGTGTGGTGGCGTAAACCAGCCAAAGAACAACCACGGAATGCCACAGAATTCATTATAATAATACATCCATTTATTATCCACATACAATCCGGGCCATACGTTTTGGAACAAATATGTTTTTTTTTTTTTTCTTGCCATTTGGCCTCTGTACACCAGTCAGGCCCATACACTTTGTGCCAAAATGTATGGGCCTGACTGTCTCCTGGAACTTCAGGTACATGCAGGGCACAAGCACACACTCAGAAATCTGGAAAGGCCAATCAACATCTACACCGCAAACCAGAGGAAACCCACATAACACATGTAACCAGACCAGAGGCGAGATTTAAACCCCCTTCCTTGTGGGTCTAAAGCAACCATTGCATATTTTATTTTTAAAACATTTTCATTAACATGCATTTTTTTTTTTTTGGCTTTGGAGAAAGAGAAAAGAAAGGGTGTTAAAGGCTGCTATAACTCTTAACTATTAATACTGAGAAATGTTCACATAACAAGCAAGTATTAAACATAATTACATTATAAATGGATAAACTGTGTAAAGCACCAATTTTTGTGTTAGTGTTGGCAAAGGATATATTTTATTTTTTAATATGTGGCTTACTGTAAGAGGAATAAACGCTAAGAATAAACATGTGCTGTTATAGCAAAATAATCAACTTACAGGTCGTAACAGTGACTCTGGGTGACTCATGCTTTATTCCGCGCATATCTTTTAGTTTGTGCCGTTCTCTGTTCACTATCTGATCGCATTCTCGTTCTCTTTCAGTAAATAACAAAATGTTCCATGTATTTATACCGTTTCAGTAAAACAGTTCACGGCAGTGCACTTTTCACCCCTCTGTGTGTGTGTGTGTGTGTGTGTGTGTGTGTGTGTGTGTGTGTGTGTGAACCTATATGAGGAGGATAAGTACCTGTGCTGACACACACACACAAAAAGGGAGAATAATTTGGAGACCAGAAGGACAAAGAAAACAGCTGTCAAGGGAAGCAAATGCAAATGTAACCCATTTCCGCAGGACAGCCATTACTGAGAACAAACATTACACTTTAGTGCTAAAGCAGCCTGCGCTGCATCCTCGTCAATATTTCTGAGGGCAAGTGCACACACACACACACTCACTGTTATCAGAAGCCTGGGGGATGTGACTCGCTTGCTCATGATAAGCCAGAGCATCCGATTGTGAAAGTACTGGGAATCCCGTGTTTACTGACCATCCAGCAGTTCCACTGAGCAGCAGTCACCTGATTTACCAAAGTGGAAATACTGTAGACTATATGCACGGAATGAGGACATGGACACCGGTGTCTGGCACGTACCGAATGTCTAGCACAACTAAAGGAAGTGGATGAAACGGCCAAAGATGTGGAGCAGGTCAAGAGGGGGTGAATACTTACGCAAGCCTTACTGCTGGAAGTCATTAAGACCCTGAAAAAAAAAAAAAGTGACGCCAAAACAGGCGCAGTTGAGGTTTAACGAGTTTTGACGTTCCTTGAGATGCCTTTCTTCTCACCACGGTTGTAAAGAGCACTCCTTTGAGTGACTGCTGCTGTCCTGACCGCTGGGAATTCTCCATTAACCCCTCTCTATCTCTCTCTCTCTCGTCACGAGGACATTTCCCACCACAGAACTGGCACTCACTGGATTTCTTTTTTAGCACCATGTCATATAAGCTCTAGAGAGCGTAGTGTGCGAAAATCCCAAGAGATCAGCAGTCTGGATGAAACCAAATCATCTGACAACAACAGTTACACAACAGGAAAAGTCATGAAGTTTTTTTTTTTCTCCTGAATTATGACGAGAGCTGAGACCGCTGGGTTTCCTGGCCTGAGCCTGGGTGATTTTATGCATAGTGCTTGTGTTAGTGGATTGGCTGTTTGCATACAATTGATGTCCAGGTGTACAGGTTGATATAAAAGTATATTATATAACTTAATAACTGCACTGTACATTTACCAATTTGTGTTTTATCACGTTTCTGGTACAGTATTGAATTCATGGCATTATTTAAGCCTATAACGGGAATAGAACTTTTTCATAATTATTATTTTGTATTATTTTAAAATAATAATGAAGACCTCAGACCTCAGATGCCATGGTGGCGTAGCGGTTATGGCACTGTCGCCTTTTGCACCTGCTGTAATACTTGGTTTCGAGGGTTCGATTCCCACCTCACGTCTATGAGCGTGGAGCTTGCATGTTCTCCCCGTGCTTGCTAGGTTTCCTCTGGTTGACGGTCCCAAATTGCTGAATGAGTGTGCAATGGATTGGCACCTTGTCCAGGGTGTACCCTGCCTCGTGCACAAATTCTTCTTGGATAGGTTCCAGGCCCAAGCGGTATAGGAGATGAATGAAGACTTCACTATCACACTATGAATATTGCAGTGACGTAGAGAAAAGCAGTTACTGTATAATCATTTTCACTCACTCACTCATCGTCTATACCTCTTTATACTGTAAACAGGGTCGCGGGGGGTCTGAAGTCTATCTAAGGAGACTTGGGGCACGAGGTGGTACTTGGTGCACACCACGGGCCAATCCCTTTCAAACACGCTCGTTCACAGACTAAGTGGCCTGTTGGAGGAGACCACCAAGCACGGGAAGAACATGCAAACTCCATGCACAGACACCGAGACGGGAATCGAACCCGGATCCTGGATGTGCAAGGCGACGGTGCTAACCACTAATCCCCTAAGCCGCCATCATTATCACCATTATTATTATTATTATATAATGTGATATAATATAATGTGAAAAATATCAGCAGAGCCTTGCAAATAATCCCGATGAAAAGATCTGACGACGTCACCTACCCAACATAAACGTAATCTGACATCCTATCCTTTCAGCTGGATTATGTTTACGCTTTCAGATCTTTTATTCGTCCACAAACCGCAAGCTTATTAATGTCTCGTCTGCGAGAAAATGAAATGATTCTCAGGCGTATTGTTCAGGCCAAATGAACGGATCTATTCATTTAGGAAGGAAATTCCAGTAAACAGATTTGCTTTCTGAATCACATCGCCATTCTGCCTTTGTTTTGTAACCAACACACAGCGAAAAAGTCCGCATCAAACAGAGCAGCCTTTCAAACGCTGCGAATGTAAAACGGACGGATGAATGTTCTTTCAGCGCCTGTAGTCTGTGGGTGAACAAGAATGTTTGCTTTTAACGAGAGCGCAACTCTGGAAATACGCCGCGTTTCATTCACGATCATCACAAGTAGGCCTTGAGTGAGCGGGAAAAAAACAACAACAACAAAAAAGGTGATGATAGCTAGTAAAGCTTTGAGTTTTAATGACTTAAGACGAAAGGTGTTTCCTCGTATGCCCAATTATCCTTCGAGTTTCATAGCAGTGAATAATTCTTCGGGACCGGGAGAGAGAGAGAGTTGCGTGTGGGTGAATAACAGTGATTAAAGCGAGCACTGGAGTTCCCATTGCAATTACACAGCAACCAACCCAGTGTTGCATCCACAGCTGAGTTTACCAATAGAGTATGAACTTTTATTAACTTTGTCTTGAATAACGCCGCAGTGAAATGGGTTTGTTTTTTCGTTTGAATGCAATAGCTGAATTTCAGAGACAGACTACATCTCATCTATATTCATATTCCTAACTAACAACAAAGCTTTACAGAAATGCCCATTGTTTTTGGTACTAAGGTTCATGCAACATGCATGCTTATGAAGCTCGCCTTTAACTGAAATGACTTTCTTTTATTTCCATTACATTTTAATCTAAAGTGCTATTAGAGCTAAATTGTGACTATTAAAAAAAAAGTGGTTCTGGGAGAATGAGGAATCATTTTCACACATACATCAGACACCTCATCGCGTATCATAATCAAAGCAGCGAATGAGAATATTAAAGCGTGAAACTTTGCCAGGCGAGCGCATGCTTTTTATTTGACTTTTTCTCTGTATTCATAGGGTGGCATGACTATATAAAAAACAACCAATTTATCCTGCAACCACTCATTTTCTCACCCCGTTTTAAATATCGCAATTTATCCTATGTGCTTCATTTCGGTGGACTGAGTAACAGTTTGCTAAGTACTTGGAAACTACTGTACATGGAAAACATTGCGAAATCATTAAGCTAATATTACGTTATGAGAATAAGGAAACCAGGAACCAGATCCAGAGTTTCTTGGATTTTCATTTTAAAGTTGTTGTTGTTGTCTAGAAATGCAATGACATCATAAACATAGAACGTAGAACGTAGAACATCATAAAGGTCAGGAAGTTATGTAAAATCAGGATACATAAATATGTGTCTATCTGGTTTTCCAGATAGTAGCCTGAGAAATGTATTTGTTGGTATGATTTATGGAGCATGAAGAACGTTACAGCATGCAACATGGACACAATAAAATAAAAGCCCTGATTATGAGGTTGGTTTATTTATTTTTATGCTTTGCTTGCTGTATACAAATTAGTATTTGTAAAAAAGTTTTTTTTTTTCTTCCATTCAATCTCCTGTTATAATGTTAGAGTCAACATTGAAGTTTGTTCTGCATTCCACTGATGTGACAAGGCCGTAATGACACATCATAATATATAGACATGGCCAAAAGCTTCAGTGTTTTTAGATCTACTGAAGTATAACAACAAGCATTTCATAAGTGTCAAAGGATTTTATTGACAATATTACATTAAGTTCAATATTTGGAGTGTTGACCCTTCTCATTCAGTTCACCCTGGCATGCTGACAGTCAACTTCTGGGCAGCCCATTCTTCCATAATCAATGCTTGAAGTTTGTCAGAAGTTTTTGTTTGTCCATCCTCAATGGAATTAAGGGCTGGAGAGTTTCCTGGCCATGGACCCAGAATTTCTGAGAGAAATTGCTCTTGGAGGATTTTTTCATACCATTCTTTATTCATGGCTGTGTTCTTAGTCAAAATTGTGAGTGAGCCCACTCCCTTGTCTGGGAAGCGACTCTACACATGAATGGCCTCAGGATGCTTTACTATTGACATGACACTATTGTATCTTTGCATAAACCTGATGTAAACTTCAATGAAACCTATGACGCTTATGAAATGCTTTTAATTATACTTCAGTATACCATAGTGACATCTGACACAAAGATCTAAAAATACTCAAGCAGCAGCAGAGGTGGAAAGAGTAATAAACTTTTGTACTCAGGTAAAAGTATTGTTACGTCAGTGAAATTTTACTGAAGTACAAGTAGACTCAAGTAAAAGTAAAAGGTAGCTCATAAAAAAATTTACTCATTTACTCTTGTGAATTTGGCTCATTTGTTCTCCCCGTCTGTCAATCAATCAGTGCAGTGGTTTACGGGGTGCAATTTCTTTCTCTTCCACGTTGCATTATTTTTATTTTTCATTTTCAGTCTTTTTTTTTTTCACTGAATAGGGAATATGATTTAAAATGTTGTGAAGTACAATACTTCAAACAAAACATAGTTAAGTAAAAATAAAATGACAGATTTTAAAATCTACTATGTAGAAGTAAAAGTAGTCAAATTTAAGTAGAAGTACACAAAAAATCTACTCAATTACAGTAACGCGAGTAAATGTAATTTGTTACTTTCCAACTCTGAGCAGCATGGTTGTAGTGCTCCAAAAATTTATTTCTATATGTACAGGTATCTGCTTGCTATTTCAAATATTCATGCTTGTAGCGGTATTTGCATTTACAGTAAGAAGCACTTGGGAAAAAGACACAAAATGTAAGAATGGCAGCATTAAGTGTAGCTCTGACAGTTCCTCAGCCTCAGCTACATCACCCAAGTACATCATCATACTTACTTAGAATCATTTTATAAACTCATTCATGCATACCAACTTGCAGTATTTTGTACTGACTATAATACTGCCCATACTAATAGACTAGTATAAGCAGCTTAGTACTATAACTCTAGTAGCTTAATTCTGGCTGTCACAACCATCAGCAGGGATTTACTAAACCTCTGTGTTTGTTCATGTGGTATTTGTTTGTCGCACCGGGTTTATATCTGAGCCCTCACGTGAAAGTAAAAACCTCCCAGCCATTTTTGTTTTAACCAGGATCCCAGTCCCAGTGCATACCACTCAACCAGTCTTAAAAGGATAGTCAACAATCAATCAACATTGAGATTTCAACAAGTACATTACGGTGGTTGTTGGTTTTCCTGTTCTGCACACCAACTGTGAAGTTTATCACCCGGAATGGAAGTACAGTGCAAGTAATTAGAGCCAAATGTACCACGTTTTTCTTATTTTAATTCATTTCTTTCACCAGAAATGGTGGTATGTCTAAACGGGGGCTAGCCATATACAGTAGCTGTTCTCTAGTCCTGGGGAAAGAAAAGTGTTACATTTATGCTAAATACACTTTGAAAGATACCAACTCGATTGCTCAGTGAGCACACAAGCTGCAGAAGCTTCAGATGAGTCTCGGCTAAATGTTGGAATGCATTTTTGCTCAGAAGGAAGGTTGCGGAATTTGGGCCCAATTAGTTACATTGTTTTTCTGACTTGAAAAAAATCTGAAGTATCCCTCTAATCAGATGCCATGTAGAACTTTACTGCAAGCTTCATCAAAAGCGTATCAGTTTTCCGAATAATGTATTTGTATTTGGTTATTCAAATTCAAATTCAAATTTTTATTTGTCACATACACAATCCTACACAGTACGATATGCAGTGAAATGCTTAGGCAACTGCCCTGACCTAAGAGAATAAAAATAAAATTAAATAAAATATAAAATATTTTTACATCACTAAAAATCACTTTGCCGCCTCTTTCATCTCAAGTCAAAGCCACCAAACGTTTTACACAGCGATGCAGATGAGCTCCAGGTAACTCATGCTCATTTCCAGACCTACGGAAGGAAGGGGTCACTTCTAAGTGCATGTTTGGACAGGAGAGGATATAAAGGGACATCTGGTGGCACCAGCACTAAGAGATGAGATGAGCCTGACGAAGAACACTCAGCTCTGCTCTGTGTTCTCGTGTCCATAATCTGAGTGTTTGTTTGGGTGAGTCAGGATGTAAAGGAACATCTGGTGGGAATCAGTCTGGCCTCCTGAATCTCTTAAGACCCTTTGTGTGAATATGAGTAGAAACAGGAAACAGAATTTTTTTTAAGGCAGGGATAGACTATGAGCCATCACACTGATAATAATGGACTATACAGACATTGTACACTTTTGGCTCCAGCGCTACAGCTCAGGAGCACAGTTCTCAGCGCAACAGGCTATAAACACTATAAACTTTCTCTTTATACCTAGCTTTGATCGTGCGAATGCGCATTCCTATTGAGGAAGAGTCCAAGACAAGCAGGGTGGTCCTTCATACTCCCTTCATTCTTTCATCATGAATACTGCAGAAGCTGGTTTTGTATCTACTTTTCCCTCACAGAGAAAGTGCAAAAAAAACAAAAAAAAAACAGCAGGAGGATTTGTCGTCTCTCCTCTTCATCCAGCTCCGGCTGTTTCCAGTTACCTTCCAACCGGGGAAAATATTTACTCCTGAAAACCGAGAGGATAATTTTCCTTCCTTGACTTTATTCCAGTGGAGACATCTGGCTTGTGTTAAGAGATCTTGTGCGAGGTGGGAATTGTACAAGTGAAACGAGCAGGCTGGAGAAATGTCTCCCGAATCAGCGCCGAAATCCTGAGCGACCCATCAAACGGCGCACAAGCTGCTTGTCTGTTTTAGTTACAGTCCTGCTGTGCGCAAGGAAACTGAACACGTGTATAATAATAGCCAGCCCTTTGAGTTCATGCAAGGTGCTAAAGCGCTCGTCTACCGCTGGCGGTCCTGAGACGTGTGAAGGTGCCAGCTGGACTGTACGTCAGCAGACATAGGATCTGCTCTGCTTTTCCGCTCATGAGACATCAATAGGACTTCGCTGTCCATTAAGGGTGTAATATAATGCTGCTATCTGAATCTGTATAGTGCCACAAAAATGTAGATATACTGTATTTACATATTCATATTTAAAACCAATGTGCTTGTGATTTCAGCTGGAAATTGTTATTATTATTAATAAATATTATATACATTACCATTCACATGATATACTGGATAACACCATGGGGGAAAAAAACAAAAAAACATTGTCAGCATGTTGTGGGAATTTCAGTTGCTCAACCTCATCATCACTCCAGTTAAAACCTGTGTGGAGATCATTTGATTTTTTATTTTTTTTTTTTGCTTGTTCAGCATTTCACTAGTGCTTGGAGACCGTCAAGGTAGAACATTTTCTCAGTACACTGGAGTCATGATCAAACTGCCTGCTTCACATCTGAAACACTGGCCTCCCAGGAACTCCTTTAATGGCCCAAACAACGCAAATACTTCCTGTAGCTGCCCGCTTCAAATTCAAAACACTGATGCTTGCCTACAAACCCAAAAACCAAAGCCCAACACGCACTTACTTCACCTTGCACTTGCGCTCTCTGACCCTCCAGTCTCACCAGTCACCAGGATCAAGCAAGTCATGCCTTCAAACTGGCAGAACAGAACTGGCAACCTTTTATCCCCGACTTGTCTGTTATTTGGGTTAACACTCTCCCTCCCAAAAACATTTTCCCATTAATGTTTGGCTGATGTTGCTTTTAGTCCATAGCCTAGTGAACTAGTGTAACAATATATTTATTGATAGAAACTTCAAAGCATTACAAGTTGCTGGATAAGGGCATCTTATGTTCCAAATGCCATAAATGTAAATGTTAATGCAAATGAAACGGCTTGGAGCGGGGTCAGGACTGTTCGGGGATGTGGCAGTAACTCCCAGCTGAGTTTCTGTAATGTGCAAGTGATGTCCATGATTGCATATGCAAAAATGTCCCTTCAGCAAGTTAGTGACATTTTTTAAAAAATCAGACTTTCCACTTTCTGAATGGTTTACTGCGCCTAAGAGTCTCATCATGTCTTATGTAAATGTCAATCTGTTTTATGCCTTCAGTCACAAGAAATTTCATCATACTGTAAGTCCCAGTTTGATTTGAATAACCCCTCCACTGTGTCCCTGTCCAGACAGTTACCAGAGATGACCAAATGAACACTTTTAATGCATGTCAGTGTTTTTCTCTGTACGTGTTTTACCTGACCACTGACTAGCGTCATGTTCCAGTCACAGAAATTCTGACAAGTTCACATTCTCAGTTTCGCACTTTCTTCCCACTGTGGGAAAAAAAAAAATGTCTGGCTATTCAAGCATGTTGCAATCATAACAGGTTTGTTTTGGGTGTCAGCAAAACCAGCCTAAATGCTATCTCAGTGCTTTTTGTGTTTTTGGTCAATATGACCTTCAAGGTACAAAAAAAAAAAAGAAGAAGAAGAAGAAAAAGCCTGAGTTCTTTAAGTCTTGTGTTTTGATAGCATCACGACATATTAGAGCAGAGCTTAGCTGAGTGCTCTTGATTGCTCAGTAGTGGGTACATCAACATGCCAAGGGCTTTGGGTGGTGGACATGACAGATCACGCAGCAGCCCATTATTATAATAATCCATTACTATTAATAATGTATGTTTCCTGCTCTGTTAATTACTGCCGCCTACACGCTGGCACAACAGCTTCCGTTCAGTGCTCACCTCAGCCATTGTGTTTTAAACGCAAACCAGCAAGCATATGCGCAAATAGTTCCCACTGACTAGCCTGCTACTTCCCCATCACATGATATTTACCAACCAAAAAGTGTAAAGGTTAGCTCGTGCCTTCTCTGAGACATAATACATCCCATCTTTTTTAAACTGCTGTTCATGCTACATACAGTACATCATAGAACTCCCCTAATCCACAATTGGGGAGTACAATACAGTGATTGACTGGGGAGAGTGTAACAGCACCTGCCCATTCAGAGAGCCAAGGCAATTTTGTTTCACTGGTATGTGTGGCTCCCCAGACACTGTTGACCAAAAAAAACAATTATGATCCTGACCACCAACATCCAACCACTGGTGTCTCTAACTATCTGCTACCTATCAAGCTATCAATCATTCATGCAACCATACATCCACATATCCATTAATCCATTCAACAATATGTAGGGCCAAATATATAACAATCCATTCATTCATCGATATATCCATCCATGCATATCTATCCATCCATCCATCCATCTGTTCCCAACCACCCATCTATTTATCCATCTATCCATGCACCTATCCATCCATCTATACCCAACCACCCATCTGTCCATCCATCCATCCATCTATCTATCTATCCATCCAAATATCCATTTATCCACTCACCCTCCTATCCATCTATCCATCCAGCCAAATATCCATTCATCCTCCCAACCACCTATCTATTTATCTATCTTCCTATTGACCTATTTAGACTTGTTCAAAAAATTTGCTTATCTAAGCCGTTAACTAGAAGGAATCTGCATGGTCTTTGCTCACTCTTTGACCTCCCTAATGCAAACGTTGGCACTCACAGTGCCTCCACTTTTACATGCTCCTCTAGTGATGTCACATGGTGGAGCTGGTGAGGAACAGAGGCCAAGTTTGCTAAATAACTGTAGGTTTATTGACTCATGAAGTGGGCACATCTGCCACCATTTTTTCGCCAACAGAACAAGCTCTCAGTTGTGGCTCAGTCGACTCCTGATGATGATGATATCAGGCATCTTTTGAGGAAAACAAACTGTTCTGGTCTGAGTAAACCGAGTGCAGAGAAACAAGAGGTGAAGGAAACGCGGGAGGGGCTGGTCTCTATAGAAAAGCTGTCGGTAGTCTTAATCACGGCTTCGGTTTACTTGCTTGAAATTCAGCAAGACTGGTTGTTCAGCTTTGGCATTACTGAGTGAAGGACATAACCTTTAAGCCTTGGAGATTTCAAAGCTGGGGATGGAAAGTCGCATGTAAGCAAAAATCTACCACTGCATATACAGTACCTCCGGCCAAATACGAGTTGTCTGCTGTAGTCTGTTTAAGGTTTTTATTTTAATTGCACTCATGGTGTGATGTAGTTGCAATAATTAGCAACGTGGCAGTTGTGGCTCAGATGGCCTACTTGAAGAGGGTTGGGGTGAGGTGCTAAAAGCCTATATTCTGTCAAAATTTGTTGTACTTCCATTCTTCCAGGGTCGAGAGTTTGAGTCCCGTCTCGAGTCTGTGTGTGTGTGTGAAGTTTGTGTGTTCTTCCCGTGCCAAAGACATGCAGATTAGGCTAATTGTCATTTCTAAATTGCCCATAGTGTGTGAATGAGTGTGTGTGCTTGTTCCAGGGTGGACCCCACACAAAGACCTTGATTCCCCTGGGTTAGGCTTCAGCCCCCCTCTGTAGACCAACTAGAGACCGTGGAGGCCAATGGTAACAATTCAAGGCCAATGGTGGTCACGGTATTTGTACCCATTTTACGCCTGTGGTAGGACCTCCAGTCAACATTCACATACGCATTAAGGAAATGTTTATTTAATAGTATTACTGTAGAAGGAGTCTCCAGTGTCAGCATCTTATATGGGTAAATAAGTTATCTCCATGACTAAAAAGCAAGTACTAGCATCATAATATAATCAATAATATAGAGACCTGGTCTTTAATGGGATTGGTCAAATGAAAGCTAGGTCTAGTCACAATTGAGACTAAAAACCATCTACTCTTTTTCGAGGCTAAATATTTACTTCTGCTAGTTGGCTTCATTTGTGCATTTCGCCAATGATTAAGTTATGTTTTCTACGGGAATAAATGACTTCTTGTCCACCGTTGTACATGCAGAAAGAAAAGCTAACACAAATATTATTTTAACTGAGAGAAACCAAGACCATATTTAGCCACACCAATGCCCAAGTTTGACTCGAGTCCAAATACAAATTCCTCAAGTACAAGTGTTTTATTCTATACTTACACTACTACAACAGTTCTGGAAAAAATTCGGTCATCAAAACACTCCTGCATGGGCAAGCACAAGACATTCCCGTAGAAATACGGCCCTGTTTATCCTTACACATGATGCATTGTGGAATATTCACCATTGCAATCACTTCTCCATTTCTTCATTGTTTCGGAAAGCAATGGCCTTGATAAAAATGTAACGCTATCATTATGATACATCGTTCTCGTCAAGGCCGGATTTGTGTGCTTTTTACACTATTAGTCATAGCTGGCATTCAGCATGCATTGCCTGCAGAGAATAACTTACACCTGCTGTAGTGGACTAGACCTTGGTCGTTCGTTGGAAAGCATGAACAGTGTGCCCTCATTACTGGAGATATTAAGTGAGTCAACTAATTAAAGTGGCCATACAGCCTTGAATAAATGGAAATTATCCCAAACAACCAGGGTTGCTGAAACACACTCTCACACAAACTACTGAACCATAACTAGATTTTTTTTTTTTCGCTAAATCCGCTTGATGTCACAGCAAAAAGGAAGTTGATGCTGCCCATGAAATTTACCCAGAAGGAGGAAGGGGTGAAAAGGAAAACCTGTGGCTGCATTACGGCATGACTAACACATATATCACATTCTGAGTCATCTATAAGGGAAAAAATAAAAAAATTCTTGCTAAAAATACACTAGTCGTCCATGCCAATATTCCCACCATGCCTGAACTCGTTGCCTCATTTCCATACCAGCTGTTTCAGATCGCTGTTAAGTGTTTGTGGAAGCCTGGCGGTGACAGTTGTACTCTCCAAATTTAGAACCTTCCTCCCTTCCCTTTCTTCCTTTATAAAAGAAATCACAAAGATCAGTTCCCCTGATGAATTATGGAGAAGCAGCTGTTAACGTCAATGCGTCCTTTGCACTCGCACTGCTATCGGTTCCACCTGTGAGAACTGCATCGTGGCTGTGAAGTCAGGTGGACTCCTTATACGTCATCTCAAACAAATTAGGTTCGGATTGATTTTGCGCTATAATGAGCCTGCACGATACACAGCATTCCCCAGAGGACGGGGTCTGAAAGCAAGAATCATTCCTATATTAGTAACAAAATGGGGACAGTAGTTTCTGCAAGACTGCCAAAATTATTTCCTAATCCCGCGCATGCACTTTATCATGCACTGGACTTTTGTTTATATTACTTTAACAGAGAGATACAACAATATGTACTGATGAGTCGGGCGAAAGACAAAGCGTGCTCATATCCAGGAACAAGATTGGAGAAAGTACAGGAAAGTGTTGGCATTCCTTACATACATCGTGGATTCTCAGAAAAAAAGTACCGTACCACCCACGGCATTTTATCATTTGCTGGGGTTGTACCACGAAGAATGCATGTTGTTCTCTAGCCTATCTGAGAAAATGAAAATGATTCTTCATGCTCCCAGAAGTGACATCAGTCAGTCTCACTAAGAAGTGGTTTTCTTATGAACACACAGCTGTTTAGTTCCAATCCTGTGAGTTTTCATCACACTGTGTGTGTATGGAAATATATCTATGGTTTCTACTGGTGAGTTTTTACCATGCAACTTCATCAAGTCAGTTAAGTGATCTCAATTCATGATTCAATTTCTTCCACAACGCTGATGCTCCTTCCAGGTTTCTTAACCCATCTGCAGTAATTTCAAACCACCCTAGTTGTTTTCTTTGTCTGAAATATGCAGCCCAATAATTTAACCCTGCTGAAATAGTGTCTTGGCAAGGCAGTGTATCTTTCTCCTTTAAAATCTATTCTCCTTTAAGGTGTACATTAAGGATCGTTTATCAATGCTATTCAACATTAAAGTTATATTCTAGAATCTAAATTAAAAAGCACACCTTCACAATTACAAAACACATAATATACTATAGGTACCATCTTGGTGATGAGGAAAACTATCCAAGCGGGTGCATTTGTTGTTCATGCATATCACTGATGCACTGATCAGCCATAACATTATGACCACCTGCTTAATATTGAGTGCCACCTTTTTGCCATAATTTGCAGTGATGCACCGTGTATTCTGACACCTTTCTATCACACCCAGCATTAACCTTTTCATCAATTTGATCAACACTAGCACTTCTATCGGATCAGACACCGTAAGTCAGCCTTCGCTCCCCATGCGCATCAGTGAGCCAAACAACTGGGTCAGAGCAAGTCCAAAACTGCAGCTCTTGTGGGAAGTTCCCACTCTGTAGAGGTCAGGTCATACCAAAAGTGATCCAAGGAAGGAAAACCGGTGAACTGGCAATAGGGTCAGGGGCAGCCAAGGCTCACTGATGCACATGCGGAGCGAAGGCTGGCCCGCGCAGTCCCATCCAATAGAAGAGGACGAGGTTAACGCTGGTGCCAATAGAAAGGGGTCAGAACATGTACTGTAGGTCATCACTGTTTTACTGGTACAGTATACTCAATGTTCCGGCTGATCCACGTAAATCCACTGGTTCATCCAAAGTAAGCCATTTCATCCTTACAATCCCAGCCTTTTCCCTTTTATGGAGATTAGTCCAAAAAATAACTCCTGCAGCATTTCATCATTACATCATTAGGTTGAAAAAGACTTGGAGCACGCCTCACAAACATGAGCGGTATGTTAAATCTCCACACACACACACACACACAGATGACTGGGTGAGAGATTTCTGCCATGAATAAAAGGCAGAACAGAAGGGAAATTTCGAAATAATCATTAAGTTAATCATTGCCTGAGGGCGACACGTGCGCTTCCACGGAGAGGAATGTAAAAAAAAAAATGCACGGACGCTTGGTTTACTAAAAAAAAAGAGAGAGAGAGAGAGAGAGAGAAGTTGTTCCCTGTGTTGCGCAATGTGAGTGATTTTTGGGAGAGCGCGCGCTGTGCATCAGGGTGCCGTGGTGTTTACTGTAGATTTACATTCAGGTGTCGATGCGATGCTGTGAAGTTGACTGTGACACCTTGGGGGGGGGGGGGGGGGGGGGGGAGCGGTGTGTACTGTGTGTGTGTGTGTGTGTGTGTGGCGAGCGCTGATTGCTCGGTAGGCGCGCGCTCTGTCACCGGGCGGGAGGAGTTCCCGGGCTTCAAAGCGCAAGCTCAGATGGACTTTTTTTTTGTTTTTCCTTTCCGTGTGGAGTCAGTGCGCTCACACGGCGCGCGTACGCAGGAACACCAACCGCCAACCTGACCAACTATGGATGCGTTGAACGGTGGATTTTGAATTTTTTCAAAGGAAAAGACGGGGGAAACTGTTAAGAGGAAGATATATGAGCATGAGAATACACATGTTATAGATTTGATTTTATTTTATTTTACTCAACCTGCTTGTGTGAAGAGAAAAGAAAGGAAACAAACAAAAAGAAGAATAAAATCCTAGTTCGCGTTTTGGTCTGGTCCTGGAGATGTTGGTGCGCTGTAGCGGTCCGTTGGCGTGCGCTCGCGCTCCGAGGCGCGCGCACAAGCGCGTGGACAGCGACGAGACCGCGGCCAAGTGCCCGCGGCTGAGCGAGTGCGCGGGCGGAGACGCGGCTCTGTTCCTGGCCGCGTCCCCGGTGTCCCCGCGCGGCACCAGCGCGGCGCCGGTGTGCGCGTCCCGCATCGGACAGTTCCTGCTCCTGCCCTCGCCGGACCCGGCCGCCGCACACAGCGCGCTGGACGTGGACACCGGCGAGGAGCTCGTCTGCAAGGTACAGTACTGTATATGTGCGCAGTGGCATGCACCTCGACGCAGGTTACAGTAATAGTTTCTGTCATCTACTGTACGAATTGTACTCATTGCTACCGTAAATGCAGCAATAGACCGTGCAGTGGATTCAGTTCTCAGCCGCTATTTGAATACACTTTTGCATATGAATCATCCGGACCGACGATATTTAAACAAATATACCCAGGAAATTGCTGTACTACATCCAGAATGTCATGCCATGTCATTTCAACTCACTTCGTGTCATGGGGATAATCTGAGTCATCCTCGCAAACATTCATCTGAAGCATATTAAGCAACATTATACACTCCACTCTGCAATATTTCTTTATTCGTTTATTCCTTTCTGCATCCAGTACATGATATCCCGGTCCTGACTGCAGCGCTCAGTATTAAGGTGAATCAGAATAAGAGAGTATAGACGGGCTCTTCAGGGCATTGAGTCAGTGAGTCAGATGGTCAGACTGAATGAATGTGTGATCTGTGGGCTATTCAATGACAGCGTTTCTTTTCCAGGATCCGAGGCACACTGCGCCGTGCCAATATTCCTAGAGGCATCAGCTGTTAAAAATCGAATGCAATGTGTGTGTGTGTGTGTGTTTGGTCAAAGCTCGTTCATTAGGTTTTCATGATCTGGTTATACAGCTGATGTTATCAGGATAGAATAATAACAGCAAAGATAATGATGATGGTGCATGAGTTCATGAAAAAAAAAAAATGCACTCAAAAATGACGTAATGAAGGACTCGGAAATGTCCCATTATTCAGTCGTTTACATCGGCAGAAGCTTTGATCTAACGGTGCTTTGAAGTTTCCGTCTCTGATGTACAGCGGATTCATGAAAGTATTCCGTATCCCGCAGGTGTTTGACATGGGCCAGTACCAAGAGAAGATCAGATCTTACAGCATGCTCCCGAGACACAGGAATATCGCCCAGCTCAAAGACATTCTCCTCGGCGAACGCAAGGCCTACGTGTTCCAGGAGAAGGACTACGGGGACATGCACACTTTCGTGAAGAGCTGCAAGCGTCTGCCTGAAAAGCAGGCCTCGAAGCTTTTTTATCAGATCGCCTCCGCGGTGGCGCATTGCCACCAGAACGGCATCGTGCTGGGAGATCTGAAGCTTCGCAAGTTCGTGTTTGCAGACGAGAAAAGGTGAGCAGGTTTTCATGTTTATGTACATATTTGTGTGCTGAGGAGAGGTGCAGGTGGAATTTGTTAGAATTTCAGAGGGGTGTCGGTTCTGTTTTCACTCAGCTCTCACTTCCTTTTGCCTCCGTCACACGCCACAGGTGTCCCTTTAACAGATATACAGTAGTTCCTATCACTCGCTTACTCATATTTCTACAGAAGAGGAAGCACGCAACAAATCGCAACTTTAAATCAGTCCAGGAATGCGATTACTCTGAATAGTAAGTGAGCATGCAAAATACGTTCCGACGCACGGCTCGCGCTTTACATGTAAATTCACCCCGGTTTTTCCACACTGAAACACGGACGAGAAGGATGGCATGAAATCCAGATGAGTTTCTGTGCTCAAGCGATTCAAAAGCACCTGAGCATCAACGGACTAACGCGCAAACTGCAACCGATGGCAAAAGTTAAAATGGAATGCACGATGCATGAAAAAACAAGATGTTACAATATTGACTATTACAAAACAGTTAAGAAAACCCCCTAATAAAACAGAGGAATAATGGGAAAGTGCTGCTCAATGCATTCTGGGAATTCCATCGCAGTGATGATTTTTTTTTTTCTTCCAGTTACTGAAATATTAATAGTAAGTCTAGAACATCTGTCTTTTACACTAACAGGTGCTCTGTTCATCCTAGTAGAAGAAATACAGCTTGATTTGTCAATATGTCATTACTCGGTGACCTTTAGGTCAAAGATCAGAAATAGCCACGCATGCCGTAGTCACCTAGTTCGGAGAGATGACTCATAGGTCATGGTGTTGTTCCTGAGGGGGAGAACCTGCTACTCAGGATCACGGTTCTTTTGTTCGAAAGGTGCACAGCAGCTAGATTAGACCTAATATTATTGCAACACTTTGCTTTCACAGCTCTGCACATTAATCCTTTTTTTTGTTTTGTTTTTTTTACAAAGAAGAAAAAAAATTCCAAAAAATGATCGTAACCGGATTCTTGTCTTTATTGTGTGTGTCATCTGCGTGTGCTCGATACACATGCCTCGAATAGCTGAGCAAATAGACATGATAAGAAGCAGGTTGGAGAAAGGTGATGACAGATAGACATGACCCCTCACACACACACACACACAGGGAATGCATCTTAGCAAGACACCAGCTGTTCCTGCGTCACTGATCTGGCAGCAGATATTTTCAGGTAATTAAGCACGGGCAGATGTATGCTGCAAGCACAGCTCCAGCTGCAGCGAGCACCGAGGACACGGCAGTGTTAGTTCTGTACAGTGAGTTCTTTCCCTCACACACTCACACACACATATATAAATACACTCACACACACAGAGAGAGTGCGCTATGAGTCACTCTCTCCACCTCTCTGGCGCTATGCTGTTGTGTCATCTGCAAACCCCTCAGACTGTGCACGTCTGACAGTCTGTGATGAAACATAATTCACTGTGCGGCAGCTCGGCTTTCAACAAGGGGGGGGGGGGGGGGGGTTTGGACGCACAGAACGCACACACATTTACACACAGACACAAATCACCGAACCCAGCCGCTGCTTCTGGAAACAGTGCCGAGCATACTGTAGTTAAGCATTGATGAGAGAGAGAGAGAGAGGAATGTTTACTCAGCGAGCGTAAATGGGTGCTTTGGAAACCGTCGTGCATGTCTTTGTTTAAAACAAGGCCATAATTACACAATGATCCGCTTTGCACTTGCTCTGCTTCTCCCCCGGCCTGTGGGAGAACTGCGCGTTCCAGGGTGCCTTGATTTGAAACACAGAAAATGTGAACATCGTGTTCCGGATAAAAAGACTTAATACGAACACTAGTAATTGAGTCAGATAATCAGATCACTGGGACCTGCGAAGCGGAAGATGAGAAAAAAGAAAAAAAAAACGAAAAGATCTCGTCACATCCCATCATGTCATAATTGAAGGGAACTTACCGGTGCATGTAACTGTTATTAAGCTTTAGACAAGGTTAACAGTGGGTTGAATTTCATATGACGTGACAAACATGACATAACGGTCAAAAATCACCTGCTTGGACAAAAAAAAACTTTCAGGGCATTAATACTGAAGCAAAATTTCAGAACAGTTTTAGAAGAAACATGACAAACTGAAGCAGGTTTGAAGATCAGTAGTAGCTTTCAAATGCATTTACATTACAATCACCTCATGCTTGATTTATTTGAAAGGACCGGATCTTGTCCTTTTATTTCCTGATGCTATGATCAGATAGCCTTAGCTACGAAAATTAAGCATAAGAGATATAAGAGGTACAAAGACAACCAGGGCTGAAACACAGAACCTGATGTAACCAAAGTAGCGATGGGAGACGGTAAACATCCCATGAGTCAACCAAATGATGAAGGATTAATTATTGAATAATTAATTATTAATATAAAATAATTTATAATTTCCTTTAAAAAAAAATCTCCATTCACCATTACTACATTACACAAGTAGGATTAGGAGCATCTGTTACCGAATATATATTAAATGTTAAGTACAAGACCTTTCTACGCTTGTGACCTTCATTTGTCCTAAAACCACATCCAGGAGCAGGTTTTTTTTCCAGCAAAATGATGTACATGTGTATCATTTTGTGACATGTGCAGTAGTCTGCATTATACTGTACACATGAGTGTTCCTCGGACTTTATGTCGTGGTTTCGCTACATTGATGTCGGCGCAGAAAAAAAAGAGTAATATAGTGTTTTTTAAGAATTTTTAATGGTTAATATAGATCTGTCGGGAATCGATTGATCACCGACTTTAATCCACAATCGACCGATCGATAGTTCGGAGCAGATTGTAATATGAATATGAGATTTATTTGGACCAAAAAAAATGCTTTGTGTTTTAATTTTCCACCACTTCTGGTTAAACTGAATCAGATACAGAAACTGTATACAGACGCTGTAGTGCTTTGCACCCCCGCTATGTTAGGACTGTATGTTACACTTGAATATTTGTCGTGTCCTTGTTGTCTACTAAGCAGTACTACAACCTGTACTGTTTTCTTTCAGGACCCATCTAAAACTCGGAGGCCTGGAGGACTGCCGGATCCTGTCCGGAGACGACGATTCCGTTTCGGACACACACGGCTGCCCGGCTTACGTCAGTCCAGAAATCCTGAGCGGTGGAGGTAGCTACTCAGGGAAGCGCGCGGATGCCTGGAGCCTAGGAGTCATGCTGTACACGATGCTGGCAGGGCGCTACCCATTCCATGACTCAGACCCGGCCACGCTGTTCTCGAAGATACGACGCGGCGCCTACGGCCTGCCCGAGGGCCTCTCGGCACGGGCGCGCTGCCTCGTGCGGAGCCTCCTGCGCAGGGAGCCGAGTGAGAGGCTGAGCGCCACCGACGTGCTCCTCCACCCGTGGTTCCACCGCAGCAGCGAACACGACGGCGACGAACGGGAAGTCGGCTCGGCCGAGCAGAGAGTGCCTCAGGTGCACCTGGAGTCGAACGAGCACCTCTTCTGCTGATGAAAACTTCTCAATGGTGCCGATTCGGACCAAAATTTGAAGGATTCTATAATTATAATCGGAGCAGCTCTCTTCTACACCATGGTTCAAATTAAAAACTGAAAAGGTTCTTTAATTTAGAGTGGGACACGCAGACGAGATCTCCCCAGTGAGGTTTGGCCGGGAGACAGAAACACAGATGTGCTCTTACGGGTTCTTAAATTTTAGACATGAGCACAGTCGTAATTCATGGACTCTCGAACGTTCGTCCTCGATGATTTGGATTCGGACCAAAAACTGTTCGACACACCCTTATGGATCCTTAAATTGTGGACTTGGGAACACTTGTTCATGTTAATTTATGGGTTCTCTCGAGTGCATGCACTTGTGTATGTGCTCGGAGTGCCGTATTGTCTGTGTTAGGTTAAGAGGCTTGATGCAGATTGGTCGGTGTACAATGAAGTGATTTTGGTGCTAATGACCTCCTTTATCATGCTGTCTGAAGTGAGCACTGAGGCATGGAAAATACAAGGCTGTCATCAAGATGACAAACCTCAGCTGAGTCCTGAGGACTCCACACGTATTAACTAAAGAGGGGGAAGGGAACATGAGCCTGAACTGTGTTATGTAGCTCTACTCACACAGAAACTAAACTAACTAACTAACTCAGTGACTACCACAACGCCAGAAAGAGCATGGACATACAGTATACATGTATAAATTGAGGCGAATGCATGACATCACACCTATAGTTGACCAACGCAACCAATTTTCCCTTGTTTAAAGTTTGTCCATTTTTCATTTTTATTTGATATCATATATGACCAGCAGCACAGTGGCTGAGTGGTTAGCGCTATGGCCTGATATCTCCAGGGTCTGGGTTCGATTCCCACCTGGAGTTTGCACATTTTCCCTGTGCATGGTGGGTTTCCTCCTTTTATTCCGGTTTCCTCGCACAATTCAAAGACATGCAGATTAGGCTAATTAGCATTTCCAAATTGCCCGTAGTGTGTGTATCCCGCCTTGTGTCCCAAGTCTCCTGGGATAGGCTCCAGGCAACCTGTATACAGGATAAAGCGGTATAGATGATTGAGTGAGTGAGTCATCATATTATATACTATAAAGTATAGGTGCTAAAATTTCCTAAAATGCTATCTATCTAACATTATGGTAAACTATAACCCGTACGCAAATTTACAATATATTTCCTTAAACCCATTTTGAAGGACGCTGAAGGCCGTAAGTAGCATATAAGTAGACACCGTCATGTGTAAGCCTGACAAAGCTGAGATTATTTTCAGTGTTTTATTTTTTTATTTGTATTTTTTTTTAACGTCTGATCTACTGTAGTCCAAGGTGACTAATAAACCCACAATAGCTCAGCTGAACCTATTTTTGGAGGCTCTAATGTTTCCTCCCCCTCTCTTGCGGGAAGTCGTACTGTACGTTACCTCCGAGGCAAAGTGCCAGGCTCGTAACAACGCGAGGCTGCAAAACGACCTGCCCTTGCATCGGGAGCGTCGACACGGGTGCGCAAAGTTCATATTGCACTGTGAATCCTGTATTTTGTGACACGACCTCGAGGTTAAACCACGAGGCCCTAGCGGAAAAAATATGTAAATATGTACATTTTAAGTGTGTGAACAGATTGAATAAAGATGAACTTTTTTCCTTACAGCCTTGTAGAAGTCGTCCTATGAATAGAATGTTTTTTTTATTATTGCAAGAAAGTATTTATCCCTATCGATTCAAAAACTCATCATTACTATGAAGAAGTCACGTGTCAATATAAACATGCCTGTTCCTGGAAGACCTCAGACTTTCTAAGAGAACGATCCTTTACAAGCATCAGCATGAAGAAGCTACCGAAATAACTCGGAGAAATTTTGCAAGTTTGTAGTTTTGCAACCCCTTGCTTTTTTTTTTCACTATTATGAGGAAGTGGGGTGGTTCAGGGTATTAAATCCACTGATTAAAAAAAAAAAAAGGTATTACAAATCCTATTGCAAGGATGCTAAACACTGTGGATAAATATGTCAGCCAAATAAGTAACAAGATGTGTGACCAGTCATAGCAAGTCAGATGTTAAGTCACACAAGTTAGTTTTGTGCCATGATCAATAAAGTTTATTAGGTGGAAGGTATCAACTTTTCAATTTCAGCAATAATTGGTCGATTCATATTTTTTCCACGGAATCAAGCATTGTTTTAAAATACTATAATGAACATCACTGGTTGTCAATAAAATATGGCATTTTTTCTCTATAAAGTTATTTTTACGCGTAACAGGGAAATTCTGGTGTCTGAGAGTTCCCGCTTTCTACTACATCATAAAATCTTCATTTAAATATTCTAAAAATAATATTATTACCACTACCCGCCCACAAAACCCTCCTTATAAACAAACTCGCCCTGGCCATATCTCAGAAACTGGACATGATATAGTATAATAAAAAAATTAATAAAATTAAAAAAAAGCTTTTGATCCTAATCATATCCTGGTTTTCCCTATCCTAATTTTAATATTACACAAAAATAACTCAAATAAATCCAAAATGCCCTTTTTAAATGCAAATTAAGGGGGGAAAAAGCTTTCCAAACCATCCTGGCCCTATGTGAAAAAGTAATCGCCCCCTAAACCTAGTAACTAGTTGGTGCCACCCTTGGCGACAATAACTGCAATTAAGCGAATTTTGTCTTGCTCTTCTATGCAGAATTGTTTTAAATCAGCCACACTGAAGGGTTTTCGAAAAGGAACGACATGCTTAAGGTCGTCTCAATCGGATTTAAGTCCGGACTTTGGTTAGGCCACTCCAAAACCTTAATGTAGGACTGATTCTCATTTGTTCTTGAATTTGTTCAATTGTTGAATTGTTTGTTCTTGAATGTCTTCAAGAAATCGTGTTGCTTTCTTAGATCTTTCTCTTTGTCAGACAGGTTCTGTTTAGTTGATTTTTTCTTTATTAACAAAAGGTCTGGCAGTAATCAGGCCTGGGTGTGGCAAGTGAAACTTCCAAAAATCACAGTTCATTCATGATTTAGCAAGGGGGCAATGACTTTTTCACATACAGCAGGTTTGGACAGATTTTTTCGTCTTAATAAATGAAATGATCATATAAAAACTGCACTGTGTATTTACTTGGGTCATTGTGTGACAAATATACAATAAATAAATAAATTATTAAATCAAGAAGGGGCAAATACTTTTTCACAGCACTGCATGCATAACTCGAGCAACTCAAAGTTTGATCGATATCATTAGCACTTAGTCTCAGTTCACTAATATGACTAGTTAAGCGTTTCCAAAAGTGTGGTACATTTACTGTAATGTTTTTTTGCTTGTTCTTGAACATCCTGTGAGTGAAATGGTTAATAATCATTCCGCTCACTTTTCCTGCAGGCGTCATCGGGATCGAGTGTCAGTGCAGCACTTTAATGAAAGGCAGGTGAAAGACTTTTCCCTGCGCTGAGTGCCGGGGGACTGAAAGAGAAATGCTTGGCTTGGTTTATGATCCGGGGAGTCGGGTATCTACCGAAATCTGTTGTGGCTTCTGAGCACCTTGCGTAAGCTGCTGATTAGCTCTGGATTAGCTATCAAGATTATAGCGTAGCGTCATGGTTTCTGGGAGGCTGCCAGGCAGCGTCTCACGCCACAGATGCGACTCGCTAACATGTCGCGACCGGCTTCAGATGACGCTCTGTATGTGTGTGTGTGCGTCACGTTTTTAGATCTTTCTGAGGACCAACAGTGTTAAGATTAAGATACACATGTACCTTACAGCAGCACATTGGAATAATTTTTTTTTCCCCCACATATCCCAGTTAGGAATCTGGGGTCAGATAGGATACAGCAGATAGGGTCAACAGTGGCGGTGCTGGGGCTGGAACCCCCAGCCTTCTGATCAGTAACTCAGTAACCCACAGCTTGACTCGTAATAAAGAGTTTCTGTTTAGTTACTGAGGTTACAATCAAGATGTGTATAATATTAATTAGTTGTCGTTCTCACTGTATTGTTAGGTCAACGAAAGGCCCTCACAAGGTCAGTAATAAACAAACATGCGTGTGTACTGTATATGTGTGTATATGTGCAGGTTTGAGATAATTTATTATGGCCAATATATCAGAATTTGTTGGCAGGTCTTGTTGGACGCCAACACATCAACTGCAAGTCTGATATTAATTTCACACACATGGTAATAAATCTCTGGGGCAATAGTATGGTGTATGTCCAGTTCCCAAAGCTAGAGGTACATGTACTGCGAGGTTCTCTTTTAGCTCAACCATCTTTACATAAATCACCAAAACTAGCATCCTCAGGTTAGAAATGATTACAAAAATATATATATATATGATGACAAAATGGAAATGTCTGAGTACTGAGGAAATCCTTTCTGCCAGTGATTATTTTGCCTATATACTGTAATTGTAGCCTAGGGGTGGAGTAGCGGTGAGGTGGGTGATGTAACCACATCACAGCTGCACCATCCCGAGCTCGGGTATCTGCGTGTGTTTCGAGTTTCCCCATGTGTCCTTGCGGGTTTCTTTTGGGTTCTCATGGTTTCCTCCCACTTTCCGAAACCTGCAATTGGTGCAGATGGTTAAATCGCTACCCAAAATTTTCTGTGTACGTACAGTATTTACAGTCGTGGCCAAAGGTTTTGAGAATGACACAAATATTAGTTTTCACAAAGTTTGCTGCTAAACTGCTTTTAGATCTTTGTTTCAGTTGTTTCTGTGATGTACTGAAATATAATTACAAGCACTTCATACGTTTCAACGGCTTTTATCGACAGTTACATGACATTTATGCAAAGAGTCAGTATTTGCAGTGTTGGCGCTTCTTTTTCAGGACCTCTGCAATTCGACTGGGCTGCTCTCAATCAACTTCTGGGCTAAATCCTGACTGATAGCAACCCATTCTTTCATAATCACTTCTTGGAGTTTGTCAGAATTAGTGGGTTTTTGTTTGTCCACCCGCCTCTTGAGGATTGACCACAAGTTCTCAATGGGATTAAGATCTGGGGAGTTTCCAGACCATGGACCCAAACTTTCAACGTTTTGGTCCCAGAGCCACTTAGTTATCACTTTTGCCTTATGGCACGGTGCTCCATCGTGCTGGAAAATGCATTGTTCTTCACCAAACTGTTGTTGGACTGTTGGAAGAAGTTGCTGTTGGAGGGTGTTTTGGTACCATTCTTTATTCATGGCTGTATTTTTGGGCAAAATTGTGAGTGAGCCCACTCCCTTGGATGAGAAGCAACCCCACACATGAATGGTGTCAGGATGCTTTACTGTTGGCATGACACAGGACTGATGGTAGCGCTCACCTTTTCTTCTCCGGACAAGCCTTTTTCCAGATGCCCCAAACAATCGGAAAGAGGCTTCATTCGAGAATATGACTTTGCCCCAGTCCTCAGCAGTCCATTCGCCATACTTTTTACAGAAGATCAATCTGTCCCTGATGTTTTTTTGTGAGAGAAGTGGCTTCTTTGCTGCCCTTCTTGACACCAGGCCATCTTCCAAAAGCCTTCGCCTCACTGTGCGTGCAGATGCGCTCACACCTGCCTGCTGCCATTCCTGAGCAAGCTCTGCACTGGTGCCACTCCGATCCCACAGCTGAATCCTCTTTAGGAGACGATCCTGGCGCTTGCTGGACTTTCTTGGAAGCCCTGAAGTCTTCTTAAGAAGAATTGAACCTCTTTCCTTGAAGTTCTTGTTGATCCTATAAATTGTTGATTTAGGTGCAATCTTAGTAGCCACAATATCCTTGCCTGTGAAGCCATTTATATGCAACGCAATGATGGCTGCATGCATTTCTTTGCAGGTCACCATGGTTAACAATGAAAGAACAATGATTTCAAGCATCACTCTCCTTTTAACATGTCAAGTCTGCCATTCTAATCCAATCAGCCTGACATAATGATCTCCAGCCTTGTGCTCGTCAACATTCTCACTTGAGTTAACAAGACGATTACTGAAATGATCTCAGCAGGTCCTTTAATGACAGCAATGAAATGCAGTGGAATTTTTTTTTCGGGATTAAGTTAATTTTCATGGCAAAGAAGGACTATGTAATTCATCTGATCACTGAGTATATGCAAATTTCTATTATAAAAACTTTAAGCAGCAACTTTTCCAATTTCCAATATTTATGGAATTCTCAAAACTTTTGGCCATGACTGTACAGTATGAATGGTGAGGTACGTCTCATTGTCCCGTCCTGGGAGTAATGTCTACCATTCTAAGATGGATGTGCACACAATCGTCCACCTGCATATCGGGTACCAAGGGAGCTCTCTGCTATTGACCGACATCTGCAATGAGTTAGAGGAACATTTCGACTTCTGGATCACATTGACAAAACCTGGTGCATGATTTCACTCCTGAATAGGAACATCTATCAAAACAATCAAACCAAATGGCAAAAAATTCTGAGAAAGTGCATCTGAAGGTACAGTAAGGTTACTGTATGGCCAGGATTTTTTGGGACGAACATGTCATCATTCATGTACAGTAGGTGTCAACTCTACAAGAATGTTTTTTGCAGGACAATACACAAGCTAATACAGTGCTGCCCAATGTACCCATGCACATTATTTGATTATTTGACCACAATCCTGCCCTCGCTACAAGCCATTTCCACATCTTTGGGCCATTAAAGGAGTTTCCGGGAGGCCAGGGTTTCAAATGTGAAGCAGGCACTCAGATCACGGCTCTGGATCACTGAGTAAACTTTCTACCTTGTTGGTATCCAAGCATTAGTGAAAAACGCTGGTATAAGTGCAATAGCATAGCAAAGAAATAAAGGTACGCTACATGTCAAAACTTTGGACACGCCTTCTAATTTCATGGTCATTCCTGGATGGATTTTTATTTCGTTAGACTTTGTAAGACAATGCTGCCTTTGAACAGTTGATATTGAGGCGTGTCTGCTACTTCTGCTCCATAAATCCTTCACAAAAGTCTCTAATCTGAGGTGCTGCTTGTTAATTGGTGAACTCTAAATTAACTCATCCTCTGCAGCAGAAGTAGGTTTTGGCCTTGCTTTCCTGGGAAGGTCTTCATAATTTGTTTTGCAAATGCATTTGACAAAACCTCTGACTGGTATTGTAGTTTGTTTGTTTTTTCATAACCGTGTTCTCTTATTCTGCATAATCAAAGGTTTGACTTGAACGCTCCTTGTCAAAACAGTGCCATGGAGTAAACGGCTAACATCCTTATGTGACAGGAGTGTACTATAGTGTCCTCAAATACTTGTTACAATAGCCTTTTTTTTTATTTTTATTTTTTATACGGACTTGTGCTCCATCACGCATTACCTATAAATTCATTCAGTGCAGAAAGTATCAAAGTAATCACTTCAGGGAATATTATTATTATTATTATTAATACTGTAGATCTGACTACGAAGGAGACCCAGGAAAAGGACAAAGGACTCTATAACAAGGTTCGGGACATTCTGCTTAAATCCCTCATCGAATCATGCACTGGAACAACCATACTGTACCTTGTGTAGATACTGTAGATATCACATTAATGTGTGATTTGGTGGGTTGTGTCACCGCCATGTGGACATTCAAGAAACTACACAAATCACAGTCTTTTATTCTATTATTAATTATTTAGTAATTTATTTATAGTAACTCATCAGGGTACAGGTGGACCGAGGGCCTATCCTGGGGACACCGGGCATGAGGGACGGACGCATCACAGGCAGTCACACGTTACTCAATACATAACTCATGAGTCAGGAGCAAAACAGTCCCTGTTGCTGTCACTGACCCGAGTTCCTCTTTTATTACCCACTAGAGGAATCTACTGCTAGGAAGTAATAAATTCCTGCATGCAGTAATAAATCAAGTCGGAATGTGAAATACTTAATGAAATATAACCATGTCCACTTACTGTAGGTACTGTAGAAACGGTCAATTTCAATATTATTGGCACCCTCTCTGGGATCATCATCAGATTTACTTTTCTCTTTATCTCCTCACATATGTATATATATATATTTTTTTTTCATTTATAAAATTCTTTCTCCTTCGACATCCTACAGTATCACTAGAACTTCAGGTTCTTAAGTTCAAAAGTAAGTAAAAAGTTCCAGGCTTGTGGGAATCCAGCGTGATGCCCCACAGCAGGAGCAATCTGCAGTTACGGAAAGGGTTCCAAGAAAATCCCAAAATAGCAACGCTGAGTCGTTTGAAAAGATTTTCAGCTGGGTTTACTGGCAAATCATTTCCCAACATTTTTAATCACGTTTTTTTTTTTTTTATCTGGTTCCTGGACATGAGATATAAACATACTGCTTACATGGCCAAAAATATACCCATGTGTCTTAACATTATTGTATTAATCTTTATTATAGCTCATTCATCTTCACTAACCACCAATCCGAAAGTGTGCATAGAAAAGTGGCGTAGCAAGTCATTGGTGGAAGAAAATCGAGAAAAGCCACAAGACACAAGTAGAACCTACAGTACAGTAAATGTATATCCAAGATTGGGGTCGAACCAAGGGGTGTCTTTATTTAGAACAAAAAAATTAAACCTGTTTTGTGCGTGTCTGTGTGTGTGTGTGTGTGTGGTTATGGGTTAATCGACCATATCAATGGAAAATCCAGCAAAAGCGCAATTGTTGGTCTATAGCTAAAAGTCTTTTGTCATACTTTATCAGACTGTCATGGTGACTTGACTCATTCATCCATCTTGATCATCCAAACTGACATGTTCTCATCACTGCTCCTGAACCGCTTTTTTTCCCTCCTTTTTCTGGTTCTACATACAAGTGTAGGTTGTAGTTGTAGGTACTTCTCAGTCACAAATACAACAAAAGCCTCTTTGTCCCAGGCTGGTGGACAATAATAATGTGAGCGCGGCGATGAAACCTAGGAACGCTAATCTTTTAATACGATTCTGTTATTTGCAAAACTCTAATGTTAATGCTTGAGAATGTGCTAGGTGTGTCATGTGACTAAACAACACTGAACAATGAGTCTCGGCATGCTCTCCACGAGTTCTTCACATTGCTGTTGGGTAACTTTATACCACAAACAGCTCAGCTTTGCTTGATGATTTGTGACCATCCATCTTCCTCCAGAATATTTTTTCTAGAGCTGTATATATGTATATATGTATTGTTCTGCTGCCACGCGGCCGAATCGATAATCACACATATTTTATATATACACTTATGCGATTATCGAATCGGCCGCGTGGCAATACATAATATATAAAATCATGCAAATACAGGTCAAGAGATATAGTTCATGTTCGTTTTAAACACACCACTGTGGAAAATTGTGCGAGTCAGTGACTCTGACCATGACGTTGTCTAGGTTAAGTGTTTCAGTGCTGATGTCTGATTTTCACATAGAATTTACCGAGGACCGTATGTAAAACGTGCAACATCCATTGAGCACGAGTTCTGCAGAGAGAAACACTCTGCTGGTGGAATGAGCAGATAAAAAGGTGTTCCTAATAAATTGGACAGCAAATATACTTCTCACGCACTCATTCTACAGGATCACGAGAGGCCTGGAACCCATCCCACTATATGGGTGCCGCACGCACGCACGCACGCACGCACTACAGGGAATCTGGAGTCTGAATGTCAGGTCTTTGGACTGTGGAAGGAAAGAAAAACAAACAACCCAGAGGAAACCCACCAAGGATAGGGATATATAAAACATATAAAACTCCAAATTGGGAATCAAACCCTCGACCTAGGTCACAGTGCTAACCACTATGCCACCTGGTGAGCACACTGTGTACACATAATTCACTGTCGTAAATGGAGCAGAAATAGTTTCTACTGCTCCAACAAGGCAATCTAGGGAAAGCTGTACTCTGTCACTGAGACCCTTTGCCATATAATATATGACATCCATATAATAGTGACATCTTACCTTTATTAAAACATAAATACAGTTTCCCAAGAGAAGGCCCACAGATTGTTTTATTAACTTTCTAACTCGCAGTGGTTTTCTGCAAATGTCATGTTGGACACAAAAAAAAAAAGAAAAAACTTGGCCGAAAAAAAAAAATAGCTTTAGGCTATGAAAGAAACTCTGGGAAAAAGCACATACTTTTTTTCCATGGTCATATATATGAGTTTAGGGCACCGTTCACACACACTGACAACTATGGGCAATTTAGCATAAGCAATCCACATGCATGTCTACACCTACAAGACAATCGAGAGGAAACCCACATGGACACGAGGACGTTACAGACCATGCAAGCCACTGCCACACTGTGCTATCTTATTACTTGTTAAAATAAATGTAAATACATTTTTTTAAATGTATGTAATTTTTAGACAGTCAATAAATTTGAAATAAGATGCTTAAAATGTCATTTTCTTCCATTTCACTTATTTTTCACTCATTTTAAAAGATTATTTAATTATTATATTAAATTTTAAATAATTCTTAAGTATTAAAGAGTAAAATGTTAAAGCAAGGTGTTAAGTTTAGTCCAGATCAAATACAGTCCATCACTCAGGTAACTGTATTCATTGAATCAACATGGTGGTGGTAGCATCATGCTTTGGAGTTTTTTTTTTTTGTTTGTTTTTGTACGTTTGTTTTTCAGTAGGAGGAACTGAAAAGGGCAAGAACCTATTCCTGACAACCAGACAACTGTATCTATGGTATGCATCATCAGAAAAAAATGTATTAAATTAAAAAATTATCGTTGTGGTTGCAGATTTACGTCCCAACCAAGAAGAAGCTTCATGCTTAAGTACATAATGAAATCCTGTTAATCAAGGTCTTCAGGATTACTAAGGCTACAGCCAGGTGAGTTTTTTTTCCCCCCAGAGTTGGGAAGCGAACCCTCGACCCTGGATGTGCAAGATCATCGTGTGTCAATCAATACACCACCATGCCACCTCAATAACCTTCAATTAAATTTTTTTTTTTTTTAAGTGATGACGACATCTAAATATTATATTTTGTTCAACTTTTGGAATTAAATTTCATAATAAATCTAAGACATACCAGTTATAAAACATACAGTGGCACAAAGCCACTAGGTGTGGGACTATGCTACATTACGTTTATCACCATTTTATAAACCACGATTGGTTTTCCACTTACTACGGTACATTATTAAAATTCATGTAGTGTTAAATTAAAAAAGAAAAAAAAAATGCTGTGTTCAGACTGGAATACACTTTATATTTTGCACACCATCTGTATCTAACCACTAAAGGTTGAAGTTATGCCAAAAGGGTTTCTATCATTTATAGAGACTTGAAAAATGTAATTAAAAATAAATGGAGATTAAGGAACAATACAAAAGGTAGATGACACAAGCAAAAGAAAAGAAATTTAACAGACTGATAATGTAATAAGCCTGGTGGTAAAGTGCAGACGAGGGATGTTCAAGTCAACCCGGGACTTTTGATTGCGCAGAATACTGTAAAGAAAAGAGAAAGTGTAAAAACTCCTCTTTTATATACAATCCCCTGCTACACTAATGCACTTACCCCACACATCAAGGTAGAAAGTTTTTTTCAGTACACCAGAGTCTGAAACTTCTGAAACGCTGGCCTCCCAGGAACTCCTTTAATAGAGTTAAACGTGTGGAAATGTGGAAACGGCTTTGAGCGCGGTCAGGACTGTATGGAGGATTTGGCAATAAACCAGACCTTTTTTCATAAGAATATTCCACTTGAAAAATGTTCGCAAGAATGACTCGGCCGGCTTCGTCATTTACATACATATGGCCTTCTTTAAAATGTTTGCACCATATGCAGCTAAGAGTCTCATCACCATACTGTGCTTATGTAAAAATCATCGTTTAGACTTGAACGCCCAGCGTATTTTGGTGATCTGTTATGTTAGTAACAATATCTGTTGTAAATCATCAAAATGTATAAAACTGAATAGTCTGGAGACTCCAGTGATCCAAGACCTGCACATCAATGATATGAATCATTATTATAAGAACCATAGTGTAGAACAAGACAGGGTGAAGTGAATCTGCTATAATAAACCCCCATAGGACAAGCCTACAGTAATCCTCCCACTGTAGATAATATGTAATTTACTTATTAAGGTTTGCTTTTAAATCTTTGCTAATATTCTGAGCTACCAGTGCCAGTTAATTGGATACTATTCCCATGAGCGTCTGTGTGTTGTTTCTCCACCTGTCTGACTTCCCCTGTGTGCGTGCATCTGTTGATCGTGTTGTCGTTACTTGCCTTGTTTCTTTAATAAGCTATAAGAGCAAGTTGCCAAATAAAAAAATAAAACAGGTAACTTTTTTCTCTGTCTCGGAGCATGAATCATTGCTCATTCAAGGCTGGAATATATTGGTAAAATATTAATTAAGCAATTTGAAACAACACCAGGGAAAAAAACGGAAACGTTGCCAAGGAACCTCAATACCAGACCTTGGAATGCAAAGGCTTACAGGTTACTGCATAGTAACACCTGATTCAGCTCTCTTGGCGATTTTATCAGGATTGTAAGGAGTGTTAAAACTGTAAATTGATTTTTTTTATTATTATTAATTACACTGTATAATTTAAAAAACAAAACGTTTTTATTGTACATTAAATTTTAATGTATTACTTAAAACATATAAAAATAATACTTAATACTGTACTCATTAGCACCTCTAATCTAATATCCATTGATGCACTAATAGACTTAATACAGTAATAATGAACTCACATGGACTTGTGGACATATCCAGATTAAAAATTCATGCAGCTGTTGATTAAAACTCTATCATTTATACTGTAGAAGGAGTCTCCAGTGTCAGATGAGTTTCCTAACACAAGTCTTTTATGACATAGAGCTTTTTTTCAAGATTCAAATATCTTTATTAATCCCAGTGGAAAATTGCTTATTCCTGGTTACAGTTGCTCACCCTTGTTATCAAGTAGAAAGGAAAAGTAATAATAACTACAAAAAAAAAAATCAATAAAATATAAAGAGTCCTGAGACAGTAAGTACCATATTGCACACCAAGTTAACCCTTAGGAGTCTGAGGGTGTTTTGGGGCCCTGAAGAAGTCCTGACATTTGTATATTTTTCAGTTCCTTATAAACATATAAATGTATAAAGGCTAACTACACTGTATTCAGCACAAACTGGGCTACAGTCATATGTGAGCAGTATGTATGTACAAGTTTGTATTTTGGAGAAAATAAGTAATGCGTGATTATTGGAAACAACAAAAAAAATATCACTGAAATAAGTTCACAAAACAAATTCATAACATTTTTTATATTTTTATATTTTTTGTGGTTACCTGGATCTTGTAGTCTAGAGTTTTTACTTCAAAATGGTGTGATAATCATCTTGATCACTCATTCGCAGCAAACAATATATTTATTTACATTTTCTAAGACACTTTTTATTTTGGAAATCCGCATGCGAGGAGGCGTGAATGATCATGAATAATGCTCTACTTCAAACCAGAGAAGGCAAAGACTCGAATAATGATTTGCATAATGAGCCTTTCAGTCAGGCATGTGACACAGGGAAATGCTAAAAGAAAATAATTTCAGGACAAAAAACATTTTTTGTTTGTAGTTTATTTAGAATATAGTTAACTGACCGGCAGAATAACTCTTACACCCTACACATAACCTACTCACTTACATAGTGCAAAGAAAATGTTCAGGATTGAATGGAGACGTACAGACACAGATCATCTTATACACAGAAGGTACATTTATGGTATAAATATGGCCGTGTAAAATAAAATGAAAAAAAGGGTGTTTAGTCCACTCCTATACCACAGTCATACATCTTTGTGCCACTTTCAAAAAGCAGTTCCTGTTTAACTGAAAACATAAGTGAACATTACATACCTGGCATATCCATAGTGTTTTTTTTTTTTTTTTTGCTTCTTACCATACACTGCTTTACACTGCACACAGACACTGTTACTAGCTGGAGCAACACTTCTGTAACCTGAGGTCAGTCCATGTGCTGGTTGTACACAGTCACAGGTACAGACAGATGCTTATTGTGTGTCCATCCAGTTTTAAATGACCAAAATCCAGTTCCCTTCCATCCAGAATCCAGAGCCCTTGATTTCTATCAAACAGGTGGCTGATCATTTTCACTGACACAACTGTTTAGAAAAAAAAGAAAAATACAACATGAGCATGATAACACAATAAAATAAAGTACTGTATATCATCAATCACCAAGCATCATGACCATGCATAAAGACAACACAAGCTTTTGTAATAAAAAGCGAGGGGGAGGGGCTTTTTATTCTTATATCTGAATATCAATAAGCTACATAGTATTTTAGCCACCAGGAGCTAAAGTGTTTGTGCTAAATAATATCATAGATAGCAGTGTCATAAGCTAACCACAAACTGAACGAAATAGCTACCGTAAGCTAAATGTATCCAAAACTGGGTAAATACAATGGAATATTTACACCACAGCTGATACTGACAACCATCACATAAGGCATTGGCTTAGCCACCGGGAGCTAGCAGGTTTGTGCCAAGTGCTATCCTAAACTATGTATGTAAAAAATAAAATGAGATGAGATTTATATTATCAGAATAAGGATTATATGAGACTTAATAACTCACCCATGGTAGCAGCTTGCTGCTGCAAATAACTCTTTAAAACACACCCGTTTTCTGTCGGAGTTTCAGTGTTGTTCTGGAGAAAAGATAAACTCCTCCCACCGTCCAGAACATTCTGCAGAGCTTCAGAAACCTGTACAGCGCGTCACATGTTCCACACATGCAGGAAACTTACTGACTCTGTGTGTGTGTGTGTGTGTGTGTGTCTGGTTTGTGTGCGCGCGTGCAGGGGGCGTGGTCTTGTATGTAGCGTGCTTCTACAGCTGTTTTCCCTGTGAATAGCATGTGGGCGTGTCCTGCCTCCGGTCATTATCAGATAATGAAGTGCGAAGGAAAGACTGTGCCTCTCCTCGGATTCATACGGATCACATAAAATGAGAATATTTTTTTATTTAACTTGCTTTATTTAAAAGTAGACCCTTTAAGCTTTAAATAGTTATATTTCCCATGTCGATGTGTGAAGTATTCGCGGAGTTTCAGTTAATTTTAGTGACGGGTTTCAGAAAGATATTCACGGAGACTGAGACGGCTGAAAGCGCACCTTGTTTATTTTCTTTATTTTACAAAAGCACAATGTTTTGTTCATATCGTGAGTATACATAAATAAAAGTAGACCCTTTGCAGATTTAAATAATTTACTACACTTATATAAATATGATTTTAAAAAAGGACGGAGCATTTTAAGTTCTTTTTATGGTTACCAGAAAAGAAATGCACTTGGACCCGCCGCCGACTCCGCCGACTCCTGACCCTGCGTTCACACCGAACGCGGCGAGAGCGTCACAGTTCGCTCTCGGTGCCCTGCCGCCGACGCCTGTCGCCGCTCTGACGTAGACCGAATGCCTTTCTTGTATTTAAAGGGGCCGCAAAGCAATCAAGCTTGTTGATCTTATGGAGACTGACCAAAATGTGGAAGATAACAAGAAATTGATTCATAGAAAGAACTGTATTGTAGAAATAAACAAATTATAAGCCATTCGTATGGTGTGGCTTCTGTTCATTGTGAATTGCTAGTCTAATTTAATATATTTTTTTAATTATATTATTTATCTTATTATTATAACATTAGAATCACTTACTAGACTTTGTCTTTAATTAAACTAACATTAATAATTAATAATAATAAAAAACCCGCTATCGCAATAATCAACCTCTCCTCCATTTTGCTTGGGAACTAATGTCGCCGGAACAAAAGTTACAGGACTGCATCCCGCGGAATCCTCTCAAGCGGAGGACCTCCCTTTTAATTGGTTGCCGCTCAACCGCGTCATAGCTCATTACCCTAAAGTTGAGCTGATTTCAACTCCCTTCGCCGCCGGCTCCCATTGAAAATGAATGACTTCCGGCGTCTTTGACGCTCTCCACGCGTTCGGTGTGAACGCAGGGTAAGGGTTTTAATACAAGGGCATATGTAAATATTGCACAGTAATTTAGTATATGTATGTAATATTGTATTATTATATGTAATATTGTATTACAAAATTTATTGAGATGTAATATTATTAATACCGGTGAGTATTATTGTCCTATTGTGTTCCTGTTACACTATGTGTGTATTCACTGACAGTATCATTTTATTGCTGTTTCCCATACAATACCAGTCAAAAGTGTGGACACACTAATTTAATGTTTTTTATTTAGTGGTTTATTTTCTACATTCTAGAACATTACTGGAGATTGTAAAGGTTTTAAATAACGCATATGGCATTATGTAATTAAGTAACAACAATAGAAAGTCAGTTGTTTGTCATTTGGCTGGTACTGTACCTATATAATAAGTTAATGTTAAGCCTTTATACACGTCAAATATAGATTACTGTACGGTGAAATTCTTTCTTCGCTTATTCCAGCCTAACTGGGGTCAGAGCGCCGGGTCAGCCATGATACAGCACCCCTGGAGAAGATTTTTACCTTTTTTACTTAGTGCTAATACCTTTTTACAAGTGCTAATCCCAGTGTTTCCCTAGTGCTTGGATACCATCAAGGTAGAAAGTTTTCTCCAGAGCCATGTTTTACTTCGAAAACGTTACAGCATTTGAATGTTTTTTTGCATGATAAATCATTCAAATGTACGACAGTTGTTTAAGGAAATACTTTTTGAATTTTAAAAAGTATTGGTAAATTGCTGGGAAATAAAAAAGGCATGAATGAACAAGTGAGAATCTTAACAATGAGGAATCCTACACATTATGTCTCCAATTTGCTTCTTTAGATTTGCCTGGAAGTGTTCGATAGCTCAAATGCCAATGGCTGATATTTGACACATTGACTTCTTGCTTCGTACAAAACTAATCGCAGCTCTCGAGTGACTTGACAGGCTCTTTTGTATTAGCAGGCCTGCTCTTAAGTCATGGACCAAAGGCCTAATCATCAGTGACATAATTAGACCTTTGTGCTAACTCTGTTGAATTGTAATTATAATCAAGGCGCACAGAGCTTTTACCAGCACCTTTCTGTCTAGACTTTAAATTTTTCTTGCTTTAAGTAGCCTTTCGGCACTGTGCCATTGTGGTTAGCACCGTGGCCTCCAGGGTCGAGGGTTCGACTGACGCCTTCGGGTTTTTGAGCGTCGAGTTTGCATGTTCATCCAGGCTAACTCTACATTGTATGTACTGTACAGTATGAGCCCTGTGTTGCCAGGGATGGGCTCCAGGCCTCCTGTGACCCTGTACAGATTGAGCGATAGAGTGAGTGACTGTGCGAGTTGCCAATATTTAAGCATAGACGAGACAAATGTATCATAATAATGCAAAAGCACTGAAAGATTTGCAAATACAGTTTAACTTCACCACTCCAAATCTTGACTCCAAATGTAGTCCCAAATGCCCCCTTTTCACTTTATGAGCCTCTGAAACATTCAATAAGTGCTGCACAACATGCATAATACAGTACGTACTGTAAATACACTATACTGCTATGTAAAGTGATGACAGCGTGATAAGTCTCTTACAACACACCAATAACAACAAATATTGTGACATGGTTAAAAATGAAAACATGGTAATTTTCATGGCAAAGAAGGACTATGCAATTCTGATCACTCTTCATAACATTCTGGACTATATGCAAATTGCTATTATAAAAACTTAAGCAGCAACTTTTCCAATTTCCAATATTTTCAATATTTCCAATTTCCAATATTTATGTAATTCTCAAAACTTTTGGCCACGACATAATTTCAAGTATGACAGTTAAGCTCCGAGCCGCCAAGAGTCGTCTCAATTTGAATTTAAAAAGGGTATATTGGAATATAAAAGTCGTTGCATAAATTGTGTATTCCTCACTCAGTCTCACGCAGTTGCGCAACACTAACACTTTCTCTGAAGTGTGCACTTCTCAAAATTATTCAGCACAGTGCATTACTCTTTTCTATGTCACTTTTTCTATGAAAATTTTCTAAAGCAGGTTACATACAGTACAGTATGAAACAATTTGGGACAAAGTGTTGCAGCCAAAACACTATGTATCTATTATATTTTTTATGTTATACATGTAATACAGGAAATGTGCGTGCCAAAGAAGCTACTTCTGACATTTATGCAACATGGAAATGACCAATCTTGCTTACATAAAAAAATTCAAGTTGTTAACGTCAGCCGTTTTGAAGAGATTTTAGATGTGTCCCAAAAATGGCCATTTTTCAGTGTGATACAGGACTGTCTCACTTCTAACAATAATCATTTAAAATGCATATTGAGATTCATATTTCTTCATGGAAAAAATTATTGATACTAAAAATGAGTGTAAGCTTCTTGAAGCACATGGCCTGTAAAAAATCTATTCAAATTTAGGATTTTTTTTCTCCAACAAATCTATAGTGTCCGTAACCATGTCATGTTGCAATATCTTAACAATTTTGCATTTTAGAATAGTACATCAAGTTTTTGTCTTTTCATGCAAAATCTAAATTTGGCCAGGTTTCATCTGAATAATAATTAAGAGCATTGAACGATTTGATTTTAAAAAGGTTACAGACACTACATCATACAAGGGCATGACATTGTATTTAGCAACTGTTTATTTTCATCTGATAAAAAAATATAAGTGTGTATGCATATTTACAAAAAAAAAATCTGAAAATGATTATATATTTTTTGAACCTAACTGAGACATTTTTTTGCACCTTTACCATGTTTTTGGCCGATGCGATTCAGACTTAAGAATTTGTGCTTGTCTCAGATACACAAGCTTCCGAACTTGAGCTTAACTTTATACGAAATTCACCCGAGCAAGGAGCAGGTGTAAGTCCGGGACCACTGTCTGTCAGGTTGATGTAACAACAATAAGCCATGCTGAAATTTATACAAGTCAAACTTGAACGCTCAAGTTTTGGGGGACTTGACATCAAAGCCACAGACTCAGGGAGAAGATGCAAAACTCCACAGAGACAGTAACCTCAGCTCAGGAACCCTGGAGCTGTGTGCCTACAACATTCCCTGCTACACCTCTATACCACCGTAACCAAACATGTTCAAATGTCAAAATAATGGTTCAACTGATATATTGAAGGGCGTTCGAAATAAACAAAGATTTAGATTGTGCACAATAACAGGACACAGTTATGAGAATAGTTATGAACCTCCCTTTATTTCTCTATACTGTATAATCCCCTGCTACACTAATGCATTAATCCCAGTGTTTCACTAGTGCTTGGATATCATCAAGGTAGAAAGTTTTCTTAGTATTAGGGGATAAACAGTGCGTGAAAAGTACATTTCTTTTCATACAGGTGACATTTTAAACAGAAATGTGACATTTTAAAAAAAAAATGAAATTACGACTGGATTATCCTTTAAACCATGGCCACATTTTGTTTACACAAGGGCACTATGTTGGTCTTTCGGCTGCTCACGTCATGGAGTAACAATGGTGGATTATCTGATCCGCACAACAACTTGGCACAGGTTTTACGCCGGATACCCTTCCTGGGGTAACCCTCCCATTTTTTCCCAGGTTTGGAACCGGAACTGCATCCAGTGGCTGGGGTTTGGGTATTGGGTGCGAATTGAACCCGGGCCTTCTGCAAGAAACCTACCACTGGTTTATATGTAGTTTTGATGACCCCGGTTAAGCACCAAACTCCCAATGTGCAGGTTTATATATATATATATATATATATATATATATCGATATATTATTATATATTATATATTATTATATATTATCGATAATTATCGATTAGTTGTTGCGCATATTATCGATAATGAAATTCGTTGTCAACGAATGTCGTTTTCGATTAGTTGGACTGCTCACGTTACTGAGGAGCGCGACCACAAGATGCACAAATACACACAGATACACAGCCGCTCGCGCAATGGAGGTTACAGAAGCGTCTGCAGGAAAAAGTGCCTGCTCGCTCAACATGTTCTCCGTGCGCGCTCGACTCTGCCTTCACGCGCAAGCAACATTTATTTTCTGTGTGTGCTCGATTCTGCCTGTACGCTCGCTCAGTTTTGTCCAGTGTTACAAAACTGCAACAAAACCAGCCAATCACAGACTTCCACACACTACTTCTGATTGGCTGTTCCTTCTCTCAGCTGGCAATATCTGCAATTATTGTTAAAATGCTGTATTTTGCATACTCAAATGCTGTTATTTATTTATTTATTTATTTTTTAGAAAGAGACAAGTCAGCATAAGTGAGTTCATTCAAAAAAGAAATCCCCCATGCAATCCACAACAAGCAGCCACTATAACAGATGGCATCCAATATAATAAGAGTACAACAATTGTTTTGCTTTTTTATTTATTTATTTATATTTTGGATATTTAGAGGAGTTTTACTGTTCAAAAACAAACTTTGTCTTTAATTTAAGGTTTAAAATGTCAAAATTAAAGATCATTAAACTCCATATATGGCTTTGCATTTTTAGTTTTATATATAACTAATACCCTGATTTATGGTTTTATATAGTTATAAGCAAAACATAAAATTAAAGAAGCGTTTAGGTTTTATCCGATTAATCGACTAATCGAAAAAGTAATTGCCCAACTAATCGATTATCAAAATAATCGTTAGTTGCAGCCCTACAATTCATCAAAACTCATAAAAGCAGGGTAATCAACATAAGACAAATAATAGAATATTTAAGGATTTGGAGATTATAAAGGGGAACTAATCAGAGCAGGCCTGCAGAAACCATGCAAACTAATGGAACGACCAATTAGGAAATGCAAAACTACTTGGTAGGTTGCCCTCTGGTGGTCTGGAAGGGAAATGAATGTGACATCTTCATCCATCATTCAATAAGTCTTTTTTTATTATTTGTGTGGTTTTTTTTTTTGTTGTTGTTGTTGTTGTTGTTGGTTTTACAGCTTTTATTCTATGAGGGGTGTCAAACCGGGACTTGTTATGAAATTTCTCAAAAGTATCAAATTAATTGCCATTTACATAAGACTTCAAGCACAGTACATTGATGAGACTTCTGAACATGTGAATGGTGCAAATGTTTTAAAGAAGGCTGACAATCTTGACTAAGGTGGCCAGCGTTTATACGTGAAGCAGACAGTCCAATCAAGACTCTCAGAGTATCGAGAAAACGTTCTACCTTTCATGGTATCCAAGCACTAGTGAAACACTGGGATAAGTGCGGTAGTGTAGCAGGGGATTATACTGTATATAGACAGAAATAATGAGTTTTTACTCTAATAACTGTTCTGTTATTCTGCACAATCAAAAGTCTTGGTTTGACTTGAACATCCTTTATACGTTATATTTCATTTAAAAGCAAAAGGAAAAGTGATCTACGTATTTAGTCGGTGTATTCTGTTTTTGTATTTACAGAAACCCTGTCTTCTCCTTAGAAATTGCTGACTGCCTGAGTCATGCACTACATGCAAATCATTTACATAATCAAACTGAATGCTGCGCTATGAAAATAGACTTAATCAGGAAATAAAATTAACTTTAACCATGTGCAGATTTCAGTACTGTCATCAACTGTGAAGTTAACTGTATACACAAACCCGTACATTCCCGTACTCACCTGTACGGAAACCTAATAACATGCCTTATGATTTCTTAGATATTATATATACATTATTAACATTTTACTCAGAAACCGCTCGCAACGTTGGGCAAGAGTTGGCTCACTGATCGCACTGAACATCTGAAATCGTTAGACAGTGTGCAGGCGGCATACCCCACTACTCAGTTGCAAAGCCTGAAATCACACTACTTTGTAGATGACTGCATAGAACTGCTGATTGCCTCATGCCTCATGGGTTTAAACAAGAAAAGGCTTCCTGCACAATGAGCACTTTGTTCACTCTGTACTTAACTCACTACTTCATCATCATCATCGTGTTACTAAAAATCACTTTGTAATATGCGCTGGTACAGGTTATAAAAAGTTTTTAAAAAACGTGAAAGTTCCTCATGGAGAGGACGAATGTGTCGGATTAAGGGAGCGAAGTGAACGTACCTTCACTCAAACTGGCACAGATTAAATTGCATTTGCTCTTTTTGAGATGCCCAGCCTGTGGTTACTGATAATCACCAGCTGATTATTAGTCTTTTGCAGTTGCATTGTAATTATATATATTTTAGGGAATGATTTCACTTTTCACTGGCTTTTGGCTAAGAAAGTCTGAAAAACTTTGTTTTTTAAAAAGTAATTTAAAAGCCTGAGCATTTGTGAAACCTGTGCACTAGTTAAGCGCATGAATGTTCCTCCATTGCGTGGAAGATGTAAGTTATGAAAACTTCATTTTAAATATTATCTGCATATTAGAATTAGTATTATTGTATGGCTTTGATGTCATTGCACGACGACAAAAGCATCTTTCTGCTACTTAGACATTTCATATGCTTAAGTGTGTGCATATGGACAGCCTTTTTTTTTTTTTTACCACCGCAGGTCCAAATCCAGAGCTTAAGATGCTTAGTGGAAGACACTGTTTGTTTGTGCCTGTGGGCATTGCTACATCTGTGTGAGTGTGGTTTAGATGTCAAGGCTTAACCTCCTGGAAGAGGCAATCTGGTTTTGGGCAACAAAAAAATAATAATCTTCCCAAGAAACTTGCCATAAAATAGTATAAAACATATGAGCCATAACCATGCATGCACGCACACACACACACACACACACACTGTTTACTTGCAATCCTTCCTTACTATTTCCGCAAAGAATACAGAGAAACAACAGCACCACGAACGTCACTTGAATTAAGATCCATTATGTCCAATTTATACAAATTGATTCTAACGAATTAAGGCAACAAATCTCATTGCCCACTTGCGCAGATGTTTCTTCCATTCACAGATTTCCATTTTGACAGTCAAACTTGGAAGCTAAACATATAATTATGGTTTCATTTTATCTTGTGTTACACAAGTACACAAACGTTCATTAACTGAGGATGGAGACAATTGAGCAGTAAAGAGAAAATGTACCTCTCTAGTTTTATTTTACTGCTCAACTGTCTGAAGAAAATGTGACTGTAAGAAATCTGAAGAAAATGTGAGTGGTGCTTGCTGTGGCAAAACATTGGAGTCATGCTAGCAACATGCTAATCATTCTAGGTGAGTGATGTTGTGATGTTAATAACAAAATACTAATATAGTTAGCATAAGGCTAGCAACATGCTGATCAGCGTAATGTCATGTTAGCAACATGCTAATCATATTCGCTTCACGCTAGCAACATGCTAATCATGTTAAGAGAAAAATGCTAATATTGTTAGCATAATGCTAGCGACATGCTAATATTGGTAGCCTCATGCTAATATTGTGAGCATAATGCTAGCAACATGCTAATCAAGTTAGCATAATGCTACTAACATGCTAAACGTGTTAGCAACATGCTATTAGCAAGCTAATAATGTTGCTATGGGACGTGGCTGATGAGCAGCATGATAAATGTGAAAGACTGATTGGTTGCCTGAGTTAAATGAGCCCTCCCCCGTGGCTCTACGACAGTGGGATCCGCAGTTAAGTTCAGTTTCAAAGTTCTTATGGAAGTTACCATTGAATTTTAATTGCCCCTGCTGGGGCAGTTTACCACACGGCCCTTAGAAATGTCATTTCAAGTCCCCATTCCTGAATAAGCCGAACGATATGACACCTCTTTCATGGGTCTACGACAAACGGAATGGGGCTAGTCAAACACCAAATTCCCCATTAAAAGTCAATGGAGCAAATTTGGGCACCTGTTATGCCCTGGGGGTAAAACTTATACCTTCTGACACAGCTTGCAAACCTTTTCAAATGTGGTAAATTTGAGATTTCTGCAAAAATCTCGATCCGGGTTCGATTCCCGCCTCTGTGTGTATTTGCATGTTCTCCCCATGCTTAGTGGGTTTCCTCCTACAGTCCAAAGACATGCAGATTATGCTAACTGACGTTCCCAAATTGTCCATAGTATGTGAATGAGTGTGTGTATGTGTGTGCTCATGGATTGGCACGCCGTCCAGGGTGTCCCCGCCTCATGCCCTAGATCTCCTGGGATAGTGGACATGCGGCATAGACGACGAGTGAGTGAGTGGTTCATATTGAACGTGTTGTTAGAGAAACTCTCCTTCTCTATAAAGGCCCTTCTATCCATTGCGCTACAGAATGTTTACAGAGATGACACCATTGACAAGATCAGTGTGCACTGATGGATAAAGAAGTTTAAAGAAGGGGAAACCAGCACCAATGCTGAACCACACAGCAGGAGACCATCAACAGCAACAACGAGGATTTTCAAAGAGGATTAGCGAGTCGGGTTCGGTACACATCCGCAAGTTACAAACTAGTCCACAATGTCTTGCGGGAGAAAATAACAATATGGATTTAAAAAAAGACAAATATATATGGGTCCCTTATTTTTAGGTGTTATCATTAGCATTATACTTAGAAAACATCATCTTTTTATTATTTCACCAGTTAATACATGTAAATTCAAAGTATTCATCCTTACAAAAAAAGAATCAAAGCATTTGTTTTAGGTTTTGCACAGAACACCTGCTGGCTTTCAGCTGAAGCAAACAGCAGGTGTTCACTAATGTCTGACCAACACCAGCCTCCCACACTGCCCTTCACCTGTGCTGGATGAAGGTCATTTCCCCTCTGGCTGACCGCAGGCTTTCAAACAACTACACAGCTTTGAGCAGATCCGCTGCATCTCTCAGGCTTTCAGAAGCCATAAATATAAAAAAGCCCTATGATCCACAAAAAATGTGATCCCCCCCCCCATCTTTCATCTAGGTCATATGACATTCTGGAGAATATTGCATGGAGTGCAGCACTGATAGCACAGAATACGGCAAGCGCATATCAAGCTCAAATTGCTTTTACTGCTTAATTTAATCACCGAAACAGAGACAAACACACAGAGGTTTTGGGTTTCCAGGCCAACAAGAAGACTGAAACGATGGCTCAATAATCTGATGTGGAATTTATAGGAATTCTAACAGACTGGAGTCTCTCTCTCTCTCTCTCTCTCTCTCTCTGAGAGGGCTGTGTTTGCAGAGTGAGGATTTTAATACAGAAATTGTTCTCATCGGTATTCAGTATTCAGATTTAACCATACGTTCAGATGTTACATATGGAACAGCACTTTATTTATTTATTTATTTTTGATGAGATGAGGTCTCAGTCAATGCATCTTTTAACCCATAAACATGATTGATTTAATTTAAAAAATTGCCATTATTTAAACAATTTGATGACTCAAAAAAGCAAATTATGTACTGTATAAGCGCAATAAATATATGCTTTAAAGATATCTAATTATATGCATAAATTATATAAAGAGATTTGACATTTAAAACAACAACAATAATAATTATAATAATGTGCTGAATCAAATGCTATTTTGGAATCTTCAAGTTAATTAAGCAATATCCCATAAGGTTATACTGTTGTGACGAATATCAAAATGGTTACATTTGTGTCTAACATACTGTACAAGCAGTTACTGAGGAGACAAAGTGTTGTCTAAGACATAACGTTATTAGATACGTTTTCTTGTTCAAAGTGCTTTGAATGTGGGTTCTGGCAGGCAGCTGCTCTCCCCTCTTTGCGGTACAGCCGAAAGTACAAACCAACTTTCACCTACAGTATGCTGGCAACAACAGTTGGTGTAATTAATGATTGTTAGAACACCTGTGTTGCAGAGTGATGTATACAGTTAAACTTCATAGTGCTGTTATTCTCTATTATAGCCACTATATTGTGGATTGCCTCTCATCCAATCAGATTATCCGATCTGATCGCTCTCATCCAATCAGAGCCAAACTGTATAATGAAGGTTTATTCATATTGTTCAATTAAACTTAAAAAAGCAATATAAAGGGCTATAAAGGGGTGTGTGTGTGTGTGGAATTAGCCGCTTCCCTCGCCTCGTTTTACACAGTAACACTCTTCCTCCCTCTCCCCACCTTGCTTTTTAAGTTTCACAACAAACACACACACACACACACAATGGAAACACCGTTTTAACAAAAGAAATCTCTCTCTGGCACCTTACCTTTGAAAAGAATCGCGACAGAGCAGAGTTTGTGTGTTTGTGAAGCCGGAGAGGGGGTGAAAAGGCGAATGAGCGTGTGTGTGTGTCGGTGTCAAATTACGCGCGCACACGCATAAGAGACTAAAAGAAAGAGATGAGCAGAGTTTCTGTGTGTTTGCGAAGCCGTGGAGTGGGGGGGTGAAAAGGTGAGAGAGTGACGCTCTGTGTCAAAATAAGAGTCGCATGCGTGATACATGATACTCGGAGCTCGTAAACTAATACTTGCTCGGTTTCCGATTAAAAATCTTTGCTCGGTTTGTGGAACACTTGTAAACCACGTTACTCGCAATCCGAGGTTCCACTCTACAGTCTAACCTCAGCATCCAGTCTAACCTCGCCTTTAACAATTGAAATTTAGCAAGAAATTTGCATCATATGAAGCATTTTCAAGATATAAACGAACCAACCAAATTCAAAACTTGTTTGCATCAGTAGAAAGCCATGTGAATGAGTTTATGTTTTTTTTTTTTTTTTTCGGTCAGAGAAATACTGATACCATCATTGCCTTCGGGCATGCTTTCAAGTTTGAAAGCTACTTGACTATTCACGTTTTTTTTTTTTTTTTTTGGTAATATTAGTAATATTTTTGGATGGCTGGAACGTACAGTATTATTTGCATTTCCATTATTTCTTATGGAAAAATGTGTAAGTTCCGCTGCATTATCATTATACAAGACTCCTATTCAACGTTTATTCTTAGTCATATATTCTGTTTAATTTTTTATTTTACCTACAACTACGTCCCTTTAGCCACAACTGTAATCATAATTCGAAGGTTCTGAACATGTTTATCAGTTAAGTCATGAGTCATGCTAATGACCGTTATTGGACGCCAAAGTACAGAATTTTCCCACCTGATACTGTAGCACTGTGCACTGAATCAAGTTTTAACCTCAAGATTGAAGCTTCAAGTATTCATGACTCAACATTCAGCTGAGGCAATCACTGCCAGACAGTGTCAAAACTTCATAAATGAATCATTCATCTCATCCAGGGCTGGAGTGACATGAAAAGTCTTTCTCGTGGTGCCCATAGTGAGCACAGTGGGCCAGGTTTCTGCAGCGAGGCAGTGATTTTTGTTCGGTATAATTGGAACCAATATGATTCAGTGCTTTGTATTCGACAGGGCTCTGCTCTTGCGTTTGAGACGAGCTGTGGTTCTCAGGAAGAAAACTGGACTGCAGGAGGTCCATAATACTTCATGCTGAATTCTAACAGGACTGCCTGAATAATATGAAGATAGAATGGAAATAATAGTAAAGACCTGTTTGTTCCAGTGCCTGAGTAATATGAAGGATAAATACAGAAGATGAATATGAATAACTGATCTAATTACGTTAAATTCATGTCATCTGAATCAAAAACAAAAAAAATGCGCAATTTGACTTAAAAGTAAGGCATTTATTTTGCAATGTTCCTTATTAATAGTTTCCATTTCTCTTTCAATTCAAACTATAAACTCTTTTAGTTAGGGATTGGGTCAATCTCACTATAACGTGCCTTTAAGACTTCTAAACTTTTCTATTTAATTTTATATCAACTTTATGTTTGTATAAATTGAAAGTACATTATAAAGAAGGTATGTATGTATATATATAATTCTTTTTTTTTTTTTTTTTTGGAAGGATATGCAAGATATATTAAAAATATATTTCAGCTATTGGGAAAAATCTGTTGATAATAAAATCATTCCAAAATGTGGCAGAAACTATGCACACACGTCCACCCTGTCACGAAAGGGCTGATGATAGGGTGGATGTTTTTTTTGTTGCTAAAGTTAGCATTTAATGAGCACATGTTGGACCTGCAGTCAGCAAGGTGATTAATGTGAACATGTACTGTTTTTCACATATGTTTTATATTTATTCATATTGCATTACGACGAGCTTGATGATGTCAAATTACAAAAACAATATGATAAAAGAAATCGGAAATATAAGTGTAAAATACGAAATGTGCTTGCAGCAGTTGTTTAAACCTGCATTAAAAAAAGACAAAAAATGATGTTGGTGATGTCACTGATTACATCGTCCAGAGTAGTATGAGCAGTTACCCCAAAATGACGAGGTGGACAGCGATTTCACGGACACATACAAAATGTTTATTATATCATGGAAAAGGGGGGGAAGTGAAAAATATGGGTTTTCTTAAAGGATTTGTTGAGAACAATTAGAACATGTCAAATGCAGTTCAATTCCAATGCCTTTTTGCACTTGGTGAAGCTAGCAGAGCATCATGTGGGACGTGTCATAACAGCCTGTTATGTCATACAGCCAATTAAAGAAAATGGTATAAAATTGGCAAACACATTTCAAGAGACTTGAACTACTGTTATGTCTAAATGGTATCAGTTATGCATAATAAAACCTCAGAACTTCATTATTTTGCAATATGATTCTGACTGGGGAAACCAAAAGGCACTTAATAGTTATATTATCCCATTTACCTTTAGATTAATGTAGCAATATAAATATTAGGCATTCGAATTATGATTAAAACACAATAGGTATGTTGGTAGAGGCAAATAATCAATGCCAGTGTGGCAGTGTCAGTGCCATTTTTTTTTTTTTTTTTTTGTAATACTGGTCAGTGCTCAAATATTTCGTTTCTCTTCTACTACAGCATTTTGCCAATTTGCTTACATTTAAAGGTCCCATGTTTTACTACTTCTACCATACAGTCAGTTGTCAGTCATAAGTCTTTATAACAGCAAAAAACATTCGTTCCATAATGATCCACTTTAGAACAAGTGCATTAATATCAACCTTGGAGTCTAAAGCATTGTCAAGCTGTGCTAGAAAATCAATCAATACCTTCTATGGTGTAAACAGTTTGATTATTTCATCACTCATTCCTGTTCAGTAAGCACTTCATTCTGGTCAGGGTTGTGATCTGAATCCTAGTCTGGGAACACTGCATATAAAGAGGTAAAGCAGCTTGTCACAGAATATCCATGTCCATCCATCCATCCATCCATCCCCTCTCTCTCTCTCTCTCACACACACACACACACACGCACACGCACGCATACCCAGGGGCAATTTAGTGTATCCAATCCAGCTACTGGCATGTTTTTGAGAGGTGAGATGAAAGCTGGAGAAAACCCATGCTGGCATGATGATAATGTGAAACTCAACACAAACAGCAAACAACATTCAGGATTGTGTATAAGTGAGCTACAGTACAGTACATACCCGAAAGCAATGTTTCACACACCGTTATCCTATTTGTTCACTTTATGAGTATAATACAGTATATGTGTGTGTGTGTGTATATATATATATATATATATACACACACACACACACACACTCACCTAAAGGATTATTAGGAACACCTGTTCAATGCAATTAACAGCAGTTGCTTCAATGCATTTAGGGGTGTGGTCCTGGTCTTGAACTCCAAACTGAATGTCAGAATGGGAAAGAAATTTGATTTAAGCACTATTGAGCGTGGCACAACCATTTTTCACGCACAACCATTTCTAGGGTTTACAAAGAATGGTGTGAAAAGGGAAAAACATCCAGTATGCGGCAGTCCTGTGGGCGAAAATGCCTTGTTGATGCTAGAGGTCAGAGGAGAATGGGCCGACTGATTCAAGCTGATAGAAGAGCAACTTTGACTGAAATAACCACTCGATACAACCGAGGTACGCAGCAAAGCATTTGTGAAGCCACAACACGCACAACCTTGAGGCGGATGGGCTACAACAGCAGAAGACCCCACCGGGTACCACTCATCTCCACTACAAATAGGAAAAAGAGGCTACAATTTGCACAAGCTCACCAAAATTGGACAGTTGAAGACTGGAAAAATGTTGCCTGGTCTGATGAGTCTCGATTTCTGTTGAGACATTCAAATGGTAGAGTCAGAATTTGGCGTAAACAGAATGAGAACATGGATCCATCATGCCTTGTTACCACTGTGCTGGCTGGTGGTGGTGGTGTAATGGTGTGGGGGATCTTTTCTTGGCACACTTTAGGCCCCTTAGTGCCAATCAGGCATCGTTTAAATGCCACGGCCTACCTGAGCATTGTTTCTGACCATGTCCATCCCTTTATGACCACCATGTCCCCATCCTCTGATGGCGACTTCCAGCAGGATAATGCACCATGTCACAAAGCTTGAATCATTTCAAATTGGTTTCTTGAACATGACAATGAGTTCACTGTACTAAAATGGCCCCCACAGTCACCAGATCTCAACCCAATAGAGCATCTTTGGGAACGGGAGCTTCGTGCCCTGGATGTGCATCCCACAAATCTCCATCAATTGCAAGATGCTATCCTATCAATATGGGCCAATGTTTCTAAAGAAAGCTTTCAGCACCTTGTTGAATCAATGCCACGTAGAATTAAGGCAGTTCTGAAGGCGAAAGGGGGTCAAACACCATATTAGTATGGTGTTCCTAATAATCCTTTAGGTGAGTGTATATACATACTGTACATACATACATACACACACACACACAGTACCAAAAGGTGAAAAAAGTTTGGACACAATTTGGATTTCTAATTTTTCTATTAAATAACAACAATAACAGTCAGTTATTATTCAAACAACTAGTCTGATTTATTGGAAGCCCCACCTTTCAATTTGCAGGACTTAAAGGATCTGTGTCGCACCTTCAGAGTTCTTGTGGAGTCCATGCACCAATGAGTCAGAGCTATTTTTGGTGGCACAAGGGGGAGCTAATATTGTGGTTGATCAGTAACTATTGCCTGTCTGTGTTGACACCACTCGCCCCATTACAAAGTTGTCATTCATGCTGTAGCTCGATGCATCTATGAATATTATATCTCACAGTTGCCATGCAGAGAGCATACTTGTCTTGTCACATGATTATTGTGCTCAGTCCCTCCTTTGGTCTTTGATGTGTCTGCACCTAACATGACTTGGATATAAAACATAAATATTTTTTTACTTATACTTATAAAACCTGTCAATAATTTAAATGCTTATATACTGTACAGTACGTATCATACTGTATAATTGGGTAGTTATGCTATAGGTATTGAGGAATAATTGTTTGTGTTTTTTTATTTAAGAAAGCTATTTCATGATTATGTTAACAAATAGAGAGATATGACTTTAGAGAATAGTTTTATTTTTACTTTACAGAGAAGCTTGCTGGCTTTTGCATGTCATAAAATACCCCTTCAATAGATACAATGGTACTTTTATTGAAATATCAGAAATTATACCAAGCTGTCATAACAATGATATTCACAATGACCCTTTTAACGTTCTGCTTAATGTTTTGGCAGCACGCAGTTTGAGTCACTGTATCATCAAAAATGTGTTGAACTTCACCTTGACTGATTCATCTCTACTACTCAGTTGAAGTATGATCTGCTTTGTAGCATAATATGAGAAATAAAGTAGTTATTTAAAAAGTAGCTCAATAAAAAAAAGGTAGCACTTTCAAAAGTTCCTATAAAGCATCTTATATGATGTCATATAAGATATTACTGAAATCAGATTTTTGATGGCAGGCGAGAGAGAGAGGGAGACTTTCCTTTAAATCATCTATCACTCTCTCATTAATGGCCGGCGCTTTAGATTCAACTTCTCCCTGTCTCCATCATTCCACTTGTGTGTACTGGAGCGCCATGGCCAAAAGTACAGTAAACTGGACCTCTGTCTATAAGACAACAAAAATAACAGCAGTTTTGCTCACTGCTTTCAAAGGTTTGTGGCCCATGGCGAGTTTAACTGTCTCATATTTTCATTAGCATTCGAAAACTGGCATTATTTGAACTGTTACTCAGTATTGAGGCTCTGTGTGATTATTGTATACTTGATACACTGTTACCATACATTTATAATATAATATAATATAATATAATATAATATAATATAATATAAGCAAATTATTTTCATGTTACATACACCATATTTACCCAAACTGATTTACATAATAGAAGCAAAAAAAAATGAAATAAAAAATTCTCATTGTGGTTGGTTCTATTTTTAGGACCACAAAATATTAGGAGGATCAATCACGGAGAAGGCCGCTCAGATATTTCAGTTATTTTCATCAGAAAACCAAAGTGTAACAGAGAAGGTCACGAGAGCTGAGGTGCGATTTCTGATGGAGGTTGTCAACTTTGTCACTGTTGTCAAGAAGGATTTCTCTGAAATGAGGTTTCTGCATTCATTTTATTATATTTTACTTTATTCATTTATTGAAGGGTATGCAATAAATGCATTTGTGAGTATTTTATACTTTTACTATGAAGCAATACATCAACCATTTTACTCATTAGTTTACTTTTCCCTTTCGCTTGCTACTAATTTGAACTTACTAGGTCAGATATCACCCACTAGGTTTCCTTCCACTTGCTACTGTAGGTTACCTTCCAGATGCTAGGTCAAACTTTCTCTCCCTGTGGGTAAGAATCTCATCAAAATCTTTTTTTTTTTAATGTGTTACGATATTGAGTTTTTGTATTTTGTGCTTTTTGTGTCTCTGTCTCTGCTGGTGGTGTGCACTTGATGTTTTAGGTCCCGCCCACTGCACTTGGTTCCTGCAATCTGTTGGTTGTTGTCCTGTCTGTCCCTTGTTTACCCCGCCTCCTGCCTACATAAGCCCCTGGAGACTGTGTATGACCCCCTTGCTACTAGTGATGGGGAAGTTTGAATCATTTTAGTGACTCGGTTCTTTGAATCACGTTCATCAAAATGAACGAATCATTTTGTGAGTCATTTAGTTCATTTCGTTCTTTTGACCAGATATAAAATAAATTGTTACATTTTCAATAAACAGACCCCCAACGCGTCTACATACACACATTTTGTCTATAGTTCCAGTAATGAAAATATTACAATGCAGCTACAGACATATTATTATAAACAGAATGAGCAGCTCACCATCGTATCTTCTAGTCCGGGTCGTTCGTTCTTTTGTATCTATTGCACTGCATAGCGTCTATGGGAGTCACGTGACAAAAGAACGAACGACTCAGGACTTGGAAGACTCATTGAAGAGAACCGTTCAATTCTGTTTCCTGTACATAACCTACGGAGGTTTTGTGATGATTTGCGCATGCGCGCCATGTAGAAAATGAACGAATCACTCTCCGAGACTACTCATTCTGCTGAGTCACATTAAAGACTCGTTCATGAACGACGCATCACTACTTGCTACTCTTTGATTCCTCCCTGTTGATGACGGTGTGGTACAGTATTTGTTAGACTACTCCATCTATGACCATTTGCACTGTTTTTGTATACGCCCTTCTTTGGTTTTGGTTGGTTATTTTGTAAATACATTTTGTATATATTTGTACACAATTCTATGCTTAGTGGCTTAGTAGGGAGTCAACGCCATTTTGGTTGTATTTTTCCTGGTTTGTGGTTTGTCAGGGAGTAAGGGTAGTGTATTGTATTTCTGTGTCTTTTCTTCTGGTGTATGTTAGGCATTTCACTTCGAGGGAAACCTGTTTATTATTTTGCCCTTGTCGGCTTCCGAAGCTCACAGCCACCTTTTAGAGGATTTTCTACCTCACTTTTGGGAATAAACATTAAGCGGACGCACTATTGGTCTCACCCCTCGACCTACTGTAGACCGGGCCGCAATAAAATGTCAATCGATCTTCATTCTTGAGAAATTTCATCACAAGTCCCGGTTTTGCTCGAACACCCATTGTACTTTCAGGGGTGCAAAAATGTGATAAAGGGAAATATATAAGATATCTTTTTCTCAAATTCACTCGGCTTGAGGTGCAGTCACCAGACACTAACACCGGTGGTTTAGATATCTGATAGTGGGCGACTGATTGTTGGATACTTATCCCCGAAAAAACTTGACTTCCCTCATCACCCCGGCATCTTCCAGCACTTGTGTTCCCCTGCATGTCACAGTTGGTTTTCAATTCCTCCCCCTGACTTAATCAAGTTAGAATAAGCCTTTCAGGCTGCTGGCACCCCACGCAGTGCCTTTCCATTGTGTTTATTATTGCTGCTGCCCAGCATTTTAATCAGACCTCTCAAAGCTGGAATTTTCATCGCTGTGACTGACCTGTCAGGCACTAAAGCTTAGAGTGATCAAAATATGCTGGTACAAGTGCAGTGCTGCTACAAATGTGAAAAATGCAAATGAAGCAAGAGGTCAGGAAAAGTGTTAAGACCGGTACATTTACATTTCACCCAGTTATGTGGTAGGCGCCAAGTAAAGCAAATAAGCACAAAGCTACAATAGACGATAATGACAATTTTCTTGTCACTAACGCGGAACCTTACCCAAGAGTTCTGTTTTGAGTCTCTCTCTTTTTTTTTAAAGCACTATCAGCAATTCTGTTCTACAAAGTGTTTAAATGTCAACGCTGGTGGCTTATCTCGATTAGTGGCTTATCAACACACACCAGCGCTCTTTTGTTGTTCCTTAATGGCTCAGACAGGGTTCAGGGATATTCAATCATCCTCTATAAATATACGCCATTTAGGAGAAATATCTGCTACGTTCCGAGCTCAGCAGTGGTGCTGTGCTTCTCGACGATAGCTTTCATGCCACTGATTAAGAATGCTTTTCCGTACTACGGCGAAGATACAGCAGGGACTCGTCTTCTGAATGCGGTTCGGGATGTTGAAAACTGAAAACTAAAAACTAAACTGGGTTTTGCCATTTTGTGAGCCATAATGAATTCGTCTTTTATGCTGTAGATTGATAAGACAATAAAATCTATGACAATGGAGTCGTCCTGGCTTCTAATAGGTTAACTGGAAAGTTTCGTATTCAGCCATGTTAGTGAGAAAAGGTTATGTGGAGTTTATTCACAAGACAATGACGCAGGCAGAGCAGGAGTAGAGGTCAGTCACCTCTAGGACCCCAGAGCCACCGAGGCAGGACAGCAGCCACATGTCGAAAAAAAAAAAAAAAAAACATGTAACAATCTGTTTATGCAAATGAAAACCAATTAACCACCCAAAATAATCACTCGCTCTTATAGCTGGTAATGACAGTAAGAAAGATTTGGAGTTTTAATGAGCATTTATTTCTTTGTTGTTTAAAGTGAAGTTTCTGCTGTCTTGTGTTTAACCATGGCAAACATGAAACCAGGTTTCCTATGATTATAAGTCTTTTTTTTTGCTCTTAAACGAGTAACGGATTTGAGTTCCCATTGCGTTGCCATGCTAACAGCATAAAGATATTACTGCTTTACTTCAAACATACTTTTAAGTTAAAAAGCTACAAGTTTGTTAACTCCAAGGCCCAGTCTAAGTGAACTCTACTTCTTTCGATATCATTCGGGGAAAAAGAACATAAGAACTTACCTCTCTTCTAAACTCTTCCAAACTCCTTCAGGAAATTCGGATGATGCAACTTCCTTTCGAACATGTGACTTGAACATGTGACCATTCCAAATTTTATTCAGGTGTCAGGGACTAGGGAATGTTGTGGAGGTAAAATGTAAAATTTTCACACCATCAATTGAATAATTCATGAAAAAGTTTTTCAACACATTAATCATGCCAATAATCACATGATTGATGTGTGTAAAAAAAAAAAAAAGCTTGCAAATGATTACAGTATATTTGAAGGTAATGTTGAGATAGAGGAGATGGAAAGAATGCTGCAGATAGATTTTATTAATGCTTTGACTTGTACATATGGTTAGATTCAGTATATACCCAGATCAGCCATAGCATTAAAACCATTATCATTAAGACCACCAAGTGTTTGGGTTCCCCTTGTGTTTCCTAAGAGGCTCTGTGGTGTCTGGCAGCAGGACGTTGCCAGCAGATTGGTTCTGTGGGTTGCAGGGTTGGGCCTCCATGAATCAGGCTTGTTTTCCAGCACAACCTATGGTTGCTTGATCAGATTGTGATCTGGGAGGTTTGGAGATCAACAACTTTCGGTTCCTTCGGTTCCTGTGCTGTGTTGCACTGGGCCAGCATTTACTTTTTTCAGTTATTTATTTGCATTGGCTTTTTTTGTAGGATTGGACCAGATAAGCTGGCTTTTGATCCCCACAAGCATAAGTGAGCTTTGGATTCCCAAAAGTTGGTGATCAGTGGTCATGGTGTTGGGGCTGATCGCTGCAAAAGTATTCTAAGATTTAAGAGGCAGAGAAAATAGTGTCCGTTATCAATTGTCTTATTAAATGTTTCATTTCCAACTCTAAAGCAATCAGTTTTACATCACTTAGGCAAATTAAATGGAAAATAGAAATAAAATGATTGCTTGGGACATTATTAAACACAGGCTAACACACTCAGCTGAAGTAAAAAACATCATAGCGTTCAGTCCAAGTCTCCGCACCTGAACCAGGTTTTCAGTGTTTTTGTTTGTTTGGCTCAGCCGTATAGGGAACTGCAGTAGAGAGTCTTAAGGTCTCCGAGGACTGGATCAGGAAACGCTAGTACAAAATAATGAGATGAGTGGGACAAAATTTCCATCATACTTCAATCCCTGCAACAGTTTGCAAACCAGGTTATTTCTGAAAAGGAGCATTATTTAAAATGCCTATAGGCATGTGCTGATTGAAAAAAAGTAGTTATACACTAAGGCCAAAGGTTTGTAGACAACTTACTGTACCATGCACACACCAGATTTAGTCCGTTTTATGATAAGTCCACTCTTATAATAAGCTCCACTTTTCTGGGATGGCTTTGGACAAGATTTCATTCATCTCATCCAACCACAAAAGCATCACTGAAGTCAGGCGCTGAGGGCATGGTTAGGAGGTTTGGTAAGCAGTTGGCATTCTGGCCATTGGGCATTGCCATGACAACCCATTGTTTGGACCCCATTGACAGGAAACTGTAAGGTTACAGCATACAAAGGCATCCCATACAATTATGTGGTTCTAACATTTGGGGAAGAGCATATGGGTGTGATGGTCGGGTGTCCACCCACTTTAGGTAAGTATAGTTTCAGATATTTGCCTGACATGACAGTTTACTTTGAATACGTACTGTACAAGGTGTCACTGTTCTTACATTCCATTCACAAGCCAGCTTGTGGGCAATTCTGAGGCATGAGATTTGTGTGAAATAAAAGGAAGGGAGTGTTAAGTCTTCTAAGGCAGTGGATCTCCAGCTGGGGTTTGTGAAGCATAGCCAGAGGGTGCATGCTGTTTTAACTTTGTCAGTTATAGAGTTATTAGTCTATTTACTTGGTGCCTCGATTTGAATGTAATTATTCCAAGCCTCAATCACTCAGCTTTGACCTAATGTGTTATGTCGGTGGAACGCTTCCATGGGCCCAATAAATACTAGAGCAAATATTATTGTACACATTTTACCAATGTTTATTAAATAAATCTGTTCTGAGAAAATACTGTGGAATATAGTTTACAGTTAAATTACGGTCTGACAAACGCTGTTCTAATATAGTCAAATTTTAGTCAAATACTGTAGATGTATAGTACTATAGGATTTCAGAGGTTCGAACTTACTGTATGTTCCCAAACTCTTTTGCATCCTGGTTAATTTTTCTGTTAACACACATTAACTTTCTTATTCTGTTTGCCACAAATGTGACTCAGCTGGGGAACATATTATGTTTGTGGGTTTCAATTACATGCTATATAAGGAACATAGGACCCTGGGAACTTACTGTAGGACCTTGGTAGCATGGGACCCAGGGAAACATAGGACCGTAGAACTGGAGAACATTAGGCTCTGGGAACATGGGGCCCTTTGTCACGTGCCATATAAATCTGAGGACCATAGGGCTCTGGGTACATGGGGCCCTGGGACCATAGGTATGACCCCAGGCTAAAGTTCCCTTTAAACAAAAGCATTTACAAGAAATTACAAAAAATAATAATAATTGTTTCCCACACAAATTTAACATACAACATCAGGACACTAAACAAACCAAGTTGTATTAGAAGAGTTATGTGGCTTCTGCAGCACATACACAGTATAAAGGCCACATTTTAGCCTTCCTGTTCATAGCCACATTTTGTTGCTCAGAATGAGCTTTTTCTTGTCTCATAAGACTGAATTGAGCTGTCTCATTACAAGCTTGACTTTGTCTTTTCCATTTCTCCTAAACCCCACTTAGAAGAAACAAAAGAGACATAACTGAGACACAAAGCAAGACAGACCTGAGAAACATTTAAGAAATCTGAGATGTACATGAGAAACAGAACTGCATTTGAAGGAGAAGCAAATGAGCCATATATAAGACCATAATGAGATTAAAGTCAGATATAAATGAGATGCTTGAAACACAAATGAAAAATATTATAGTTTTACTGAACATATCAAAAATCCCAGATTAACAGCATACAGTGTAATAAATGTACAATTCACACAATGTAGTAGACACCAGCAAAATCTAAATGAGACAAAATGTCATAAAACCTGACAGTGAACACTGCTCAACACAAAGTGTGATTTATACAGAAGTTACACAAAGGCCACAGCATTGTGAGAGTCTTCCAGTGAAAAAAAGTCAAAAAGGATATTTTTAAAGGAAAATTTGTTGCTTGCTGTACGTAGGGCTACAAGAACGGGTCAATGCCAGGAAAAGTTCTCTCTCACCGGCTACATCAGTCTTCTCTTGTGGTGGATGTCCAACAAGTTTGTCCAAAGTCTGAAACTCCTGGAGTTTCTTAGTATCTAATGGAACAAAAAATATATATTTTAAAACATTTAAGATTTATCTAAACGCCATTCAGCTACTGCATTCCAAACTGTCTGAAGGTTGAGAGGTGGGCTTGTGCTTGCTCATGGGCTGGTGCTTACCTGACTGATGATGTGGTGCTGATGGAGACTCCGGAACATTCTCCTGCATTCTTGGTCTCCTGAGGTGGCATGCTTCTGGAAAGGACCCAGTTAAAGTAAAATTTATATAATTACCAAGATAACCTTTTCACAAAGTTTCTTTATTTATAGAATATAATAAACTTATGTCTCTAAAGTTACATGTTCTGGTAACTACTGTTAAACACTGAACACTCTATAATACAATTTTTTCTGGTTTGCAATAACTGATTACACAGTAACATTAACTATTAAACTTTTTTTTTTTTTTTAAGGTAAAAAGTAACTTAATATGTCAAACCACACTGGTTAACTTGGGACATGCTGACTGATTTTTACTATTTTAAAAAAAAGCTGTAAAAGTGTTAGTTACCTAGATATGCTAATCCACATGCTAAACCACCCACAGGTAACATTTGAATTCCTTTTGCAATTTAAGAACAAACGTAAACTGTGTAAATTTCAGCTGAATATACCACGTTTTTTTTTTGTTTTTTTTTTTTTTTTTTACCACAGACTCTGTGGTTTTAACTTACATTTTGACTCCTTGCAATAATACTTAATTTTAAATTCGGCGCGAGAAAAAAAAAGAAGAAGAAAAAAAACCCACCTTCACCGTCCCTCGGGCTTCTTGGTCTTCATTTGATCTGCGGCAGGCAAAGTAGGTGGTGCGCTACCGCCACCTAATGGTCTGGATGAATGATTAAACATTTGCAGGCTTGGAGTATGAGTGGGAGAAATTGCGGAAAATTATTTATTTATTATAATCTATATGTACTGTAGGCTTAATTGAGTTGGCCATGTTGATCATTTAGTCATAAATGTATAATCAAAAAGAGGTTTGGCCTTAAATGATAAGTGTAAACATAAATCACTGAACACAAGCATTATCTCATTGCTTCACCTCTCGATTAGTATAGATGGCACGTTTGTCAGAGACTCTAGCCCTTAAACCCCAAAGCATTTGATCCATTCTTTGCATTATGTTTTAATAAATATCCTGTATATGAGTCAGGATTGTGCAATATAGACTGACATTTTTTCAGCAGAATATATTCCTCAATATCAAGAACTCAATTTTATTTCATTTTAACTAATTATACATACATGACTAAGCAAATTAAAAATAAAAAAAGATCATATCAGAAGATACAGTATCAGAAAACACAAATGCATAGTTTACAAGTACTGTATACTTTATGTGTGGGACACACTGCTTTGGGGAAACAAACACTATGTAAGTCGCACACAAGACAAATATGAACTACCTCTGAGATTTAAAGGAAATGAGCCACATTTGAGACACCCTTGAGAAGATGAAGAAAACATCTAAATCTCATTCAAGTCTCAAAGATGCCTCATTTCTGTCTAGGAGACAAAGAATTAACATGAGATCTCATCTTGGAGTTTCTTTGCTATGGGTAAGATCATCTCATGATTTACTGGCATGCTAAAATTCTTATTTTTCCTCAACTGTTTAACAGATCGACAATCCATTTCCATGGTTTAATATATCTAGCTAAGAAAGCGTACATTGGCAGGAATTGTATATAACTTGCTAGCTAGCATTTGTTAGCAAGCTATTTTAGCTACCTTTAGTGCCATCCTATTAATGCTAAGCTAAAAAGCTAGTGAATGTTTGTCACTAAACAAATTTCACACAGTTAAAGCAGGCAGGATGTCCTGAATGTGGTGCCTGCTAAGGTTTTTTTTTTTTTTTGAGCAACAGGGTAAAATGATTATTTTTATGAAAGAAAGCACAAACTTGTGATTAATATTGTAGAGGAATTAAGGAACTATAATAACGTCACCCCTAACAAGCTGAATCACCTCAATAATCATGTGATTGATATGTGTGCAGAATGTACACATTAACCTTCACTCATTTTTCATTGATTTTTTAAAATTTATTTTTATTCATCTAATAATGTAATTACTCATTATATTCTTGAAGTTGGCTACTATGTAGCCAAAATGCAAGAAGGATAAACCCTGAAGGTGGTGGACACTCCTGAAAATCTCATATGTTTCTCTTTATGTTTCCACTTATTCCACTTTATGATAGGCTCAGTTAACTAACTGGTCCAGGGTCGAATCCCAAAATGCAGAAAATGTAAACTACCGCATTTGTACAGGGTACAATCCTTTATTCCACACACCGAGTAGTGCACTTCTCCAGAGTTTAGAGAGGAATTTGGGATTCAGTCTCGTGTTAGAAGCTAATTCGCTTTGTAATTCACGTTAACAATGAGCAAAACAACACGAACGGTTCAGAGGCAATTCTAAACCACTTAGTAGCAATTACTATGAACACAAACTTGTGTGTAAGTTAACGTTACCTGATGTGTTTTTTTTTTTTGCTGAAAGTGCTTCTGTGACTGGTTTTGGATTTGGCAGGCAGCTGCTCTCCGCTCTTTCTGGTACTGCTTACTGTACAATTAATTGATTTTTATTAATTACCCCCCACACTATTAATTTATTTGTTTTTTATTTTTTTACATTAAAAACTTTAAATTTACCCTATTTAATGTAGTATTTTTTTCACACAAATGACTTATTTTGCATGTGATTTATTTCAGATTGTTAACATAATTATCATATTTCTATCATATTCTCTTTCTCTGTGCAATTTTTTTTTCACATAATTTATTATATATTGTTGCCTATGAGATTTATATCCTCAATCCCTTCATATTCATATGTAAATTTCCCCCCCATATGACCATTTGTTTCACAAGTTGTTTAAATGTGTTTGCTTACTCACACACACCTCTAACTTTGCGAAACGCTATACATGTGTTCCCCATGTGATCACATACTACAGTATATAGTCGTATGTGAAAAACATAACGTATGCTCGGATCTAAGATGTATTTGAGACACAAAAAGAAATGCCTTAGTGGAACCGGAGTGGTGGATGGAGCCTCGGGTTGAGCTCTGTGGAGCTAAGCTGACATGGTGTGACAGAAAACATGCAGCTGTGCCAATAGGTTAGTGATAACAAGTGTGCTCTGAGACGTACCTCCTCTGACTCACTGTTTTGGAAGCACACAGGGATTACAGACTGCATGGTGTAACCACAAAGCTCATTTCTCAACATAGGGCTGCGAAACAAACAGCGAAAATACACACTGACTAAACAGGAGGAAACGCTTTAAAATTCAATTCATCAATCTCCATTCTAGATTTTTTTATTAGTGCCCCTTTTCAACGCTGAGGTCTTGTCATAACAGGGCGGAATAAAGTAATAACAGAGTGCAATTGTGAGAGGAAACAAAGAGCCACCTGCACCGTCCCTCAGGCTGAGAGCAATATCACCAGCATGTTCTGATAATCTACACACACTGCACAGGCACAAATCTGCCACCAATCTCCAATCACCCTCGACACTTGGCTAAGGAAGCGCTCGTTAGGGGGCAATTGTTTCGTCGCAGCATTAGAGCCGGAGCTACACTGACGCACAAAGAGTGCCTTGTTGCCTTTGCTTATACCCATTACTCACTGGTGGTGACGGCTGTAATTACGTCGCTCTGCCCCAGCATCCCCTTGTTTACCCACAGAGACTCAGAGACATAGGGGCATCGCACTCGGATAATAAAAGACCCTACTTGCTAAGGTCATAAAGAGCCTCATCTCAGACATAGCTCACAAGGATACCAACTGTGTTTGTGGGACGATTTGCTGTGATTTCCTCTGGTCACTAAGGCAAGGTTGTGCAAAAATGCACACATGTATCATGGCTGATTACCGTCAACTTACAGACTACACAGTTATGTGGGGTTTTTTTTAGACTCATGCCATTGGAAACTTTAATTTAAATGCAAAGATCTGAATTTGCATCATACGGAAGCGGATTGCATTCACAAAAGAAAGAAAAGATCACAGGAATTATCTCATAATTATGACATCCTGATCTCATAAATATGAATTAAATCGATAATTATGAGATCCTTATCTCATAATTATGCCTTAATATCTCGTAATTATGACTTAGTATACTTATTGTTTAGCTTGAGATCCTTATCTCATAATTATAACTTAATATCTCATAATTATGACTTACTAACTCCTAATTATGAGATAAGGAGAGCAGTCTGTGGCAGGGGGACATTTACCACATGACATCGGAAAAATTCCTGCGTCCCTTACTCAATGACTTTAATATCTCCAAGAAAGGAATAAAAGCGAATTAAATCCGGCAATATTTGCTCTGTTGTCCCCGTCTTGTCCTGATGACCTATCTCATAACTATGAGTTAGTAAATCAAAATTATGAGATTAGGATCTCATAATTATTAGATATTAAGTCATAATTATGAGAGAATTTCTGTGATTTTTCTTATCTGTTGTGAATGCAATGCGCTTACATAGCATCATAGCATCTGGAATTGAATTTCATAACAGAACAGACGCACAAGAAGTGAATGGACACTCATAGATCTACAGTCAAATGTGTGTGCCAAAAGGTTGAAGTTCCAAAGGAATTTCAGATTTTCAAAAAGGTTTGATTGTTCATTCATGAGTTAGGACTGTGCCAGGGACAAATAGCTAGTAAAATGCAAATCCCCCTTTCACCATTAACAGAATTACAGTTCGGTTTAAAGAAAAGAGTACAATGTCAACAGTCAAGACCTGGTTGACTTGGACATTCTGGAAGACATCCTTGTGCTGTTTAAAGATCAGTTGAGAACAGCCTTCTCATTCTAACCTAGGTGAGCTGTTGCTTTTAAAACAACAAGGAAAGTATAGTTTAGTATAGTAATAGCTTAACCTTACTTGCATAAAAAAGTTATTATGTTTTAGTAAATACTAAGGATGCACCGTTTTCTGTTTCAGCCAGAACCAGCGGTGGGCGTTCACCAAAGGTTTTGTGTTGCATTACATCAATTTTGCACTGTTTATAATTTATGTTGGTCTAGCCAGGACAACAATAACTTATCCAATAAAGAATCCAATAGCTGGCACCTAAACAGCCCTCGTTGCCATGACGTTCTAACGTGGTGTGGTGTGGTGAGGTATAGAGAGCCAGGAGCCTGGACTTAGCAACAGCCCCAGAAGAGCCGATTGGCACCGAGGGCTGAAAATACTTTGCATATGGATTTCCACATTGTACCTTTATTCTGACAAAATTAATCATCGTCTGCATGAGTCCAGTACACACGACGCTATGTCATACATGACTGGAATATTAAATACAACATTCTCTCTGCTCGTTATGAAGTAAAACGTTTGTCGTGACGGTTATTTAGAGCAGCACCATTGCACTTTTCTGTACATGCGTTCAATTGTAGTTTGCCATAATAAAAAAGGGTGCCACCTTATGGTGCTATTTGGCATAACCATATAGATGAGTGTTGTAACTTTTTAATTGTCTATACTGCTTTGTTCTGTATAGAGAGACGCAGGGGGCCTAGAGCCTATCCCGGGGGTCTTAGTGCACGAAGCAGGGTACAGCATGGAAAGGATGCCAATCCATCGCAAGGTACACACACTCACACACTATGGGCAATTTGGGAACACCAATTTGCCTTATGTCTTTGGACTGTTGGAGGAAACCGGAGTACCCACAGGAAACGCCGCAATCACAGGGAGAACAAGCAAACTACGTGCATACAGACCCAAGGTGGGAATCGAACCCGGACCCTCAAGGTGCAAGGAGACAGTGCAACCACTACACCACCAAACCGCCTGATTGTTACACCATGCTCATGAAAATGTATTCTGTATGAAACGCACAAGAGCTGTAACCAAACCAAAAACCGTTATTGTTATCCTCAATCAGCCAAATTATATTCATTATTATATCAGTCCAGAATTTCACAATCAGTGCATCCTTAGAAAATATATTTTATGATAAAAAACTATTGGTGTCTGTCTACTTCTTGTAGAGTATCTGTGAATAATCTGAAGCTAAATTTTCTCTATAAAGTAGTTCAAAATGATATACAACTATAATTATTCATTATCTCTTAACCACAATTTTTTTTTTCAGGTCAAGATCCAATTTCAGATGGTAGAGTCCAAATTCAACCAAAGGCGATGTCTCAAGAACGAGAGGTTGATAATTTAAAATAAATCATTATTATAACAAGTGGATGAACTGATTAGATTCGGGAATTGCTCCAAACAGGGTCAAGGTCACAGCAAGGTCAAATTGTTTTTCTTTAGTAGCTTCGTTTCTGTTTAAAATTTAATTTGACCTCTTTGATGTATATAAACCCTTTTGATGTACTTTATTTTGCTAAATAACACATGATTACTTTTGGAAAATCAAAGAAATATGAAAATATGAAACAGACTTAAAGCACTCCTGTCAATCATTGTGTGTAAACCTACACTGTAAAAGTGTTCATTTTATCATTAACAGTGTTAAATCAACTCCCAAGACATGATGTGAGATTCTGGTTTATAGTCCTCCTTCTGATAACTACATCCCCTTGCTGTTTATCTTCACTGAATAATTAGAAAATCATTAAAAGGATTAGTGAATCTCATGCCTTAAAAAGACAAAAATAAGATGAGACTTTAAGCTGTTACCTCCTACACTACTGAAAAAAAAGCATTTAGGATTTTGGCGTGCGCAAAATATGATACATTTTTTAATTAATACAGAATATGAGGTAATCTATAGCGATTTATGAACTGGCTTAGAATGTCACCTGTTCATTTAATTCTGTAAAACGAGAAATACTGATTGTGATCCTGATCAGTTTTAACATCGTCAGTATATCTGATTGATCATATTAAGACTTACTGTACATCGGAAAAGGTCAAAACCAAGTTCAAGAAGTTTAGGTGCACACTTCTGTTATACATTTTAAAATGTTAAACTTTTATATATATATATATATATATATATATATATATATATATATATATATATATGTGTGTGTGTGTGTGTGAAATTCAGTGCCTGGCCAAAAAAAAAAAATTATAAAAAGTTGCACACTTCAAAAATTAATTTGACTGCCTTCGGCTTTAATTATGGCGTGCAATGTGGTGGCCAATTTATGTGTGAAAATGATTCCTTATGCTCCCAGAACCACTCTTAAGTCCTGGAATATACAGTACCTGTGCCATCAGGGGTAGAAAACTCTATATATGTGATAACCTGGTCATTCAGTACATTCATGTCATCAGCTGACTTCATTTTATTGCCATATATCATTGTGGAGTCTAGACCTGACCAACTGAAGCAACCCCAGATCATAACACTGCCTTGTAAAGTGGACACTATGCATGACATGTGCATCGCTTCTTGTGTTTCCTGACGCAATCCATCGCCCTGGAACAGGGTCAACCTGAACTCATCAGACCACATGACCTTTTTCCAAACCACAGAGTATCAGTTCTTTACCCCTGTGATCATGTGGCCAACTGGGAGGCGTGGCTCGCTGCTTTCAGCCAGAATCACGAGTACCATACATACATTGATCGCAATGCCAGGAAATGATGATAATTTAAAAGTTATACTAAATGCATAGCAATTTCACAGCATCGTAAGACCATCGTTGGACCAGTCAGGGCCTGAATGTATCGCAACAGACTGAACTAAGAACATATAGCAAAGCTGTTAAATACAAAAAAATAAATGATTGCAGTTTTCTAAGCATCCACTATACTTCTGTAGCACTGAACGGGAGTTTTCACAGACTTTTAAAAGGCCAACAACGAAAAAAGCCAAATGTTTAACGATATCTGGTAGGGATGGGAATCACCAGGGAACACCCGATACGATATTGTCACTATATGCCTAGTAGCTGATTCGATTTGTATTTCAACTATCACAATTTTTTTTAAATAGCCCAATATATTTATTTAGTTTTTTTTTTTTTCAGATTTTGCTGCAATTCTAAACAAACTGTGCTGCCTGCCAATGTGTGATTATTTTAGAGCACACCACCTGTAGGATCATTAGAGGAACTGTGAAGTTTCACCACCTCAAATGTAAACATACGTAAATTAAAACTCACTCACTCACTCATCATCATCTATACTGCTTTATCCTGTATTCAGGGTCGCAGGGGGGTGTGGAGCCTATCCCAGGAGACTTAGGGCACAAGGCGGGGTACACCCTGGACAGGGTGCCATTCCATTGCAGGGCATACACACATACATTCACTCACACACTAATCTGCCAAATCTGCAGGTCTTTGGACTGGAGAGGAAACCGGGGTACCCGGAGAAAACCCACCAAGCACAAGGAGAACATGTAAACTCCATGCACACAGAGACGGGAATCAAACCCGGACCCTGGCGACAGTGCTAACCACTACACCACCGTGCAGCCTAAATTAAAACTACATAAAAAAAAAAATCTATTTTGGAGTCAGTGTGACAATACATGAATCGCCAAAAAAAATAATCACGATAAATCACTGAATCGTTTTTTGTTTTTCTCCCGGGAGATATGAATTTATTCTCACCACATCACATTCAAAAACAGGTCTATCTCATCGGTTGTCCTTGCATTAATAAAAATGGTCACAATGAGCGCTACTAAGAAAAAACAAACAAACAAACAAAAACAAATCAGGTTGAATTGCATCCAGTGGTTAGGTAATAAAAGGGAAGTGCTGTTGCCGCCACTTATTCGTCTTATCCAGATAAGCAGATTTGTAAGCAAGGATTTTTTGTTGTTGTTAGGTAAATGGACTGAAACTAAATAAAACCTGGTTCAGTCATCTCTGGTCTCCTGGTCCACATGAAGTGAGGTGAGAGAGAGCCGCATTAAAGAAGACCTGCACCAATGGTTCATCAGTTTCTTGCAGATGGGATTTACTTCTTCTCTGTGCATTTCTTCCATCAGGACTAAAAACTTTTCAGCAGAAACACTGAGGTGCACAGCACACAAGGTGATGGAGTCCAGCCTCGAGCATACACTACACGGCCACTTCACCTCTGTCCCTCAGGCGCACTGAGCAGCACCGGTTTGTCCATCCTGTCCCTGCGTCTCCTCTCCATGATCGCGTCCTCCAGACTCTGAAACTCGAGCTCGTGCACGTGCATGCCGTGGAGCAGGAGTTTCAGCTTGTACGGCTGCTTCCCGATGCGCAGCTCTCCACCCGTTTTGAACTCCCTCCTGCCGAACTTGCACCAGGCGGCGAAGCACTCCGAGTTTCTCCAGCTCAGCTCGCGCTCCTTCGTGCCCACGTGCTCGGTGGCGTTCCGCACCACGGCGGCGGCGCTCAGCGGCTCGTACTTGTAGAGCTGGTTGACGATCCGGCAGCGCCTGCCGCGTCCCGCGTCCGTCACCGAGCCGCGCTTCACCTCCGCCCTGTGCAGGTGCACGACCTGAGAGTCGCCGACGTACACTGCCCAGTGCGGGCTCCGTCCCGCGGCCACGAACTCCAGGACGTCCCCGGGCACGCACCGGCTCGCCAGGGTCTCCGCGGCGTGCGCGCGCAAGTCGCGCGCACGCCTCTCGTACACGCACGCGGCCGTGTGGTAGACCGCGCACTCGAGCTCGTGCGGCGGTGGCGGCGCTGCTCCCTCGTGCGTCGTCCGGTCGTGCGCCGACGTGTCGTCGTCCTCGTCGTCCGCGGAGAAGATGTAGGACACGCCGATGCGCGCGCCGTCGTCCTCTTCGGTCGGCACCTCGGCGTAACTGAGATGCGCGAGTTTATCGACCTGGTTACCCATCGGCACTAACGCAAACAAACAAAAAAAATTTTAATTAACAAAAAATGTCCGGAGAGAAAAGTGATGCACTACTAGGAGCGCGCCCGAACACCGACACGCGCGAGCCGCATTTCATTCCGAACACGCGCGCGCGAACGCAGCAGAAACAACTTTTCCGCCGTTTGAATACATAACAGAACCCGTGCTCATTCATCATCACTTAAAGATTTTTTACAAAAATAAAAAAAATAATTCAGTCGTGCAAAAAAAAAAGTTAACGAATAAACACAAGTCGTACAACTCCAATAAGAGTGAAAGGGGGCACAAACATTTACTTCCAGGAGCCCCAGGATGATACAAACAGAAGCGATTCTAGTTTGTGGTCTGTATCCGCCTGTCTGGTGTGTGTGTGTGTGTGTGTCTGTGTGAGAGCGTGTGCGCGCGCGCGCTCTGGCAAAATATCTTCGATGTAACAACAAACACACACACGGCGTTTCGCTTAAAGACGCAGTGCACAATTTGTGTGACAAGAAAATGGTAACAACCTGTTGACCACACAAGATAGAGATGAAACATGAGGCCATGCTTCAAGCTAAATACAATAAAAAATATAGCTGCAAAGCAGAGATGATCGGCCCCAGGCGTCAGCACCTGGGCACAACATGCAACCTGTGTGCCTTTTGAGTATGTATGTAACTCCAAAATGCGCCAGATGCTGAAAAAAAGCATTACACTATGATGTCACTGACGAAGTTATTAGACACTTTTCGGCATAAGTTTAAGACATCGCCACAGCTGAACCGGTTAGGGTATCAAAAATCCCTTCACAATTTAGCATCCTTGATGTCTTGAGATCATATTAATGATCATATAAATAGCCTAGAAGGAGTTTATCAAATTCCATTTGGTGCATTGTGCGAACCACCCAAAATACCTGACTTCGTGTTGAATCGATCTCATGACATGCATAATGAAGTTGAGTTGTTCAGGTCAACGAGATCTAAATGTGTACCAGGTTTTACATGTACTGTATATGTGCAGGTGATTACGAGCTATGCAGCAAAATCTCGTGTTAAGGCCCTAGGCCATCACTCACTATCAGCATCAGCACAATAAGAGCTATGATGGCATAGTGCTTGGGCCCTATAAGGCAAATCTCATCCGTCGTACTTTACATTTTTTCATACCACTTGCTGTACTTTGCGTGTGGTCAAAAAGGCCTGGAGCCCATCTCACGGAGGTCAGTGCATAAGCCAGATTGGTGTCAACACTAATCAGACTACAATGCATGTCTTTGGATCATGAGGGAAACTGGGGTACGTGGAGGAAACCCAGGGAGGAAACCCAGGGAGACTCGACTAGACAAAATCAAACTCCAACCCAGGACCCGCAAGGTAACAGTGTTAACAAGCCAATAAGCCATCATGCCATATAAGACACCAGCTGGTTAAACTAAGCCTTTAAGGGAAAAAAATCATCCAGAACATTTAATCATTATAAATACAGCAGAACTTATAATGCAATATTCATTTTCCCATAAGAAATAACGGAAATGGAGATAATCCATTCCAGCCACTATTACCAATTTCCAAGATGATAAAATTTTTTGAAAATATATGTAAACGATGTAAAATATTAAATAAATAGACATTTAACCTCAATCTTATTTAATGGTTCCTCTTGGTACCGGCTGCTTTTGTAGCGATGATTTCTTTCTTAATTTTGCTTCCTTTTCTTCTTTCTATCGTCCTTGCTAACTTTATTGGGACCCATGATGCTATGGCATTTCTAAATCTTGCACAAAATGAGAAAAAATTTTTTTTTAATTTAATTTAATTTAAATTTAATTTAATCCACTTATGCAATCATATTTTGAGAACCTTTATATTTTGAGTACTTTATTCTATCTAAATTCAAATGAAATGGCTCAAGACTTTGCACACTACTGTATGTAGAACGCTAAGTAGGTAAAAAAAAAAAGTGAGGCAATTTAGAGCAAAGTATTGCTGCATTGCAGTGTAGAACTTAAAGTCTAATGCCTGCTTTCTCCACTACTTCTATTTGGATTCCCAATTAAATTAATACATTGTAACTGGATCAAAACACTGGATCCATACAGTACATCCGTGTATTCAGCAAGGACACAAGTGCTGTGAAGCATGCACTCTAATTTATACTTTTAAATACATTTTGGCTTACAGACCCAGGATTTTGGGCCACCCTGTATATAGCCTATTTAGTGTTGTAATCATACACATGCAGGAAAAGTGGACCTTTTAAGATGGTAAAACGTTTTAAAACTAACATTGTTGATCAGAAGTCATTTTTCCCCCATTTATCGAAGTTGAAGGGAAGTAGAACAAGGTGCTTTTGATGCAAGAAAGGTTTTAGCAAAACCGCAATAATGACAGAAGAAATCAAAGTGATGGTTTTAAAAGTACCGTCTTCACCTCTCATCATACTACTTCAGTACAAAAAAACACAGGAATGGAAATATGAATGTATTTATGCGTTTCCGGATAGAGTTTTCCTTTAACATTTAAATGTATTCACGGTTTTATTTAATAGAATCGCTTCTGGCGAGCTGAGGCACTTAATTAAAATTGTGTCCCTCTCCTGTAAGTCCCACCAGCGAGGGCATAGTGGGGGTGTTTAGCCTACGGTTTTATGCTCCACTAACTTTGGATTCTAAATAGGCCACTGTGATTTCTCTCGGTTCTCGGCATCATTAAAAGGCTTCACAAAGAGTTCGCTTAAGCACAGACTAAGCTTGGAAAATGACATTTACATGAGGACCTTTTAAGAATGAATTGGTTAAATGGTACTTCACACCATGTTTAAGCCTACTCGGGCTTAATAAAAAAAGAAACAATTCATGGTAACATTTCAACTGCGTATTAACTGTCAGTTGAACTACGGTCATACACCCTTCACTTAGCATAATGAAAGGGGAAGCTGCTCGTGGAAGCTCGGGTTTAATGATACAGCAGCTGAGTATAATTTGAGCCTGTAGTGAGACAGCAAGCAAGTCTTAAGGGTTGTTCAAGTCAAACAGGGACTGGGGATGATGTTTCTTGTGAATGAAGGAGTAAAAAAGAGTTACTGCCACATCCCGCCCTGACCTCACACCAAGCCATTTTCTCATGCTCGGGCCATTAAAGGAGTTCCTGGAAGGCCAGGGTTTCCGACGTGAAGCTGGCAGTCTGATCATGGTGCAGTAAACTTTCCACCTTGATGGTATCCATCACTAGTAAAAAACACTGGGGTAAGTGCATTAGTGTAACGGGATATTATATAGAGAAATAAAGCGAGTTTTTACTCTCATAACTCTCATGTTCCGTTATTCTGCACAATGAAAAGTCCCAGTTTGACTCGAACACCCCTCGAAATCCTGTGGGACCACTAGTAAGTTCTCTCATGCACAGCGCTGTTAGATTTTGGTTGATTAATATGCTCGTTGTGTTATCTAACAGTCTATTAATAGACAATTTTGTTTCTAAATATGTATATATTTTTAGACTGTGAAGATTTCCTAAAATGTTTATTAGAGGAATCTTCAAAGTCAGAGCTTCGTAAGTTTTTCCACCACAGGAAAGTCTTCACTACTGGTCATGTTTCCTCTGGACTATAACAACGTGTGTATTTTTGTCTTATTAATTGAAAGAAAGAGAACCAATTAGACACTGCGTAGGGAATGACGATGTTTACGACAAAGTGATGAAAGGAACTAGCTTGTCTCCTGGACATTTCGCCGGACAACCGACGATTATCGGTGTTGGATTAATAGTATGCAGAGAGAGACTTGGCCAAAGTCAAAGTGTGACAGAAAATACTACAATCTTGTTTTTGCTGCTCTGGACAAGGACCATACCAAGATGACCACCATGTGCTTCATATGCTGGGTGTGTCCTTAGCATGACGGACACACAGCTGCACAATGTTGAAAGCATTTCCACTAATCTCTTGTGGTATGCGGTTCATAACCAAGGACTCACATTATGACTGACAAAATGTGAATGACCAGTTGTCCAGTCAGATGTTTTGGGAAATGCAAACGATGAGCTGGAAAAAAAAAAAAAACTCAGAAGGTGCCAAACCAGAATTCTGGAAAGCCAAAGAAATATTTGGCCATTTTTGTTCCTACATATACAGTAAAAAAACATTGATAAACAATAGAAATTCATTCTACAGTCACTGCGTCATCCTGGTCAGGATCACAATGGATTTCGAGCCTGTGAGTGTGAGGCACATTGTGATTGCATTGTGGATGAGACACTTCCTACTGGCATGTTTATGGGCAGGTGAAATAAATATATATATATATATATATATATAAATAAAAACAATACAGGATAATAGAGAAGGACTAAACTCCACACAGACAGCTTGAGATCAAACCTGGGACTGTGGAGCTATGAGGTGGCTCTGCAGCCTGGGGTGCCACCATGCTGTCATCCATGAACAATGGATAAATGTCTATACACAGGTTTCCTTTAACTGTAAAAACTACTCACTCTGCTCTTGACAGGTAGGTATAATATTTATATTTGTGTGGTCACAATTTGAGAGCAGTACTTTGTTAATAGTAAATCTTCAAACACATTTGTAATAAGTATCACATTTCCTGCTTTCGAAAATTTCTTTGATGCCCCATAGAATGCTATTTCATAGCTTTACACTCTGATCAGAACGTTGTGGGTTCAGGCCCCAGCACCACAAAGTTACAGTACTCCACCGTGACCCCTGAGCATGGTCGTTACCCGATGACCATGATGTGATATACGAGTGCCGTTCAAAGTCAAATTTGGACTTGCGATGAAGATCAAGAACCAAGATTTGAATGGTTCAAATGTTTTAAAGATGGCTGTAGCGCCGAAGGCGCACTGCAGTTGTTCCTGTGCCAGTGGAACGCCTGATCCTTGAACATCGACAGATAACTTGCAGGCGAGACGCATCTGTCTGTGGGAACTGTACACATGATCATTCATTCACCAGCACCACTTGCACATTACAGGAAGTCGGGTAGGAGTTATTGCCACATCCCCCATACCATGCTCCAAGCCGTTTCCACCTCGACTTCCACTTTGGGAGTTTATGGAAGGCCAAAGGTTAGAACGTGAAGCGGGTAGTCAGATCATGACCGAGAAAAACTTCTATCTTCTAAAAACTCTGGAATGAGTGCATTAGTGTAGCAGACGAAAAAAAAAATACTCTCATGACTGTGTTATTGTTGCACAATCGAAATTCCTGGTTTGATTTGAACGCCCCTTCTATATGTGACAAATAAAGCTTACTCCTGGTCTTCGTAATCGACCCTTGCGAATGTAATATTCTTCCTTTTGCCTTTTGGGAGTAAACTGATTTTCAATGCAGAAGCCTTACGCGGCATACTGTAGACCCAAAAGAAAAAGTTATTTCAAGAAAATCTGTAGGTTTTTTTTTTTTTTTTTGTATGTGTATTACGTATGTATATTGGTGAAAAATCTCACCACCTGAAGGCTACTGTATTTGTATAAAAGTTACATTTGAATATAGTAAATGAAAAACATTCAGGCATGAGATGATGAGACAGAGAAAAAAAAAATTCAGTCCCATTCTCATTTCATACTCAGACCTTTGCTCAGACTGTTGCATTTTTATGCGTCATCACCTGCTGACCCACTGCCGGCACTCTGCGTTTGTGCTTCCGTCGCAATTACAGCACCAGACAAGCATTACGTGTCTAAGTGGGTTTTTAGGGAAACATTGTTGCACCATATTTATTTATTTATTTATTTAGATTTATCATATACTTTGTACATATTGGTATGCCATATATTTTTGGGGGGTGGGGTGAGAGGGAATGTCACGTTTAGACCCAGGTAATTACAAGAAAATTATTCACAGTCCCATCAAACACCCTACAACAAAGAGTTCCTAAAATGCTGATAGACATTATAAAACTAACAAGTTTTTTTTTTTTCTTTCTCTCTAACACTGAGATGGATCATGAACAGAGAAATGCAAAGGGTTCACGAGAGTCTCCAGAGCAGAATTTCCTGTTGGGGGTGCAAATGGAAATTCAGCGAAAGGGAAAGGATGGGGTGCAAGAATGATGCACAATACACACAATGGTTTCTAAACACTCATCATGCTGCACCATCTCATCGCAATCATTAATAACCTTGTCTATAAAGAAAGACAGAAAAGGGAAACGGATCCGGATTGGCTACAGGAGTTAACACGATAGTGATGCTGCATCGTTATAACCCTGGAGATTAGTAGGAATATTACTGAGCATGATCCTAAAGTTTGGAATGATGGACTCGACTCTTGAGCTGTAAACTCAATCCAAATGATCAATCCCTTAAACAGGCTGCTGATTAGGTCTCAGACCACTGAGTACACAAGCACAGAGTTGGTTTCAGTCTCCTGGGAAGCGAACATTTCCTGGATAATGCTGCAAAATAACACTAAAATTACTGTCAGAACTGAATCATTAAAAAAAAAATTATAATAATCTTTGGTGATACAACAGCAAAGAATTAAGTCAAAGGGATATTATACTCTGGTTTCCTGAAAACATGACAGAGGGGACAAAAAAAAACACAAAAAAACAGTTATGATGAAATTAAATCTCTCTCTACAAACAGGCAAGAATTAACAATTAAAAAAAAAAAAAAAAGCACATGTCAAGGAAAATCTACCTTGTGCAAAAGTAAAACCCCCATTTTCATGGCCACCATCATAAAACCATTTTTGTCAAGTTGCTCTTGTGAGATTTTGTGCAATGACATCATGCATCAGGTCACACAACATGACAGTACAAAGAGGCATTTTATAAGAGACCTGGGTGACTTCATCCGACCACAGGGCTTGTCCTATTCTTTTTTTTTCCTCCCCAAACACTTATGTCAGATTATTTTGTGTTTTGATACTGAATAGACCGAACACAGAGAGAGAGGGACAGCTGATGGGGGGGATGCGATCATGCCCAGATTAGCGAATTGGCTGTAACCAAACAGAGCCCAGATAGTAACACTGCTACTATATCTCAGGGGTCAATCAGGATGAGAGGGGGCCGGGTAGGAAGGTGACTGGTGTGGAGATTTTTTTATTTTATATAGATGTATTTCTTTTTTTAGGGTGTGGTTTTATGTTGGCTGGTCTCTCTGTACGGTGGAGAGGTGGAGAGAAGGCGGGGCTCGTCCGCTCCACTCCTTCAGCTGCCCGTCCTTAAAGATGAGGTTTATAGCAGGGAGGGGGACGCCAGTCTCAGCGGGCGGCTGGCAAAGAGGCCCCCATATCCCACTGTCCGGGTCGCCGGAATGGCTGCAGTCCTGTAAGAAGAAATATTCAGCAACATTACAAATCTTTAAACGTTAATTATCTGGAATGTTAAAGATTGTGATTGTCTTACAGTTAAAGTATACAATCAGGGTGCGAAAAATGCATTTATTATCCAATGAATAGGCTTACTTGGAATGATTGCACAAAGCTCAAAACTTTCAAGGACAGCTTCCGACTGGAATGTAGTAGCTCCTGAAGGCTGGAGACAGAAATAGATGATTGTAATATATTTTATATCCTCGCTAAGTTTTAATATGAAGCTTGTTCGAGTCAAACCGGGACTGGTGATCGAATTTCTTGTGAATGAAGGTGTAAAACCACACTGCGGTCATTCCTGTGAACGGGCAGTAAAAACATAGGAAAAGTTGTCCTGATTAAAGGCGTACTGATTAAACTCTCTACCTTGATGGTATTCGAGCGCTAGTGAAACGCTGCATTAGTGCAGCAGGAGATTATATAGAGAAATAAAGGGAGGTTTTACTCTCATAACTGTCTCTTCTATTCTTCTGCACAATTAAAAGTCCCAGTTTGACTTGGATGAATCAGTTTCCCAGAGTAAACTTAGAATTATTTAGCATTTGGGCATAATATCAGGTTTTTCCTTAAGTACTGTAGTTGGGATGGTAAACGTAGAGATTTAGACGCTCTCATTGTCCTTCCCTGGAATTGGCATGAAATCCTAAAATGCAATTTCCTCTATGAATATATATATATATACATGCATAACTACAATTAGGGGAAAAATCTGATCATGTGACACTGTTCTCCAGGCCGCCGCACACATACAGTGCAGCTCTGAGTTACCTGTCTTTGCTGCAGAGTTTGTGTGAGACGATCCTCTGACACACTTTACGGTTTAGCTCCGAGCTGAAGAGCGGCATTCCGAAGCACAGCTCCAGAGGTACCCACTCGTCCTCACTGGAAGACCCTACATTAAAAAAAACAAGACTTTTAACCGTCATTCGTCTGTAATATGTAACCTTCAGTGAGCTGGTGTCATTACGCCTCACGTACCCTCTGTTCCCTGCTTCTTCCCGTTGTCCCCATTGTTCTCTTCGGTAACCAGCTCAAAAGACTCGCTGCTCCCGTTGCCGTCGAAGCCTGTACCGAGTTCGAGGTCTCCTAAGACAGAGAAGACACGCTGTACTTATACATATTGAAGCCAGATTCAATCAAGCATAAAGAGCAATTAAAAGGCTAACCGAGTTAGAGATAAAAAGCTGTCCTATTAAAACGGTTTTCCTTATTCTAATGTAATTGGTGGCCTTGCTGATAGTCTGGGCTAATGATTGTCTTAAAGGTCTTTTCCTAATCAGACTGTCCGAGTATGGACAGAATAAACAGCTTAACGATCGGCGCTGGCTCGTACCGGCTGCGTCGGCGTCGCTGGGCCTGCGGCGGTTCCTGTTGTTGTAGTTCAACACTGTGATGTAGCCGCACTGGTGCTCCAGATCCACTTTTTCCCGCAGCACCGTCAGCGCCTTGTGTGCACACATGTTGGAATAGGAGAATTCTGAGAGAAGGGAAAAGAGACGCACTTTAGAAGTCAGATAACCGATCAGATAAGGGGAGGAGGATGCTCTCCTAGAAGTGAATTACCTCCTTTGAGCTCCTCTTCATCAAAAGGGAAAGGGACGTGAACCGTTTCCCCATGACCATGCATGCCATGACCCTGCGGGCACGAACACGGAATGAGGGTCATGTCAAATGAACTCTGTCTGCGGTTTGTGTGCGTGAAGTGTCTTCAAGTCTTAATTGGGTTTCGTTACCTGTATGAGAACGGCAGAGTGAGTCAAGGCATCGTTCAGCATGGTCAGGACGTTTGACGTGGGCACCACGCCAGGGTCATGACCCCAGGATGTGATGAGGAGCCGGTCATAGGTCTGAGGAGAGAAAAAAAAAAAGTTATAACAGAGTTATAATATGATATTAATAACAAATTGCTAACACTTTTCCGAAATCATATTTAAACTAGACTGCTGAATAGAATAAGTGCAGAAACAGTAATATATATATATAGAATCTGATTGGTCAGAAGGTGCTGATTAATTTTCTGTAACAGCATCTCTGACCGTAGTTCCTGATAAAAGGTTTCTATTAATGCCCTTGTACTTGTAAAGCAGACACATCATACAATATAGGAATTGTAAACGCATCTTTAAAATGTGTTATTTAAGAAAGGAAAGGCAGAATCGACAATATGGTGAAGCATTCAGCAAGGAGACGCTTGTGGAAAGAGTCTCCAGTGTGAGGTACAGAGGTAAAGCAGATATTTTATTTTTGTTTTAAATCAAGGATGAATGCAAAAAAAGGCTGGTGCAAATACTATTGTTAAACCTGCTTTGAGAATATTAAATATACCTATAAAAGGACAAAAAAGTATATTTCTAAATAAAATGTCATTATGAACAAATTGTTTTAACACGAAAAGGAGTGTTATTGGGAAATAATCCACTTCTAGTTGTAAGGCACCTGCAATTTCCCTCTGGATCAATAAAGATTTATCTCATCTTATGAATGATTTACACCTGTATAGTACCTACCTGGAAGATTTCTGGGAGTTTCCGTAGTCTAGAGCCCTTGGACAGCAGCAGAGAAGGAGGACCCTGACCAGTCACATGGTACAAATAGAGCTTAAACCAAATGGAGCTGACCTCAGGGATTGCTGGCCCAATGTGCTGGAGGACAAAACAAACAGATTATATAATGAACATATACAGTATATGATCATCATTTGGCATTGTTTTACAATGTAGAAAGAAATAAAAATCAGGAATCATGGAATTAGACGGTGTGTCCAAACTTTTGACTGGCAACTTTTGACAAGATATGCACAGGTGCTGAAAATGTCAGAAAATAATGTCTGTGTAACAGCAGAAATAAGTAACAAGGAGGAAGTGATGGAAACTATTTGAAACAATTCATTAAACACATCCACAAAATAAAAGAATAATTCAACATCAGCTACGACATCATGATTATTTTTTTTCATCTAACAGTCTGTATTATTTTTCCATCACAGACAACTCTCCGGTATAATGCTACTAGAATACGTGGTATTAAAACGTTCCCAACACTTGTGATCCGAGTCACCGGCTAATCAGGACTCATTTGATCAAGTGGCGTAGGAGTAGAAAAGCTGCGCACTGCAGGATCGCTCGCTGTCTTACACGTTATATAAGACAGGGAAGAAAAAAAAAAAACTTGCAGTCTGCTCGGTTTTTCAACTAAACTTTATTTTCCGTTCAGTTCTGTTCAGATTCCCCACTGACTCAATCATGTCGATCATTAGCGATACACAGCGTTAATAGGAACAGACGTACGAAAGCGTTTCCTCTGCGCAGGAATCCTATTGATGGTAGGTGGCGGTCTAAATAATAGATGGAGGTCACGTGATGGGGGATAAAATGTGGGGTTTTTTTGTGTGTGTGTATTTCATGTTTACAAATAGCAATCACTTTTATTGTACGGTGTAAAGGTGAACAGACCAACATTATGAATTTATGAAAGACTGTTTAACAAATTTTTTTTATAAAAGTAAAAATTTCCTTCTTTTTTGCACATTCAAATAAAAAAGGGGCATCACTGATTTATCTCACACGGCCCTGTGAATCCGAGCTGTCTGTCGGTCTCAGGAGAGGGGCGGGGTTACCTGAGGCGTACAGCTGCTGATTGGCCGGATCTCGTTGCTTAGCGGCGCCATGGAAACCAGCAGCTTGTAGTTCTTGTTGAGCACCCGGCTGCAGGTGGCAGGATCTAATCCCAGCAGACTCTCACATCGGAGGAGGTCCAGAGGCAGGCCTGAGGGGGAAAAACACACACACACACACACACACACACACACACACACACACACACACACACACACACACTTAAGAAACTGAATGTACAGTTATGTCTGGTACATTGTGTAACCACAGCGGCATTTGTATGAGCGACTGAATCATTGCCATTCCTTTCGGATTAATTGTACGTTTAATTTGCCAATGAACAGAAATCGGAAATGGGTTTGATCACCTATATTTGGTACGTCGGGGCCCTGATCAGGCGTCAGCTCTTTGTTGTAGCGCAGAAAGAGTATTGTGTTCCTGAGGGTAAGCGCATGATCGAAATACCTCTGAGCTTCTCCTTCGGCAGTGCTCTCCACCTGTACGCACGCACAAATACATATACACAACAACATCTTATACATCTATTATAATCAGCCTGATCATTTATACTGTACAGTGTGTGTGTGTGTGTTTGTGTATGTCAGTGGATGTATATACTCTCCAAGTGAAGCAGGGACAAGCTTCAGGAGAAATAGACGTGTGTGTGTGTGTGCTCTGTATAGTAAGTCAGCAGGCTTTCCTGACAGCGGCATCTCTTCACAACCGACTCACAGGATGAGCCTGTTTGTCTCCCGTTAAGAGGCTCAGTTCCCATGGTGCAGTATAATGAGGTCTTTACCTTCTCCAGTTCCATCAAAAAACTGTCCAGGGTCTCATCTGACAGCTTCCCCACCTCAAACATGGTCACCGCATGGCTCTTTAAGTTCTGAGACACAGCAAAAAAAATAAACAAAAAAAACATCAGAAATAAATGAAACTAAATTCAGCAAGCACTTCAAAGGGAATATCTGGATGCATGCCCTTTCATGTTGTCAATTATTTAGGAAAAGTAATGCTGATGTATTATAGTTTCGGTTCAGCTTCACATCAAATGTAAAAACGAGGAAACAAATCGTGATCGTGGAAACAGTTGTTTTGGCCAGATTTAATATTTCAAATGCTGTAAATATGCCATGGACAGCAGCAGTGACAGAAGAATAGACAGACTGGATTGAGCTGACGAGAAAGAGTTCAGATAATAACTCTTTGCATCCGTGACAAGCGGAAAAGCATCTCATACTGTACTACACATCAAATCCTGAAGCAGAAACAGTAATTTTGAACTTAATTACGAACAACCTAACCTCTTTCTGGCCTGATAATGATCTCTAAAATCTCTTTTATTCTCTATTAGCTTTTATGAACCATTTCTGACCTACATTTCCATGTTTATTCACTATTACACTTTTCTTGTTTGGATATTCACATCTATCAACATTTTTCCCATGATTGAAATACAATTATAAAACAAAATGCTCAATAACTAAAGACTCCATATGAGCAAATCTAATTCAGATACAGTAAATTGATAACTGTGTAGTACAACACAGTTACAGTGGAAACTCACGGGGGAAAGGTTGCCCATCATGAGGAAGGCTGTGAGGGTGGAATCAAACAGGAAGGCGATTCTCTTCGTAGGCGCCGCAGGAATACTTAAACTACTCACACTAGCAGCGTCTGAAAGAGACAAAAACAATAAAACAATGTGACATACTGTACAGTATGTGGTCAAAATAACCAGCTACGATTGGGGAAGTCAAACAGTACTTTTGGAAGCGACATAATAACAGAACACAGTTATGAGAGTAAAAACTCCTTTTATTTTTCTATACAGTGGAACGAGCATAATTAGTTCCGGAAGCGGGCTCGTATTTCAAAACACTCATAAACCAAATAGAATTTTCCCATAAGATAACGAAAACTTTAATTATTCATTCCACAGCCCAAAAAAATAAATACATAAAAATAATTAATAGAATATATAAAGTAAAAAAAAAATACCGTGCACTTTACCTTTAAAAAAAGGAAAAATAAATCCAGACAGATAAGTGTTTCAGGTGCTGTGTGTGGTATGTGTGTGTGTGTGTGTGTGTGTGTGTGTGTGTGTGTGTGTGTGTGTGTGTGTACACATTAACGGAAAGACTGTTTTATCCGAAAAATTAGCAAGGAACATCGCTAATGCCACTCGCGTGAACGCATACTAACTGCCGTCAAAATTTATTAAAAATCTTTGCTCGTCTTGCGGAACACTCGCAAACCGCATTACTCGCAATCCAAGATTCCACTGTATAATCCCCTACTACACTGATGCACTTATATCAAAGTTTCACTAGTACTTGGATACTATCAAGGTAGAAGTTTTACTCAGTACGCCGGGGAGCCATGATCGTACTACCTGTCCGTCTAAAACGTGTGGAAATGGCTCAGAGTGAGGTCAAGACTATAAGGGGAGACGTGGCAATAACACTCAGCTGAGTTCCTGTAATGTGCATATTAATTCTGATGTGTAGTAACAACTTGCACGGGGACTGTTACATTCGGTTAACAATAAAAGTGTAGCTGTTGATATGGTTAAGGTTTTTGTGTGGAGATTTGTGTTTACTTTGGATGAGGATGAGCGAACACTCCACACATAGGACCGGATTTTGTCCCCGAATCAGTTTCCCTGATTAATTTTACATTCCTTTTGCCCATTTATCACCTGAACGAACATCAATCTTTATCCTGGATGATCATATGGATTTCTGCCATGTCAGAAATTTTGGTCAGCTGTCTCGCATTAGGAGCCGGACCAATTTGGTATAAAGCCACGTCGATGCCCGTGCGCTCATATCGCCGATTCTATCTGCAAAACACATGACCCACCTTGTTTTGCTGTTGTTTTTTTTTCTGTACAAATTAAAATCCTGTTTGAATAGAATTTAATTGGAAGTGATTAATAAACACGAACAAACAAACATGTTCAGAGGTTCTGTTGGCTTATAGCAGCTACTGTAAGTCTAAACACTTACAGTAGCTGCTATAAGCCAAGAGATAACTGGAACTAACTTGGTTGACAATCCACAACAGTAAACTTTCTTACTTTCTACCATCTTCCACGGCAATATCCGTGGCGAGAGTCAGTTTTTGTTATGTTATGTTAAAACTAGATAAGATATTTAATTTTTTTTTTTTTTTAAGATCACTCACTCAGTATACTGAGTATATAGTATATATACAATATACTATATAATATATAGTATAGCTTTATCCTGTATTCAGGGTCACGGGGGGCCTGGAGCCTATCCCAGGAGGCTTAGGGCACGAGGCAGGGTACACCCTGGACAGGTTGCCAATCCATCACAGGGCACACACACACACACACACATTCATTCACACACTACGGGCAATTTGGGAACACCAATTAGTCTAATCTGCATGTCTTTGGTTCCCGGAGGAAACCCACCAAGCACGGGGAGAACATGTAAACTCCATGCACACAGAGACGGGAATCGAACCCGGACCTTGGAGGTCCAAGGCGACAGTGCTAACCACTACACCACCGTGCCGCCTTTTTTAAAAACATTAAAACTAAATTTGGATTTGGAAAAAAACAAGTTCCTCACAGAAGGAAAAGAATTGCAGTCAAATAAAATATGTTTGATGGACAGACGGGTTTGACATGTAGTAAATTCTCAACATTTAACTTTAAAAATTTATTCCTAAATGTGTTGTGTTACAAACTGAAGCAAATGGTTTTTCATTATTTGAAAAAAATAAATAAATAAATAAATCTTTATCCTATTAACTGTAAAGTACACGCCAGGTCAGGCTGCATCACACTAACGCTGCACTGATTATTTTCCTGTAACAGCATGCCGTGTCATGTTTTATCCCTGTACGATTCCTGTTTGCCTCGTAACAGGTGCTTGGGATAATATGACCTTGTTTCATGGCTACAACTGATTTTAAACAAACACTTTAGCTTATTACTTTCAGGTCATGTACTTAGAGAATAAAAATGATGAAAATTGAAATTTTATGCTTGAGACATGTTTGTACTTTTATGATCGATGTTGATATACTGTATATAACGTTTTCCCACGTGTACAACAGCATCTCACCTTGATCCTCCAAACTAGTGGTGTCTGTATCAGTAGCGGAGGAACCAGCCTCCATTACTGGACTGCTCCCTTCCCAGGACAGCAGCATCTTCTGAGGGTCCATGGTGCCCCTGACACACACACAAACACACATGCAAACTTCAAAATATGTTCAACTTTAGCTTATAAAGTAAGTGAAAGTCATGCAGAAACACAAATCAGGTGGCACTTTACTTTACTTACTTTAGTTTGTTAACAGATGGGGCACTTTTCCATGACGGGTGCAGCTGCTCGGGGCTGATCACCTGACCTTTCTTGATGGCAAAACCAAGTCGGCAGTACATGGACACGGCATTCTGCATTCAAGACACAATGTGGGTTTTGTTTTTTGTTTTTAGCAATAACTGTCATTTCCCAATCATCATTCCTGATTTCTAAGGAGATAATCGATTTTATTTATAATGAACGTGAATCATTTTATATGATATATATACACGCACACAGAACAGCATTCAGAAACGACATCAAGTAATAAGAAAAGAAAAGAAAAACTCGAGAATATTCACACACGGATAAAATTGCGCTGGCTCTTCAAACATGTTAAAAATGCTGCGGAGGAAAGTAGGTCAGACGGCAATTCGGCTGGAGACCGTTTTCTCAGTTTGTGGTCGCGCGGTTGGAAACGGCGGATAAGAGAAGGCCTGTTGTTTCATTTGCATATGCTTTACATGTGTAGACTGCACCTAATGTGTCCAAAGTGTCGGGTTTAAAGTAGGCTCTGTACTCACATAAGGGTGTGGTGGTGGTTTTTTTTTTTTTTTTCCTAGGAAACTAATTTACACTGTGACATTCATTCATATCCAGTCTTATCAACTGAACGGAATAAACTGATTCAAACTAATGGGATTAGATGACTGCAGGGAATGAATGCTTACAGTCTCTCATCTTAAGAAAATATCAATATTGAAAGAAAATGGATATCGGCAGCCTCGAGTAAAAAAGAAAAAAAATGTTTTCGTAAAGACCCGGTCTCTGAACGAGCTCTTTAATTACAAGAATGAATTAGGCTATTATTACGATGTAACAAAAACAACCTTGTTTTCCACTGTGTCTGATGATTAAATAGCGTGCGAAAGAACTATCTGTTTAATTTCTTTTCCTATTCAGAGTGAGGACAGTGAAGCTGCACGGCTAAAATCACCTGCGTTTGGTAAAAGTGCACCGTGTTAAAATACAGTGGAACCTCGGATTGCGAGTAACGTGGTTTACGAGTGTTCCGCAAACCGAGCAAAGATTTTTAATACATTTTTCATTGGAAGCCGAGCAAGTATTAGTTTACGAGCGCCGAGCATCATGTATCACGCATGCGACTCTTATTTTGACACAGAGCGTCACTCTCTCACCTTCACTTTTTCCGTTAAAACGGTGTTTCCGCTGTGTTTATGCGTTTGTTGTGAAACTTAAAAAGCAAGGTGGGGAGAGGGAGGAGGAGTGTTACTGTGTAAAACGAGGCGAGGGAAGGGGCTAATTCCACACAAACACACACACACACACACACACACACACACACACACATGGCGCGCACCAACAGAAACACTTGTCTGTCGGGATTTATCTGTACTTTTTTTAAAAGGTAAAGTGCAGATTAATTTGTTTTATTTTCATTTTATAGATTGTATTAATTATTTTTATGTATTTATTTTTTGGGGCTGTGGAACAAATAATTTGAGTTTTCATTATTTCTTATGGGAAATTATGATTTGGTTTATGAGTGTTTTGGAACACGAGCCCACTTCCGGAACGAATTATGCTCGTAATCCAAGGTTCCACTGTACAACGCTGAAGCAACAGTCTTGACAGCGTGTCTGACATACTGTACAGTCGAAGGAAAGCTTGGAATGAAATACACACCTTCACCAGTCCCAGGTCAATCTGCAGGACGTTTGCCAGCTGAAAAATAAACAAAAAACATATTGGTTCAGAAAAGATGTGATCGATGGAAGAAATAAAAAACACACTGCCTGGCCAACACACTAAGATTCCATTCAAACAGATTTAGCTTTGATTACAACACACAATGTCGAGGCCATGCATGAAAATGATACCTTATGGTCTCAAAACCGTGCCATTCGAAAAGAAAAACTCAAATGATGAGGGTATCCCTGGTTATTCAGAGCATCCAGGTCGTCAGCTGACTTTGTTTTATTGCCACATATCGTTTCTGCGCAACCCGAAATCACAACACCTTATCCAGAGACTTGTACAGTGAGCGCTACAGTATGCATGATGGGTGCATTGCTTCATGCGGTTTCCCTTCTCATCCTGACACACCCATCACTCAGGAACAGAGTCAGTCTAAACTCATCAGATAACATGATCGCTTTCCCATTGCACCAAAGTCCAATCTTTACAGCATGCTCCTATAAAATGTGAGCTGTTTTTCTTATTATCCTCACTAACAAGTCGTTTTCTCATGACCACACAGATGTTTAGTCATTATCCTGTACGCTTTTGTTACATTGTACTTGTACAAATGCTCTTGCTTTTACTTTATGGCTGTTTAATTTGTTTTTTGTTGTTGTTTTTTTACAATGCGTCTTCCTTCTCCAAGCATTTTAGTGATCTTCATTCATGATTATCTTTAACCGGCATGTAGTTGACGGTTCAGCACTATATTAATCACAGTGTTATTTCACCACAGAGCTTTTTTGAACAGGTGTTTGATGATAATTACATTTACCTGGCTGACTGGTTTTCTTTTTGTTTAGTCTCAATCCTGTAAGCTCTCATCGCATAATGTGTGTGTGTGTGTGTGTGTGTGTGTGTGTGTGTGTGTGTGTGTGTGTGTGTGTGTGTGTGTGTGTGTGTGTGTGTGTGTGTGTGTGTGTGAAAAAGCTCATACTTCCACTATTAAACATATGTAGCTATGTTTTTTTTAAGGTGTTTAAGTGATCTCCATTCATGATTTATTTTGCCACATTTCTTCAACTAAGTTGAACATACTTTTCAGCATCATCCTTCCAGGTTGAATGGATGGACAGGTCAATGTGTTGAAGGGTTTTTAATTCAGTTCCAGTCATTTCAAATCACCTTAGTTGTTTTCTTTGCTTGACGCAGCCCAATTGTTTGACTGTTTTAAAATGGTGACTCCTTTTTGGCCAGGGAGTGTTTTCAATAAAATGGGGTGAAATAAAAAAACATGACATTTCTTTTCATTAATAGATAGATAGATAGATAGATAGATAGATAGATAGATAGATAGATAGATAGATAGATAGATAGATAGACAGACAGACAGACAGATAGATAGACAGATAGATAGACAGATAGATAGACAGATAGATAGACAGATAGACTAATATATACCTCTGACACATTGGTCTGCTCATCAATGGACACAAAGATTTTGTACAACAGCGTCTCGAAGTAATCACCCTGGACCCTGTTCATGACGAAGCCCTCCAGAGGCGGCACTGCGAATGGACCAGAACCAAAAGCGTCAGCGCAAATGTTTTCTCTGGAATTGTTCCAAATGGATGTAAGATTACTCATTTTACGCTATGGACTAATGCTCCTCTCAGGCACCATTACACATAACGGCTCTTTTGAAAAGAGGACGCGCTAAAACCTTTTTAAGCCTACACATGGTTATGCCTACGACATATGTTCAGTCCAGATGTCTGGGGGAAAAAAAAAAAAAAAAAAACATTATTACTGAAGTAAAAATAAAACCATGTTTAATGTTTCATTTTCTCCCAATCTGGTTGTTGTAAAATTCGTGATCACTAGACAGTTCTCTCCTAGAGGATGAGGGCTAACGTGTTTCATTTGAGTCGTCACCGCTGCGTCTTTTTTAAACCATGAAAGGGAAATAAAAACACATACGAGAGCTCACGATTCTGAGGGTCATCCTAGACACCCCTATCTCCCCACCAGACTTTCTTTTGCACTATTCGGGAACAAGCGAGTCTTTAAACTGATAAGTGCGTACCTGATATACAGCTGTCATCAGATATGGGCACATCAAGGTAAATAAATCCTCTGTTATACAAACCTATAAAAAGAGAACGAACAAAAAAAACAATGATGTCACAGGATACAGTCACTTGAGGTACAAATACCTAATGTATGTACGGCACTTCGTTAAATAAATAAATAAATAAATAAAGCTCCATACATACTCTGAACACTCATCTTCGCCTTTTAATCTATTATAATCTATTTATTCAGCTATAGATAAACAACTCCAACTACTTCACTCCATCATAACGTGTCTCATTATTTTTAACAGTTTTTCATTTCGCTGCGTTCCTGTCAGCCCGAGCCTCTCGGGTATGAATGACACTCACTGAGAACCACATTGTACTCCATTGATCCAGCCAGCTGGGGTCCGGAATCAATCATCTTATCAATGGCCCTCTTCTCCGCTGTAGAACAGATCTGTAATCATCCAACACAATGGCACTCAGAATAATAAGAGCACTACTGATGAGCAATTAGAAAGGACAGTTTTGGGATAGAATTGGTCAACATACTGACAAAAAAAATATATATATATATATATTGTTGGAGATAAATGCATTTAAGAGATAAGTAAAAGGTAGAATGTAGTTTGAGCTATATAGATTTTGCTGATGATATTATAATCTCTTGTCTGTCTGTCTGTGGTGTTTCCCGTCCGACAGAACATCCTGTGCTTTGGTGTGCAGAAGTGCGAATAACAGGAAATCAAGAAGTCAAGAATATGTCCACTCTGTTCTATTTACCAAACCGCATAACTGGACTTTTATGTTTGTTTTATATCAGTCGTAGACATTAAAGTTCAAGCCCCCTCCTTTCTGTATTCTGCTCGCAAAGGAGGGTGTCAAACCACCATATATATATATGTGTGCTTCTATAATAAAAATCAGACTGGTGAAAGATCAATCATCTGTGTGTGGCTGTTCTTTGACCTGTTCTCCTGAGCTCAGAGGTGCAGTGCAGACGGACCGGCTTGCAGAGAGAAACTAGTAGAGAGCGTACTAGTACAGAGAAAAAACAACCCTAACAGTTTGGTGTCAGAAGTGGGATCCCTCTAATTAGGTAAGTTTTCTCTTTCTTTTGTTTAGAGATATTTGCCTGATTATAGGGATCGAATAAGAAGTAGGGTTACGGTGTCCGGGACTCCGAAAAAGGCGCCTTAAAGTCAGAGAGTGTGACTTTAAAAAACTGAAGTGTCTGGTCCCTCTGCATTCGCCTGTATTACTGTTTATATGACTGTTATTGTTTGTATGATTGTCATTTGTGTTGTGTTTAGAAGATTAAGTTTTGATTAAGACGTGTCCAAAGTAGTATGGGTAATACCAATTCATTTCCGGAACCTGGTCCCGAGGAAACACCTCGAGATTGGATGAATAGATGTGGTTTGACATATTTTACCACTCCATGGTTGGATAATTTGGCAGGTTGGACCGAATTTCAGCCTCAATTCTTGACTTTTCCTTGTGTAGGAACATTTATGCCTGAATATCTGGTTTCGGCACACTCACAGATTTATGATGGACTCGGAGATCCAAATTGGGACTATCCGTATATGGGGACTGGTTATCAGAAATGTGTTGAAATGAAAAATATCTGGGACAAATATAAAAGAATAAAGGCAGAAAAGGGAGACCCAAAGGTCCCCAAGGTAACTCAGGAAACTAAAATGAAAGCGTGCGTGGCAGGGTTTTTTCCTCCGCCGTATAATCCCAGTTTTCCCGCCGTGACCGTAGGGCCTAAGAAGGGCACCTCAAATCCTCCAACACAAAACAAGACCCTTTATGGTGAGTCTGGAGGAACACGGGGCCATGGAAATTGGAGATATAGAGGTGAAAATGGTCCCTTCGATCCAGATTCCCCATATGATCCGACGGGTCCAGAATATCCTGAAGACCCCGACAATGTACAGATGTCAGGTACGAACAGTGCTTTTGTTTGGTCTTTGAGTGGTAGAGGTGGTCCAAGAATTGATCCCCCGGATATGTATATATATATTTGTTTTTTTACAAAAAATTCTATTAATTCTATAATTCTATTATTCATATATATAAATGAATAAATAAATTTACTCCCCTACAAGGGTGGACAAAAGTATTGGGACAAAAGTGAAATTCAATGTTTCAATTATTTATTGATTGATTTTTTCAATTAGAGACAATCAAGATAATAAGAATAATTAGGTCATTTTAAAAAATGCAATTTCTATACAACAAACAGTATTTAGTAAGACACCCTTTATTCTTTAAAACCTGCTGGATCCGGCTAGACATAGAGTCGACTCTACATCTGGAGATAACCCAGGCCATAGCTGCAGTTGTCACATTACCAGTTTTTCACTATTTATTTCATTAATACAACTCTTTAGCTAGATGGGAGATCTATAACACATGGTATATTCTGTCTTAATACTCTGCGCCACGACTGTACAAGTTTACCCTGAAAAAAAATGCATTTTCAGAAAATTTGTTCCATTAAATGGTAGATTAATACCAATAAAAAGGGAGTGACTTTCTATATAGCCCTTTTGTAGTCACATGTCTACCAAGATGTCAATCACCACTGTGGAATCAACAGTGGAATCATAAATAGCATAAAACGGAAAGTTTGTGTGCTATTTAGGGTGTAGAATCCTTTGTTCTACCCACCAAGTAGTGCCATTGATCATGGATTAGAGAAGGATTTGGGATTAAGACTTGTGTTAGGCAACTCAGAACGACTTAGAAGTGATCACTGTTTTTGAAATGACATAATATAAAGTGCTTCTGTGACTGGTTTCGAATGTGGGTTCTGGCACTGACATCCGCTAAGTAACGTCCCTTTTGCCGTCCAGAAGTGAATAGAAACCGATATAAACTTATTATGCACCTATTTCTCAGGTAACACACACTTTATACCCATCCATAATCTGTATCAACCAATGAGGTTACCATGATAGGATTATTTTCAGTACAGCAGTGACACTGATATGGAGTTAGGGTTATGATGCTGATAGATACGTAACCAGTAAAACAAAATTTATTAGCTTGTTAAACACATCAGTATCAATGCTAGGTTGAAAACAGTCAACATGAAATCTCAAGCAGTTCTATACATTTGGCAGAAACCAAATGTACATAACAAATTGAAGTGAAGCACGGTGGCAGTAGCACCATGCTGCAGTGATAGATATTGGGAAACTGGCAATCCTAAAAACTTGTGCTATCCTGCAAGAGACCTGATTCTTTGCCAGAGGTATAAATCTAGGGTAAAAACAAACATTCACAACAAATCAAAAAATTTCCCATTTTTAACTGCATTTCAGGGGGTAAAATGTTTCCATTTCTTTATAAAACTATAATGGTGTGTTGTTATCATTCTGTGTAGGAGCAAAATCTGGGGGAAAAAGTTTAATCAAAATGGGATATTTACAAAACTGTGGTACTTGAATCATAATATAAACCAAATCGGCACCTACAGTACTGTAGGTATCACAATAATATCGTATCGGATGATACCCGGTGATTCCCATGCCTAGCCAGAAAAAGTATGGCATCTACAAAGTCCAGAACTCAACTTTTTTGAGAATATGTGGCAAGACTAGGAAGACTAGCACATTACATGAGATCCATTTGACCTGACAGAGTTTGAGCGATTTCGGTAAGAAGAATGGGCAAAGATGTAGAACCCAGATGTGCACACCTGATAGATGCAGAGATATCACTAAAGACTTTAGAAGTCTAAAGAATCAACAAGTGTGGTAAAGGGTGATTCTTTTAACCAGGGGATTGAATATTTATGTAATCAATAAATGTAAAAAAAAATGTTGTGCTTCCTTGGTTTATTTGTGTCGAAATAACATCTTTCCATATTAGTATACCAATATTCTTCCATGTTTTTTCTTTTCTTTTAGCAAGCATCATTTAATCCAGCACTCGAAAAGATGTTGTCTAATTACATACCCTTATGTCGTCCTCTGTGATGTATCCGGTTTGCGCTACCCACCACGGTTCCACCGAGATCTCCACTGGTTTGGCTGGCAGAAGATCCCTTGCCGATTTTCTTCGGAAGAATTTCTGGTCGGGGACAGATGCTTTGCTTAGGCAAGAGCACGTGCGTTTCATTACATCTACAAGGCATGAATCTCTGAGGAGCAGCAACGCTGCTCTTCCAACACAGTCAGATTTAAAGACCATCTGATGATTTTCATGCTGGAAATCCTAAGAGAGCTTTGCGCACACTTCATTAACATAGCAGCACAAACATGAAAGGACCTGGACAGATTGAGGTGCATCAAAGATTCTTGTTTTCTTACTTTCGATGACCTGCACTGGTTCATCAGATCGATGTACTGGTTACGCCCGATACCGAGAAGCCTCAGACCTGAAAGGCAGAGAGTCTGATCAATATCCGGGGCTAAAAATATTTGCACTAAAAATATTCAGATTGATATAAAAATGAACGTATCTCTAGACAACTTATCTTTCACCATAGCAATAGTTTTAATCTTCTTTCTGCCCTTCAACATCAATGCATCTCCATAGATGCAAGTTTCTCACATATTAGTGTAAAAAAAAAAAAAAAAAAAAAAAACCTGCCATTCAACAGATTCTCAGCAAGAAGTCTTTTAGTTTTATATAAATAAATAACACGCATGAATATTTTATAGCCCTGCTGCCTTACAGCTCCACCATCCTGGGTTCAATCCCTGCAGACTCGACTCTCAAGTGCTACTAAATGTCATTAAGTCTCTGAATAAGAGTGCGAATGAGAGTGTGTATGTCCCATCCAGTGCTCCTACGATACACTCCGAGTCCATAAACGATACACTCCAAGACATTAACCTGAGTGAGACAAAGGAGTTACTGAAGATGAAAGAATCAATACGGACGACCCGTCACCGTTCACGGCCGTGACACATGGAACCGACATACTGATACTCCTTCTACTGTATCTACAGAGGAAGAGCTGTGCTCTGTATATCTCTTACAGCTGCCCTTTAAGGCATCCTGCAGGCATGTACAATGTGAGTAACCAAAAGCATGACTCATTCTGATGGGTTTTTTGCTCACGTCCCTGAAGGGCTGGTCAATACTCTAATAGAATGTTGGCATCATGATATATAATGTCACAATGCGGGTATTTCCAATCATGTGATATCTATATTTTTAAAAACTGAGAAATTAATTAAACGTTTGTTCCGTTAAAAATTGTATCCGCTTTCTAATATGTAATCTAAGACATATAAGAAAGCATGGCTTTTTAGTGACTGTGTATACACTGGCTAGCTCTTCTGGCTTGTGCCCAAGTTAGTATGCATGAGAAGGTCATTGATAATACTTAATCACCTTCAGAGGCTCACTGGGAACTGAAAAGAGCAAGACGAGGAGAGGACTTACAGTCGGCAGCAGTGAAGTTGGGCAGAGAGTCGTAGCTCTTCTCACTGTTCATAATGTCCTGTAAATATAAGGTAAAGACAGAGTGTCAGAAAGTCTGCAGGCCTGCAGGACCTTCATTTCATTCATTAGACAAGGACCTGAGAATATGCTTTGAAAAATTATAATACAGTGCCATATTTATGTCGTGTCATTTAACATTAGCCTGATTTCACTCATAGCGCTAAAGTAAAGAAGTACAGAAGAAGATCCCTTGCCGATTTTCACTGTTAAATAAAAATCTACAAGAGTTGCCCCTCAGATCCTACAGGCCTCACTGAGCATGTTAATGGTAAAGTCCATGACGGCACAATTAGAAGACTGAACATGTACTGTATGAAAGTTATTGTAGATCCTGACCTTACTTTACATCGTGAAGTGTTTTATTCGTTAAAAATGGGAGACAAATATAATTTTTCGTTCCATTTATTATTTGTAGAACATAAAAACACTTAAAGCAAGGAATTGTTGATTACTGTATTGAACAAAAACAATATTAAAGATTTCTAATGTCTCAATAAAACCTTAAAATAAAATAATCAATATTTAGTTGCTAAGTTAAAATACTTAGTAAAGGAAGTCTCTGACTTAGATAAATAATGGCTTTCCTGTCAAGCTGTCACGATGGTCCTAATTTCGGAAAATCCTCACAATACACCATGGAGCACTGTCCTCCCCAGACATCTTTAAACATTAAATGACTCAAGACGTATTTATTTATTTAGTACTTGAACCAATCCCCCCATTAAAAAAAAATTAAACACATGAAAAATACCCTTCCCAACTGTGTGTTGACTGATACCACTTAGTTAGTAACATAGTAAGCCAGTTAGTTAAAGATCTATTCAACGACGGAAACCTCAAAGCACTTTTTGTAAGTCACTCTGGATAAGGGCGTCTGCCAAATGCTTAAATGTAAATGTAAATGTGGTCAGCTGACCCCACTGTGTACCCAATTTGAAACGTGCCATCTCGCGAGAATATAATGTGGAACCGAAACACCAAACCTGGGTGTAATTTATAAATTGTATATTTGTGTTTTAATGGTGTACAAGACTCACTTTGTACACCTTGAAGTAATTTCCCTCTGTGATTAATAAAGTTCTTTGAATCTTGAATCTTTGTCAGACTTATGAACAAATCCGACTTACGAACGTGCTCCCGGAACTGACCTCGCAATGTTTGAATTTTGAAATGCATGATAAACTGGTTAGAGGAAACAGATTCTGCAGTTTATATATTTCAAACATTAACATTTAACAAATGTTAAATTAAAATCTTTCAAATGGGATGGACTTTCTAACCTGGATCCGAAACTTTGCAAACTCGCACATCTTACGTTTAGTGTAGTCTTGTTTCCCCTTGTAGGAAATTAGAGCACACAACATCCATCTAGAAGCTTTTTATAATGAAACTTGCAGTTCAGCATGTCTGGTGATGTTTCCTCAGTCATTCAAATTCAAATTTTATTTGTCACATACACAATCCTACACAGTACGATATGCAGTGAAATGCTTAGAAATCTTATTATCCACATTAAACGTGCCACAACCGGATGACCGCACTGAGATTATGGGAAGCCATTAGAGTCGAACCTGGTCATATGACTAATTAGCATTAAAAAAAAAAATAGTAGGGTTAAATTTCAAAATTAATCATATGCGTTAATATTGACAGCCCTTACACTACGGTACATGTTGGCCTCCACAGACCCACTCCCAGTGATCTTGTCTTAAGATCAAAATCTACCCATTAACATTGCAGTTATCCGGTTAAATCTACACCGTACACTAGCTAGCCTAAAGTAGCACAGCACTGGAGGTAAGGCACTGATCTGTTCGGGAAGTGCACTGGATTTGTATATGCTGTGGAATGGCATAAAAAATTCATACCCATGATATGTGTACCGGGCAGTATCGCAGTATCCGCTTACAACATCTCAGCAGCAGAGCAGGTCATATATAAAATATAACACTGGCCTTAAAGTCAGGAAGCTGCAAGGATCACGAATTGTCTTGTAGATTTTTACTCTTTTAACTATGTTAAAAATCTATATGATCATGTGACATTTTCCTCCCACTATACCAGGACAGCCTGAGGACGTTTTCATCATAGCAGGCTTAGAGAGCGCTCGCTGAGAACCTGATGGGCAGCTCGAAGCCACCATGTGTAGTGACAGACTGTCAGCTCACATTTGTTGTACGATTGGAGACAGTGATGTGTGGGAGAAGTTGTTTTGTTTGCTTTGCAGCGTGTGAATTCAGTGACAACTTTAATAAAAACACTATCGCTGCATTTCAAACTCAGCCCAGATCTGTTAGTTTATCTCATGCCACATGGTTGACTATGTTGATCCGCAGTGCTTATCAACTTGGCTGATTTCTGCAGTGCACTCCTCTTGTTTTTCCATCGGGAAATGATCAGTTCTCACTGATTAATTTTCATGCTCAAATTAATGCATGAAACAAGTCGTAAATACAGGCAGTCCCCGACTTACGGACATACGAGTTAAGAATTCCTGCGGACCGCGGTTCTACTTCTGGTTCAATCATGTAGCTCATATACAGTATGTCACAAAAGTGAGTACACCCCTCACATCTCTGCAAATATTTAGTTATATCTTTTCTGCATAAATGACTCTTTGACACAATAAAAAGTAGTCAGTGTAAAGTTCTATAGCAGTGTAAATTTATTGTCCGCTCAAAATAACAAAAAATACAGCCAATAATAGCTGAACCCCTGGCAACAAAAGTGAGTACACCCCTAAGTGAAAATGTGAAATGTCCATATTTTGTGTGGCCACCATCATTTTCCAGCACGGCTTGAATTCTCTTGGCCATGGAGTTCACCAGAGCTTCACAGGTTGCCACTGGAATCCTCTTCCACTCCTCCATCACAACATCACGGAGGTGGTGGACATATGACACCTTGTGCTCCTCCACCTTCCTTTTCAGGATGCCCCAGAGGTGTTCTATGGGGTCTAGGTCTGGAGACATGCTTGGCCAGTCCATCCCCTTTACCCTCAGCCTCTTTAGCAAGCCAGTGGTCATCTTGGAGGTGTGTTTGGGGTCATTATCATGCTGGAACGCTGCTCTGCGGCCCAGTTTCCGGAGGGAGGGGATCATGCTCTTCTTCAGTATGTCACAGTACATGTTAGAATTCATGTTTCCCTCAATGAACTGTAGCTCCCCAATGCCAGCAGCACTCATGCAGCCCCAGATCATGACACTCCCACCACCATCTTTGACGGTAGGTTTTGTACTCCTCACCTGGTTGCCGCCACACACGCTTGACACCATCTGAACCAAATAGGTTTATTTTGGTCTCATCAGATCACAGGACATGGTTCCAGTAATCCTGGTCCTTAGTTTGCATGTCTGCAGTAAATTGCTTGCGAGCTTTCTTGTGCATCATCTTTAGAAGAGGCTTCCTTCAAGGACGACAACCATGCAGAGCAATCTGATGCAGTGTGCGGTGTATCGTCTAAATCCTGACAGGCTGACCTCCCATCCCTTCAATCTCTGCAGCAATGCTGGACGCACTCATCCGTCGGTTTCCAAAGCCAATCTTTGGATCTGATGCTGAGCACTCAGCTTCTTTGGCCGACCATGGCGAGGCCTGTTCTGAGAAGAACCTGTCCTCTTAAAGCGCTGGATGGTCTTGGCCATTGTGCTGCAGCAGCTGCAGAGTGTTGGCTATCTTCTTATAGTCTAGGCCATCTTTATGTAAAGCAGCAATTAGTTTTTTTCAGGTCTTCTGAGAGTTGTTTGCCATGAGGTGCCATGTTGAACTTTCAGTGTCCAAGTTGAGAGCGTGGAAGAGCTTTTATACCAAATTTAACTCACCTGCTATCTGGTGACACCTGAGACAGTGTAACACTAATGAGTCACATGACAAAGGGGAAGGAAAATGACTAATTGTGCTCAATTTGTACATTTTCACTTAGGGGTGTACTTTAGCTATTATTAGCTGTATTTTTAGTTATTTTGAGGGGACAATAAATTTACACTGCTATACAAACTTTACTCTGACTACTTTTCATTGTGTCAAAGAGTCATTTATGCAGTGTTGTCCTATGGAAAGATATAACTAAATATTTGCAGAGATGTGAGGGGTGTACTCACTTTTGTGACATACTGTATATTGTGCAAAAAATAGACACTGCAGTGCATCAGATACCAATATTTACAATTATATACAACATTTTCAGTGTGTAAGTGAATGTATAAAATATCTCAAGTCCGGTATATTTTGTGTTACTCGTGTGGGGTGCGGGAGAAATCAGTCGGCCTCATTGGTTTCAATGAATCAGTCCGGGAGCATGATAATCGACAATGTCTGTCCTATAAATCTGTCCTGATGGTAAATAATCCTCATTTCAGAAAAGCCTCAACAAAACAGAGTTCAATGCAGTCCAATACAGTGGAAAACAGCTCTGAGACAAAATGGCGTCCGTGATTCCCTTAAAGGTGATTTAAAGCCGCAGACACGACACTGTTACATTTCACTGTGAAGTTAATTTCCTTAGGCGCAGTTACGCTTTTGGCCAGCAGAATGGGGACAGATTTGGTCGAGTATACTTTACATTGTATACTGTATACTTTGTCAGACTTAAGAACAAATCCGGCTTACAAACGTGCACCCGGAACGGAACTCTTTCATAAATCGGGGACTACCTGTAATTCCCAACGGTCACTATGTTAGGGCAGAGACTATCACATGCTTCCTCCAAGACATGTAACTCCAGACCAGGGCAACATCAGTCATCAAAACTCACTCGGAGGAACCGCTATCCGCCCTTTCCATTTGAACGACCTCACAGATGCCCATCATTGCCTAGTGTCGCTATGATTGATGTCAGAGTGAGGTTATGTCATTCCTCCCCATCACTCAGGAGTCTGCGCTACAGCCAGTCCCAAAAAAAGACCATTTGATTGGTATATTTTACGTCGGGAGTAAACCCAAAAGTTCAAACCTCGGTCAAACTCCTGCTGAACTTCTATCAAGAGCAAAAACACGATGCTTTATTGGACTCATGCAACTGGACATTTCCCCTACCCAACAATCTATATAAATATTATGTCTACATTAATGCATTAACCAGCCAGCTGTCACACTTTATTATATAATCTATCATGTTTCAGTGAAAAGGGCTGGATGATTGAGCACATTAGTGCTTTTACAAGACCTGTGGGACCGTTAATGAATTTTTTATTTGTCTATCCTTGCCAATGATGTTACATTACAGCCTGCTAGTATACTTCATGCAGATGAGACCCAATTAAATAAGATGTTTGTGGACACCTGACCATTAAACTTATATAGACTGAACATTGTTACACAGGGGTATCACCATATCATATCATATCACATCGACATGTTCAAGCCTCTAAGATCCGATGAAGAGAAATTGTAATGCTACAGCATACAAAGGCAATAAAGACAACTGTGAAGAAGAACCACATACGGGTGTGACGGTCAGGTGTTCACATTTTTACTTTTAAAGCCAATAAAAATAATATATGAAGGACATACAAGTATTTTTATTGTGCAGAATAGCAGAAAAGTTTTGAGAGTAAAACTCATAATACACTAATGCACTTATCCCAGTGTTCAAGGTAGAAAGTTCTCTCAGTACTGTACTTCGGGACCGTGATCGGACTGCCTGCTTCACATCTGAAACCCAGGCCTCCCAAGAACTCCTTTAATGGCTCGGACATGTGGAAATGGCTTGGACTGAGGTCAGGCCTGTACGGGAGATGTGGCAATAACACAGCGGAGTTCCTGTAATGTGCAAGTGATGCAAGTGTATAATTGTGTGTATAGTTCACACGGACAAGAAAACCTATAAGTCATCCATAGATTTTCAAGGATGGGGTGTTCCACACGCTGAGTATTCATGGGAACGACTGCATTGCGTCGTCATCACTGTACTGTGCTTAAAGTCTTCTGTAAATGTCAATCGTTTTTATGCCTTCATTCATGAGAAATTATTACCACAAGCACCGGTTTGATTTGAACGCACTTCGTAAATGTTTCCTAAATGAATAATTACACATATACACTTGACACCTTTTTCTTAACAATATTGTTTGTATAAATCCACAAAACCATCCATACTTTTTCTTCCTCGTGACCTTTCTTATTACTGTGTTTTTATCGACTGGTTCAGGGATCTAATCTGACAAAACAGTCAGCACTTCCAGGATCAATACACAACTGTATTTCCAAGTTTCATAACATTTTCTCAGATAGCCGCGCGCAAACACCATTTTACGTAGACCTTCATTTCCCACAGGAAGGACAGATGTCATTTATGGCACCCAACATGGTTTCTTCACTAAACCTACACGGCAAACCACAACCGCTCAGGCTGGATGTCGTAATGTTGGGCCATGTCACATTTCTACGGTACTTTCAGTGCTTAGTATTGTTCATCACTGAACAATAACAATGTTAGACACCCCTGACACTAATGAACATGTAACCTGACTGTGTAATTCAACAGCAAATTTCAAGAAACACTCAAGAAATTTGAAAAAAAAACACACACACACACACACACACACACACACACACACACACACACACAACAAAAACAATGCTGTAATCGTAAATATTGTTCTGTGCTCATCTCAGAACTCATTCTGAACAATTCTTTAATTAAGCAATATCACAGTTGCCCCCTTGTGCTTACGATCGCATCATACAGTAGCTGTGCTGATATTCCAGTATAACAGCACAACCTCGGGTGTGATATTGCCTTTATACGACAGTTCCACAAACACCACTGCTTATCAACATATTATGATTTGTTCCTTTTTTACGGTATTCAATCAATTATTTTGCTCCATCAACACATATCATTCCATGCCTGTAGGTGCTGGCGACAGAGGTGAACATACTGTAGTATTCAATTCTTACTGGTACTGTGGTTGTGGATCGCTTGTTTGTTTGTTTTTTATGATACCGGTGCCAGATCGATACTTTTGAAACTGTAGCATTGCCTTAACCGATACTAAAAGAGCCACAAAAAATGGTAGATAAAATTAAAGGACAGCTTTTAATCAAAGAAAATGAATAAAATAAACATTATATTACATTACATTATTTTATATTTACTCTAATTAATACAATTATAACTAAATATAAGCATAACTGATGCAAAACAGCTGTTAAACACGTTGCATCCCTCTGCTTTTAATCCCGTGTGTCGTCACATGTTTCATTATGTTTGACGTGTTTCCCTCTTTACACTCGATTGTTGAAAGACATTTGTTTCGTTGTCGCAATCCTTTGTTGTGAAATACAGCCACACTTTAGAACTTTAGACATTTTAATTTCAATGTCTTTATATTAGCGAGCTAACGCTAACGATGTAGACATTTTAATTTCAACGTCTTTACATTAGCGAGCTAACGCTAAATGGTTTCACGCGGACGGCCTCATTTCCAGAGTTACATTTTTAAATCAGAAAGTGAAAACAACATGGACACTTGCATTACTACAAAGATTGGTTCGTTTTGTATTATTAGAGCTTCTTTTGTCTCTCATGTTGTCTCATGTGAGTTTTTCCTTTGTCACTCTCGCTCCTGGTTTTCTCATTAGGGATTGTTGGATCATTTTGCTTCTTTGAGTACGTCTTTCATTAAGGTTTTTATAGACATACTATCAGCAGACATGTATCTTTCATCAGACGTAACTGTTTATACGGACGCTGATCTGATAAGATGTGTTTTCATTTGCTCAAAGCATTTAATCAAAATGTAATGTTTTTGACATGTTTGCTGTGAAGTGTTTATTCTGCCAGAAGAAGAAGTATTGGATCCTGCAGGTTTGAGGTTAGGTTATGCTTCCTTTCTTTTCCGATAAATCCCGCCTTCTGCATTATGATTGGTTACAAGAATTCCGTTTCATCTGTGATTGGTTAGATGCTTTACTACATGTGAAACGTGAAGCCTTCTTCCTTAGCCGGGGGATAAAAGGAAAGTTCTTTCAGAGGGTGAAACCAAAATTTCCTTTAAAACTAATTACGTCACCGCATATTACCCCTATGTGTGTAGAAATAATATATATATTCCAACGATCAGATTAAGTGGTTACACTGCTGATACTAACCTGTTAAACAGACTGACAAAAGTTTACACTCTCGTTCTCATTAATTTTTTTTCCCCCGATCAGGCCGGATCGGGTTAGACTGTTCCCACTGGGGTGCTGACGTGATGCATTTTCATTTCAATTGAGTCATCAATATCAGGTTCCATATAACTGCACCTAGTGAGTGATGATCTACAGATTAGTTACACAGAAATTATATAAATATTTCACTTGCTCCGAGGGAAATTCTGGACTTCTTTGCGTCGTCGTGTCAACATATAATGTTTAAAGTGTTCTACAATTAAAATAAATTGATTTAATAGGAATGAGTTGCACCGATCACGCACAGCATTAGAAATTATGAAGTCAATGCTAAGACCGATTATTCGGATCAATCCTGCACTAAAAGCAGATCTGTACACTGAACTGCGCTAATTATCGCCATCTGGCTAGACAGGAACGGGTGGGCGCAGTATAACTTGCACAAAGTATTTAGCTTAACGGCTGCCTTGTGATTTATATCAATCATACGGTGAATAGAGAGCAATCAGACGCTGAATACTGCTGCCATGATCTGCGATGTGACCAACGATTTTGCTGAGCATAATGGAACAATAATAACAATTACAATTAAATCTATAAAGCATGAGTCACTTTGCTTTGTCACTGTAGCCTTTTCCACTACTTTCTCATCCTGGTTTAAATGCGAAAAAGGAACCGTGACCAATCTCAGGCTTCTATGCAGCACGAAACGGCATGGTTTTATTCAGGGAAACGGTTTAAGAGATGCCAAATCATTTCTTACGTAAAACAAAATATTTATGCATACAAGTCAAATCTGACACGGTGTCCATGCTGAAGCTGATCATCATATCCTTGACACTTGTTCGTCCTCGCACTCATTCTCTAGATAATTTATCCTGTACTGGAAGCCTGAAGCCTGAATCTCAGGGGACTCTGGGCAGGAGGCGGGAATCGAACCGTGCGACAGCTTCTTTTCACATGCTGTTTGTATCCTAAATAAAAAGGGACTGGACTGATATATACACATACACGCACTCAAATACACACACACACAGTCTGAAACTCAAATCACCTCGAAACAAATGGGATTTAACTGATAAACACAAGTGCAAATACACTGCTCAATAACCATCCAGAAATCTCAGACACCATCCTGAAATTGCTTTTTTGCACATTAATTGTACAAGGACTGTTTTTTTTTATTTTATATATATATATATATCTTCGCTGATAATTACAAGAAATGTTTACTGTTCTCATCCCACTACCTCGACTCATACCTCGGCATTGTTGTTTAACTGCGTTAATCTGTTTTGTCCCAGCTAGTCAGCTATTTAGGCGTCTTAGTTAGCTAGTTAGTTCTGATTAATTTATGTTGTTAATTTATGGTGCATATATGTAGCACCTCGGTCCTGGAGGAAAGCCGTTTTGGTTTCACTGTGTACTGAACGGTATATGGTTGAAATGACGATAAAAAGCCTACTTGACCACTTGGCGTCCTGGATGTGCGAGGCCACATTACTGACCTCTAAGATAAGAGATTACGATTCAATTAACTGTACCTTAAGAGCAAGTCTTTTTTTTTCAGATAAATTCAGGGTCAGCCAGGATGCAGCGCACCAGGAGCAGATAGGGTTAAGGGTCTGGCTCAAGGAAGCAACAGTGGCAGATAGGCGGTGCTGGGGCTTGAACCCATGACCTTCTGGTCAGTAACCCAGAACCTTACCTGCTTGAACGACTTGTCAACTATAATAATTTTGAAATGTAATAATCAACAATAAGTTCTTTCATTTCAAAACACTTGCACCATATTCATAACCTCTTTCTCTGTTAAATAACAATACGTATTTTAATTACATTTCTATTTTTTGTAGCGTTCGCTGTGAATTATCTCTTTCGTCTACAGAAACAACGGAAGGGATTAAAGCACAGCGCACCTCCATGATGCTGATGTAGTAGGAGAAGGGCGTGACCCGCAACCCTTTGACCATGATGTCGGACAGATGGTACGGGTACAGCATCAGGTGTTCCCGGCTGTACTTCAGCAGCTCCTCGTAATAGTTCCGCTCGTCCTTCTTTACGTGCCTGACTGTCAGTCGGTGACAATTAAAAAAGACGTACGTTACCTTTCATGCAGATAAACAGCATTTGTGGTCATCACGCGTACTCGGTATACGCAGCGCGCTAGAACGTTGCGGTCTTACCCAGGTTGTTGCGGAACCGCAGCTGGTTTCGTATGCTGTACAGCAAGACCTGCTTGTCATACTCCCTCTGTGAGTTTCCAAGACTCTACAAATAGAAAGGAAAAATGGATGAGAATTGGTCAGATCATAAGATTGACTTGGTTTTTCTTGTTTCTCCTAAAACCATGCTGGGTTTGTGACTCTAAAACGGTACTAGGTGTGACTGTGTGTGTGCGTGCGTGCATCATTCCAGTATAGCTGGTTTTCTCCAGTCTCCCAAAATTATGGCGAATTGGTGACTCTGAATTGCTACTAGGTGTGACCGCCTATGTGTGTGTGTGTGAGAGTGCATAGTGAGGTTTGACTAGCATCCTATTCGAGTTGTACTACAACCTTACACCAAGGATTGTTATACAGTACTGCGTTAAGAACTTCTTTTTAATACAAACTTTCCTATGGATTTGTTTTATATACTCGGTACAAAAACATTTATTGATGTTCAAACATCCATATTCCAAAAAAATTTAAATTGCAGGAAAATATTTGTATGCCAGAAAGGAAAGCAGTTTACATTACTAAACCAAATAAACTAAACTAAATTTAATGTTTAAGTCACTAAATTATTATATACAGTAAGCGACCACTTTTTAGGCAAAAAAATGCAAGTTCCCGGGTTTTGCATGCAAAGCAGACAAGCAGGAGCAATAGTCAAATACCTCGGAAGAACTGTGGTTGGTTCTGCAGGATGCTCAGTAAAACTTAATAGCTCACTTCAATTTATTAATTACTGTTTACTGGGCTTTGTAGCGTTTTTGTTTGTTTAGTTTTAACATTTTTTGAAGGTATCCATGCTGTACATCATTTATTTGCTTGTGCCTAAGACTTTTGCTCAGTACTCTGCATCATAACCCTGCCAAAATGTGGGACAGGTGATGCACTGATTATCCATTCATTCATTCATTCTGTACATCCTTATCATGTGTAATATCCCTGTACACCCTGGACGGGATGCCAATCCATCACAGAATTGAGAACACATATTTAACTAATTTGGGGGTCTTCGTACTGTAGGAGGAAACCGGAGTACCTGGAGGAAACCCACCAAGCACGGGGAGAACATGCAAGCACCATGCACGCAGACCAGAGGCAGGATTGATCTTTGATATTTAGATATTAAAGTGCACCAAGACTATATCAGCTAAGGCTGATTTCCAGGCTGTAACTTTTCAAACTGGATAGAGTTGCTGATCCCACGCTCGACTTCCTGTGAGCGTGTGTAGAATGTCCCACGTTCTTGCCATGCTTTCCTCTCGCTTCATAGAAACATGCATATAGGTAAACTTGTGAACTGATACCGTGTTCCAGGACTGAATGAATAAATGAATGAAGGAATGAATGAATGAAATGTTCTCTGTAATAATTAATTAAACTTTTGATTTAAACATTTGGATATTAAAGTGCACATCGACTACACATATAAAACTCAGCTAAGGTTGATTTCAAACTAGATAAAGTGGGCTGATCCTAATCTCTCGCTGTTTTCCCGCCACGTCCATACGGGTGTCCTCGGGCTTCTCCGGTTTCCTCCTGTTCCAACTAGTCCTGACAAAGGATGACGAGTTGACTAAAGAGGAATGAATGAAATGATCTCTAATCTAAACTCGATTAAACATCTGCTGAAGATCTGACTCAGATCTAAACCCTAGACCCTGACTCGGACCTTGGACGCACTCCTGGGACGAGGATGCAAGCACGCTGCAGGGCTGTCATCGCGGTCCGCACAGATGAATGACAAGGAGGGAGAAGCACACTGATGATGATGATGATGATGATGATGGCAGTGTCATTAATTCTCAGTGTCATGATGAAAGCTGATTTATTCAAAGTCATTGCATTTTTGTTTATTTTATTATTATTATTATTATTATTATTGTAAATAATGTTCCAGATGTTTACCTGCTTGACATTGGCTGGCAGCTTGTTCCACGGATAATTTTGCCTGATGTGAAATTCCACGTCCGTGTTCATCGCTGCTCTGCAGATAAAATGTCCAGCTGCGGGTTTTCCGGGTACTCTCGTGTACCCTCCCGACACTCAACACCTAACCGTCAAAACAAATACAACGACAAATATATTACTATTAACACTAATGCCTTTATTATTCAAACCGACGTCCATTAACGTCCACTTCCTTGTCGTATTTCTAAGCAACCCCCCACCCCCATACGTCACGCGTCCACCTACCGTCGTCACTTCCGCGCAGCGCGCGCGTGACGCAGTGCTAGGGAACAATATACACCGCACCGCAAGACGGTTTCTTTTTACTGATCTCGTGCGCTAGCTAGGGCGCCTTAGCCATTCTCTTACACCCGAAGGAGTGCGCGTGTACAGGAAGTGAAGCGTCATTTAGGCTCGAGCCCTAGAAACGCTCGGTTTCTCCTGATTAGTTAACAACACGAACGTCCCCAAGTAGCATAATTTAAAAAATAAGAAAACTCTCATGTTATACACTATATTCATGCTGAGATAAGAAAGAACATCATGTATAATATAAGTTTATGGGTGTTTTTTTTAATACAATAAAGGTATGTTCTTACCATACACTTATCAGCCATAACATTGTGACTACCTGCTTAATATTGAGTAGGTAATCCCCCCCCCTCCCCCCATTTTGAGGGGTGTTCTGACACCTTGCTATCACCTTTTCTTCAATTTGATATACAATAGTGCTTTTATCAGTTCGGACTTCACTTCACCTCACCCATGTCCCAATCGACAGTCGGTTTTCTTCTTTGGATCACTTTTGCTACATCCTGACCCCTGCAGCCTGGGAACGTCCCACTGTAGCTTCAGTTTTGGATTTGCTTGGATAAAGTCATCTATCCTTCACACTTCAGCCTTTCTCACAGTAGCTACAGAGAAAATATGTCATGCCAATTGTGGCTGGAAGTGGGAGGGATATATATTAGGCAGCAAGTGAGCGTTTGTCCCTGAAGTTGATGTGTTAGAAGCAGAAAAAATGGGCAAGCATAAGATTTAGAATTTGAATGACCTTGACAAGGGCAAATTGTGGTGGCTAGAAGCTCAGAGCAACTTCAAAACTGCAGCTCTTATGGGATGTTCCTGGTCTGCACTTGTCAGGGACATACAGTACCAAAACTGGCGACCTGGCAAAAGGGTCACGGGCAGCCAAGGCTTAATGCTTCACATGGGGAGCGATGGCTGGCCTGTGTAGTCTGATCCAATATAAGTGCTACAGTAACTCTAATTAATGAAAAGGTTAATGCTGGTTTTCTTTGAAACGTGTCAGTAACGTGTCATATCTTATTTATGACAGCATGTCATAAGATCTCATAATCGACTGCGATTTGTGTGACATTAAAGCTGATAATCTCCTGTGACATGCCCAATGTATGACATAAAAGCTGAACGATTTCATAAGAACACCTTTGTGTGATAATAAAAGAAAATAATTTCTATAATAAGGAACAATGGTCAGGTTTTCCTATAGGTCCTTAAAAAAAACAATAATAATAATTTTTTTAAAACACTATTTTCAATTAATGTCACGTTTATGAGAAATCCAACTTAGAAACTGAACCCAAAATTCGACTCAGAGTTGTAATGCAGCTATATAACATGAGTGAGTAGTTTGAAGATTTGGGAGACGTTTGTCAGGCTTCTCTGAATTGTAGAGAAGGGGGAAAATAGATTTGTTTATGAATCGCCGATTCAGGTATCGCCAAAATCTATTTTTTAAATGATTTATTACGTTTCTATCTATAATAGAGATGGACGTTGATCGATCACGTTGGACTTCACAGATTCTGTGCTGAATGCATGAGTTCTGATTGAAAAGCATCTTTATGGTGCTACATTATCAAAAATTTAAGACCTTTTTCTCCAAATTCTGTGATTGAATTAGTGTAAAACCCTCTAGAAGCCAAGCTGCGTGTGTCTGTGTGCTTGCAACCACGTAACACATGCTGAAGACTTTTGAGGCATTTGAGATGGTAAAACATCACAGTTTCTGTTTAATCAGGTGTACAGGTGGTACACTCTAAACTATGCCCACATTGGCAACCCACGTTGCACGAGTACATTATTGCAGATGACTCAATAAAAATTTAGCTTTTTGTATAATTTAATCTGAAGTTCAAATTTAAACTCTTGTATTTGAAGTTAGTTTGTATTGTTTAAATGCTGCACTTAGTTTTTAAGTGAGAATTAGTTTATGGAACAGGCTACATTTAATTAGGTAATTTAGAACATTTTTGAGTTTTTAAGGGCTCACATTCTTAAAATTGTAAAAAAAAAAAAAAAAAATTAATATAAAATTTACTAAATCATCAAACTTATGGAATTGCAATATTAATAAAATCGGTATCGTGATAATATTGTATTGATGGTGACTGGTGATTCTCATCCCTATTCATTAGGAATTTATGAGGAACAAAATATGAAAAACATGGAGACTTTTATATTCTAAATCATTTATTTACCCATGCTATGTGCAGCCATGTTGATTTGTCATCACTGGATGGTCAACTTGGATGAACTCACAGCTGAGGGAAGATGCCATCCCAAGTTACAGAGTCAGAATTCCAAGTTCACTGGGGTCAGGAATTACAAGGCTTACAATATGTAAGTCATTCAGGGTGAATTTCTCCTGGCCAGCGCAGGCTTACTTGTGCGGATGTAAGGGGTAGTGCATTCCTGCAGATGATTATCTTACACGCACTTCTAGCATAATGATATTCAATCTGTCTACGTGCATATATATGTTCGGCTATCCCTCTACAGCAAAATCAACATGACATTAACATATCATCTCCCTTGGTGTAACTGATGATAGAAGTAACAAGCCAAAGTCCCAGCTGCTTCTCATAATCAGATAACACTTACTTAAGTGATATCGCAGAATCTCAGAGTGCGGAGGTTGATTCCACGAATGAGGTGTCATTTGTATCTCAGTGGTGTTGAAATTACAAGTAAGTATGTAAAATAAAGATTATGTCATTTTAAACATACACTGTATAGTATGTCCTTTACTTTGTTCAGATAAATAACGTAAAACACCCTTTTCCATGATTCATCTATCATGACACTCTATATTGTAGATTATGAAAATGTACCTTTTTAATGGACCACTCAACTCTGTTGCCTGAGCATATTCACCTGTATTATACAGTACACAGATCAGCCATAACATATTGACCACCTGCCTAATATTGAGTAAGTTGCCACCAAACAGTGATGCACTGTGCATTCTGACACCTTGCTATCACACCTAGCATTAGCCTTTTCCTCAATTTGAGCTACAGTACAGTATCTTCTAGTGGATCGGAATACACGGGCCAACCTTCACTCCCCATGGGCATCAGTGAGCCTTGGCCAATTCACTGGTTTTCCTTCCTTGGATTACTTTTGCGATGTCCTGACCACCGTATGGTAGCTTGGGAACATCCCACAAGACCTACAGTTTTTAAGTTGATCTAACCCAGATGTCTAGCCATTACAATCTGGCCATTCTCACAGTGGCTACATTTTCAATATCTCTTACAATGGTGGCTGGAAGTGGGTGGGATATATTAAGCAGCAAGGGAACCTTTTTCCTGAAGTTGATGTATTGGAAGCAGAAAAAATGGTCAAGCGTAAGGATTTGAATGACTTTGACAAGGGCGAAATTGTGATGGCTAGAGGACTGGGTCAGAGCAAGTCCAAAACTGCAGCTCTTGTGGGATGTTGTCCTGGTCTGCAGTGATCAGGACATACCAAAAGTGATCCAAGGAAAGAAAACCCGATGAACTATCTCATAATAGTTTGGGAATGCCAGTTACCCTAATCTGCATGTATTTGGACTGTGGGAGGAAACCCACCAAGCATGGGCAGAACATGCAACTCCTTGCACACAGAACTAAGGCGGAAATCTAACTATTGCCACCATATCACCACCTTCTTTCATATTCAGTGATATTATGCTATTAAATGATGAGGTCAGTTTGAAGGTACACCCTTAGTACCCAGTTTATACAGTAGATTGAAATAAAATGGCTACAAAATAAAATATTGGTACCTGAGATGGGAAAACATGCATACATGCATTTTTTAATATACAAGGGCTAAATCAAACATACATTTAGGCATCTGCCTAAAACTCATTTATTGAGTAAAGTGTTGGATCGCAGGATGGGTAAGGACATAAACGTAAAACCTGTGCAGAAGAGATAATCCTTGGTAGACCTTTATGTTCTTCGTTCAAATCAAAGTTACACATTAATATAATGTGCAAAACTTACATTATGGCAAACATGACTGTTTATTCCTGCCCCTAGAGTAATGAGTAGTTGGTGAATGGTCCTCTTCACCTCCCCAGTCTGGGGCAAACCAAAAGTAACCATTCCCATATACTCAGCTGTTCCCCCTACTCAGCCCAGCCATCAGCACATCTCTATATTTACCAGCTTCCTAGGTTACACAAGAACAGTGAGGGGCGTTAACAAACCCCTGAACCTTGTTAACCGTCCCAAGTCTGAGCTAAGCCCTTGGACCCTGTAATAGTAAACATACAAAGCACATGGTCGATGGCTAACCAGTGTGGGAACAAGCAAGGAGAGGATCAAAGGCACGGGCAAGTGTAGTCTTTAGAACTATTCTGGGAACCTGGAACGTATGCAGCAACCTCATGGCAAGCTCTTAACCTGCGCGCTCAATGAAGCTTTCTCTACGTTTGTGTCTGCCTGCCATTATCTTTACACGAGAACTGTTTTAGGGATTTGAATGTTTGCTGAACCGTAGTTGATTGTGACCAGGTATTTGGAAGGTAAGCGAGCACACATTGCACATGGGTCTATTAGACAGTGCACTGTAAATTATAAGCATCATTATTGGTTTCTGACAATAATTTTATTACATTTTTATTGTACCATTTTTTATGCTCATTTATGATAAGGTCTTAATTATATTACATTTATCTCAAGGTGACTTTTATTTCTAACATTTATTTATAAAGATTTTAATGGTTTAATTGTTTAGAATGAGATTTACTGCCTTAATGAACATCTCCAGTTTTTATCCATCTGTTATACGCATTGCTTTAATTGCTTACATTCTACTATATTTAATGTTACATAAAATGATTAAACCCCACCTTCATTCACTGATGAGATCTGAGAGGTCTGCTGATGAAGTGCTAAGTCCCCAGTGTTAATTTAATACTCACAGTGCTCATGTACACGTTCTAGTTGTTGATAAAACACTGCACGTGTTAATTCAATTCTTTCCACAAAGTTATTTGAAAAAGTGGATTGCTGCATTACAATTAATATGTTTTACAACTTTTTTTTACTCTTTTAAGAACGCATTGTGTTTTTTTTTTATATAGTAATTGTCACTTGATTCTTTTTTATATGACAACGCTGGGGAATGCCATTGGTCATTCTCTGTTGTCACACTCTTGGTAATAGCTGTTAATAATACCCAATAATGATTAACCTCTTAAAATAACAGCCAGCATGGCCTGTGTATGATATGGCGGGGTTTAAAATCGGTAGCTGTCTCTGGGGCAAATGCACACTCAATGCCAATAATAGCTTCAGTAAATGCCCTCGTACAAACAGCGAGACTGTCAAGGGCAAACCCGGCGAGGGCTTGGACACAGCTGGAATGTGACATATCCGCCTTGTTAAAATCAGTTTGGATTATTAGGAAACAGTGGCCTGCAAGCATTACATGAACGCTGATGGTTTAAAGGAGGAAATAATACCCAACAAGGAATGTAACCCGGCAAAGAAAAAACTATATCTGGTTCACAAGTTCCATGATACAAAGTCTGAGTGCTATATCAGGGTGTAACAGGCTAAGAAACAGAAAGTTATGAGGTTAGAACATATTTGTCCAATGCTGTCAAACTACTACTTTTAGATGCATGAGCAAGCCTTAAGTGAGAGTTACTTCACATACAGTAAAAGTGTCTATCAATGACTAACATTCACTGTAATTTCTCTTACTTATTTAGGATGGCCTATTCATCTCTTGAGCATCTTCCATTCAAAGATCAGGAACTCCCATCCCAAATGCTGTGCCATCTCAACTGCCTCAGGCATGAGCGGATCTTCACCGACATGCTCCTTTGCACTGAAGATCTGGAGATCCCATGCCACAGGAACGTTCTAGTATCCAGCAGCCCTTACTTCCGTGCCATGTTCTGCAGCAACTTCCGTGAGAGCGGCCAGACTAGAGTGGATCTAAAAGGGATCAGCTCGGAGATCTTGAGCGGTATCGTGGACTATATTTACACCGGAAGCATTACTATAAGCATGGAAATAGTGCTACCTCTAATGCAAGCTGCATCCATGCTGCAGTACACAAGGCTTTTTGAGGCCTGCTCGGCCTTCTTGCAGGAGCAGTTGAACCCGGACAATTGCTTGAGCATGATCCGACTTTCAGAAATTCTGCACTGTGACAGTTTAAGAGAGCGAGCGAAGGAGTTGGCTGTGCGCTGTTTCTCAGACGTGGCTGCCTCTGAGGACTTTTGTGAGCTCTCACTGCCTGAGTTAATGTGCTACCTGGAGGACGACAGGCTTTGTGCTGAGGAAGAGCAGGTGTTTGAAACACTCTTGGCCTGGATCCATCACGATCCTTTTTCTCGGCGTGGTGCCATCCATGATCTCTTCACGAAGGTGCGCTTGAGGTACATCCATCCTACATACCTTTTCCAGTTCATAGCCAATGATCCACTCGTCCAGTCCTCCACCCTTTGCACAGAGATCATTGAGTCAATGCGGCGGCTGATGTTTTCCGTTAGCACCAAATGCACTCGTGAGCTAAAACCTCTCTGGACTACGCCACGTCGTTACACCTGCCAAGAGACTTTAGTTGTTGTAGGCGGTCGCAAGAACAATGAGCAGACATCTCGGGAGGCGCTGCTCTATGATGAACGTACCCAGCGCTGGCAGTGGCTGGCCAAGTTGCCCTTGCGTTTGTACAAGGCTGCGTATGTATGCATACATAGTATTCTGTATGTTGTCGGAGGTCTAAGCCTCAGCATGGCATCAGGAAACAGCACAGTTAGCGCCACGGTCTATACCCTGTCACTTAAGACCAACCAGTGGAGGACGGCCGAACCCATGCTTGAACCGCGTTATGCCCATCAGAGCGTGTCTTACCTGCACTTCATCTTCGTTCTTGGGGGCATAGGGGCTGACAAACAGGTCTCAAACAGAGTGGAGCGCTACAACAGCATGTTCAACGTGTGGGAACCTATGGCCCCAATGCCTACAGCAGTACTCCATCCAGCAGTGGCTGCCAATGACCAGAGAATCTATGTGTTCGGAGGGGAGGACTCCATGCAGAATCCAGTGAGACTGATACAGGTAATTGGGTAGGGTTTACTTACTGTATAGTATATACCTTAAATCATAGATCCTGATTCCTTTTAACAAGTCAAATGTTGTTTATCTTCTTAAGGTTTATCACATTTCACGCAACCAGTGGTTAAGAATGGAGACCAGGACAGTAAAGAATGTCTGTGCACCAGCTGCTCTCATAGAAGACAAGATTTATATCATTGGAGGTGAGAGCAATACAAACTTGTATAGCACAAGTTGTTTACTTAAGTGTTTGACAGATTTCTTTTTTGTCCAATTAAGGGTACACAAGAAGGATGATTGCTTACGACACCAAAGCCAATAAATTTGTTAAATGTGAGAACATGAGGGAAAGGAGGATGCATCATGCCGCTACTGTGATCAACAACAAGCTCTACGTGACAGGAGGCCGCTTCCTTAATAACCACGACGTCATCGAGGACTCCGACTGCTTTGACTGTTATGACCCTAAAACCGACGTCTGGATGTCTAAAGGGTCTTTACCGTACAAACTGTTTGACCATGGGTCTCTGGCTTTGATCTGCGTCTCTAACCGTCCAAATCCGCCATGACTGAGGAAAGTGGCCAATAGTTGTACATCTGATTGGCTCCTTGGCCAAGAAGTATTTAACTGACAGGACCACAACTGAGACTCTAGACCAACTGAAAAAGCATATGTTTTATATGCTTTGCAGAATGACTCACTTGTGGCTTTGATGGTTTGCAGCATCTTCCGTCAAAGAATCTCTTATCAGATAAGTGGACGTTTATGTAGTGGAGCTGTGGGAGCTTCTCAGGATCACAACAGCAGCTGTCTGTGCAAACTTTACTTATAATCAGTATTATACTCAAGATAAATATCCTTGAATCCCAAAACACAGGATGTTTCCATGTGGAAAACACAATTTTCTCAGTATACTGTAATATACTGTAAGAGTAGCACATTTAAAGTCACTTTATGAAGACACATTCCTTCAGAGGTAATGCGAAAACCACAAGCAGCTCAACGACTATTATTTGTTATCTCGCCCTCTGTTCGACAAAGAGAACTGCTGATGTGCTGCACTTGCTTCGGTTGACTCTTTGTTTACTTGCAAAGAAGGCCTTATCTTTTAAATTCAACGTTGCTGCAAAAAAGGTCACAAAAAGCACTAAACCGTAGATCTGTGAAAAGATTTATTGATATGACTTGAACTCTTTTTTTGTGCTGCTTATGATGAGAAATGTTTACCGCATGGGAAGCTGTGAGCACACACATCTATAGTATGGCAATTAGGTATACAGTTATGTATTACGTTTCATAATTTATAGTGTTACACTGGTTTAACATAACTATCTTTTCTCTGTCTCGATGGAATTCTGGACAAATTGTGAATTAGCATATTACCAGCTAAATGAGACAAAATAGAAAAACTACACAGCAGAACCTCAGGCATTATGATGTGTTTCTTATACACTGAGATAGTGCTTGTAGGCCTATTGTGGTCATGCAAACTCTTATGTTAATGTTTTGCATTGCAAATTTGTTTCAGATTCAGATCTATGAAACACAACTGTTGTGTCTGCTTACACTGCCATGACGATCACTCCTGACGTACATGATAATTTTAACATTTTTTTTAGCTGTGAATTATATAAATATGTGCAGACATTAGTATTTACTGTAATGAAAAGTGTTAATGTCAGTAACATATGCTGTCTTACATGTGTGTGTGTTTTTTTTAAATACTACATTTAGTGTGCTGGCTGCCTCACGGTTCCAGCCACTGAAATGGAATCAGACATGAATACCCACAGGACAAATATTATAGTATACTATAGTAAACTGTACATTTTATTACAGTAATTTACTGCATACCGTAGTTAACTGTATTATTTACTATAGAAATACACCATAGACCATGCACCATTGGGAACTTTAGTATTTATTCTAGTAATTTCTACACACCGTAGTAAACTGTAGTATTTATTCTAGTAATTACTACAGACTGTAGTATTTACTATAGTAATTTTCTACATGACAAATTAAACTGTAGCATTGTCGCAAAGCAGCTTTACACAATAAAAAGAAGTAAGTTTTTATGCAATGTATATGAATCAAAATGACAAGATTGTCCCCGATGAGCAAGCCGAGGGCGACGGTGGCAAGGAAAAACTCCCTGAGATGGTAATAGGAAGAAACCTTGAGAGGAACCAGACTCAACAGGGAACCCATCCTCATCTGGGTGATAACGGATAGCAGGAATTGCTCAGCATAATAATGTGTAAGACTGGAAGTTCAGTATAACAAGAGATGTTTTAAAATTAAAAGGAGTCCAATTTGTTCCCGGAGGCTCAGGTAGACTGTAGGGGATTCCGGTCCTGAGTTATCGAACAACTGAAGTCACAGGTCCCCAGAGCATCACTCGATGACAGGAGAGTCTTCATGGAAACCATCCCCAGACACCATACGAATCCAGGCAGACCACACGGGGCATCCATGCGACGAGATCTCCAACCAGAAGCAGGACTCCAGGACGGGTTAGACGGCTCCAGAGGGCAGAGGGGTCTGGATCACTGGCAACTCAGGAGCGAAACATGTATAGCTCGACAGAGAACAGAGAGAGGGAAAGAAGAGGGGGAGAGAGAGAGAGAAGAGAGCAGAAAAGGAGAGAACAGAAAATAAGGAGAGATGGCAGTTAGGTATGGTCACAGTCAGCATGTATAGGTGAATGTATATTTAGTGCAAAGTGCAAGCAGAGACTCCGGCAGGACTAACTATAACAGCATAACTAAAAGGGAGAGCCAGAAGGAAACACAAACATGAGGGCTCCCTGAGATGTAAAGCAACCAATCACCTCACCGTCAACAAACCTGAGTGAACAATGAGAGTGAGGAGGACAGCATCTAAACATACCAGTTCACCAGAATACTCTACATCTATGAGTCCCCCAGATCTGCTCCTTTACCTAAGGTTAATCTATTTACAAAAATGCTTGGCTAAATAAATGGGTTTTTAGCCTAGACTTAAACACTGAGACTGTGTCTGAGTCCCGAACATTAATAGGAAGACTATTCCATAACTTTGGGGCTTTGTAAGAAAAAGCTCTGCCCCCTGCTGTAGTTTTAATAATACGTGGTACTGACAGGCAGCCTGCATTCTTTGATCGAAGTAGGCGTGGCGGATCGTAAGACACTAACAGTTCACTCAAATACTGTGGTGCGAGACCATTTAGTGCTTTAAATGTCAAAAGTAGTATCTTAAAATCGATGCGAAATTTCACAGGGAGCCAATGCAGTGTAGATAAGATAGGGGTGATGTGCTCGTATCTTCTGGTTTTAGTGAGGACTCTCGCTGCTGCATTCTGTACTAACTGAAGCTTGTTTATACACCTAATTGAACAACCAGACAGTAAGGCGTTACAATAGTCCAACCTAGACGTGATAAAAGCATGAACTAGTTTTTCTGCATCATTTAGTGACAATATGTTTCTTATCTTGGCAATATTTCTAAGGTGAAAGAAAGCTATCCTGGTGATATTATCTACATGAGCTTCAAACGAAAGGCTGGAATCTATAATCACACCGAGGTCTTTTACTGTTGCACTTGATGGAACAGAAAGGCCATCTAAAGTTACAGTGTGATCAGAAAGCTTAGTTCTAGCTACTTGTGGTCCTATGACCAGAACTTCTGTCTTATCAGGATTAAGCAGAAGAAAATTAATTAACATCCAATCTCGTATATCCTGCACACACTGCTCGATTTTAGCAAACTGGTTTTTCTCATCTGGTTTTGCTGAGACATATAATTGTGTGTCATCAGCATAACAATGAAAACTAATACCATGTTTACGAATTATGTTGCCCAGAGGAAGCATGTAAAGGGAAAAAAGCAGTGGGCCTAAAACTGAGCCCTGTGGAACACCAAACTCCACTTCAGAACATGAGGAATGGTCACCATCTAAATCTACAAACTGATAACGATCAGTCAAATAGGATCTGAGCCACAAGAGGGCAGTTCCCTTAATTCCTACTACCTTTTCTAAGCTGTGAAGGAGAATACTATGATCAATGGTGTCAAAAGCTGCACTGAGGTCCAGTAACACAAGTATAGTGACGCAACCCTGATCAGAGGCCCATAGGAGGTCGTTTACTACTTTAACAAGTGCTGTCTCTGTGCTGTGATGAGGCCTAAATCCTGACTGATACAGTTCATTTATGCTATTTCTGTGTAGATGTGAACATAGCTGCTGTGATACTACCTTTTCCAAAATCTTGGAGATAAAGGGAAGGTTTGATATCGGCCTGTAATTAGAAAGCAGACAGGGGTCAAGGTCAGGTTTCTTGATTAGCGGTTTAATAACGGCTAATTTAAAGGATTTGGGGACATACCCACTACTGAGTGAACAGTTAATTACTTTCAACAGGGGTTCTATTATTGCTGGTACTATCTGTTTGAGAAAATGTGTCGGTATAGGATCTAATATACAGGTTGACGATTTTGAAGAAGAGATGAGTGAAATTAGTTCCCTCGCTTCAAGGGGAGTAAAGTGTTCTAAGTTCTGATGTGATGTGGTTAGATCATCTGAATTATTTAAATTGTCTGTTTTCAAAGCCTGAATTTTTTGCCTAATATTTATGATTTTATTATTGAAAAAGTTCATGAAATCCTCACTACTGCATGATGTTGTTGTGGAGATTTCTGCAGTGGTCTTGTTTTTAGTTAAGTTAGCTACGGTATTAAATAAAAATCTCGGGTTGTTTTTGTTATTTTCTATAAGAGTGGAGAGATACGTTGATCTAGCATCACTGAGAGCTTTTTTATAGTTCAGGATGCTCTCCTTCCAAGCTATTTTGAATACTATCAATTTAGTTTGGCGCCATTTACGTTCGAATTTTCGAGTGGTTTGTTTTAAAGCACGTGTGTGGTCATTATACCAAGGAGCGAGTTTCTTATCTCTAATCATTTTCCTTTTAACTGGAGCTACATTATCTAAGCTATAACGAAGTGCTGACTCTAGATATTCATTCGCCTGTTCGAGTTCACTATAGGAATTTACTCAAACTGTAGTGAATTTTTGTATATACTATAGTAATTTTCTACCTGCTATACTAAACTGTAGTATTTATTTTTAGTAATTACTACACACCGATATAAACTGTAGTATTTCCTATAGTAATTTTCTACCTGCCATATTAAACTGTAGTATTAATTCTAGTAATTATTACACATGGAAGTAAACTGGAGTATTTACTATAGTAATTTTCTACATGCCATATTAAACTGTAGTATTTATTCTAGTAACTACTACACCCCAAATCTATCCGTACTATTTACTATAGTAATTTACTACCCGCCATGGAAAACTGTAGTATTAATTCTAGTAATTACTGCCATAATTTACTATCATTTATTCTAATAGTTTAGTCTAACAATTTATTCTAATTATTATTACATGTAAACTGTGATATTTAACTTCATAATTTAACTACACACCATAGCAAACTGTAGTATTTACTATCGTAATTTACTACTCACCATAGTAAACTGTAATATTTATTCTATTAATTACTACATACCGAAGTAAACTGTAATATTTACAATAGTAATTTACTACATGCCATATTAAACTGCAGCATTTATTCTAGTAATTACTACATAGCAAACTTAACCATACTATTTACTATAGTAATTTACTACAGTACCTGCCATGGAAAACTATAGTATTAATTTTAGTAATTACTACAATAATTTACTATCATAATTTACTAGAGGCTATAGTGAACTGTGATATTTATTCTAGTTATTACTACATGTAAACTGTAGTATTTAATATCATAATTTCGTAATTACTATCGCAATTTACTACTCACAATAGTAAACTGTAATATTTATTCTATTAATTACTACATACCGAAGTAAACTGTAATATTTACTATAGTAATTTACTACATGCCATATTAAACTGCAGCATTTATTCTAGTAATTACTACATAGCAAACTTAACCGTACTATTTACTATAGTAATTTACTACAGTACCTGCCATGGAAAACTATAGTATTAATTTTAGTAATTACTACAATAATTTACTATCATAATTTACTAGAGGCTATAGTGAACTGTGATATTTATTCTAGTTATTACTACATGTAAACTGTAGTATTTAATATCATAATTTCGTAATTACTATCGTAATTTACTACTCACAATAGCAAACTGTAGTATTTATTCCAGTAATTACGACATGCTGAAGTAAACTGCAGTTTTTCTATAATAATTAACCACATGCCGTAGTAAACTGTAGTGCCTACTATACACAATAGTAAAGTGTGGCGTTTATTCTAATAATTTTCTACACACCGTAGTAAACTGCATTTATTAGCATTTATTACTGTCATTTTATTATACTTTATTATAGTAATGTTAATACAGTGATGGTGGTTACTCATGACATGGACATACCTAATGAAGTCGGTGAAAAGGAACTAAACTGTACATGTTCTTGTTTTATACTCTTTATATGCTGAAAATATAGATATAATTCACTTTTAAAGTAAAGCTTCATTCATATACTGTACACCCTTAAGTTAAAAGATACGACACATTCTAAAGCTACAAAACGTAAATGTTTGATGATACTACCTAGGCAGCTATAAAAGGTACAGCTAAGTACCTATTTCAGGCAGTGAAGGTTCAGATCTCAAACCAGATTTTACATTGTGTTCAGCCAGGGCTTAAAGATGCTCCAACTTTTTCTTATTAGCACTCCTCTGGTATACATGCTCCCCTTATTACGGATACATTCTCACTATTTTATTGGCCTTGTTCAACTTTCCTGAGATAAATGGTACAGTATAACTGATTTTTATACATCTGCTTATTTCACCTCAGAGCAGATAATTTCCCGAGGCTTGTTAAGCCTAAGAGGAATCAGCGGGAGTCACCTAATGGACAAATAGTTATTTTTAATACTCAGGTGAAATGACACAGTGCAGGATGCTTCAAATTACTCCTCAGGTTACATTCAAACCTTTTGGCCTGCTAACAAGAGAAATAATGTACTTGCTGAAATGGAAAAGGTGGACTTACATGATTGCTTTAATGGATTTGCTTTAAGAAAATTGGGGCTGTGATATAAATACGTCCAGACGTTAGTAATTACTGTTATGAAATTTTAACGCATCAAAGTGTTAATGTCAGTAACCTATACTTTTTATATATATCCTTTTTTTTTTTTTTTCCACATTTAGTGTGCTGGTTGACTCATGGTTCCAGGCACTGAAATTGAATCAGACATGAATACCTATAGGACAAATACTATAGTTTACTATAGTAAATATTATAGTAAACTGCAGTATTTACTATAAAATTTATTACACAATGTAGTAAACTGTAGTTTTTATTCTAGTACTTAATATGTGCTGTTGCAAACTGTGGTACAGTATTTACTGCAGAAATTGGCTACACACAATAGGAAGTATTTATTCTAGTAATTATTGAACGCCATAGTAAACTGTAGTATTTACTATAGTAATTTATTACACACTGTAGTAGTATTTATTTTAATTGATTACATAACATAGGGAACTATAGTATTTATTCTAGTAATTTCTGCACACAACATAATATTTGCTATAGTAATTTTCTACATGCCATAGTATACTGTAGTATTTTTTGTTTTTGGTAATTGAAGAATAAGAATAAGGAAACTGTAGTATTTACTATAGTAATTTATTACACTCTGTAGTAAACTGTAGTCTTTACTCTAATACTTAATACATGCTTTTGCATATTGTAGTATTTAAGGTAGGAATTGATTACATAACATAGGGAACTATAGTTGTCATGCGCACTCCTAACACGACCGGGACTAGGACCTGGAAGTAGTACGGTCGCTATTCAGGAAGCATAAAAGGAGACAAGATGGCTCCACACATCGCTCAGTCATTGAGTTTGCCCATGCTATCGCCGACGCTCTGTCCGTCTAATCGTGAGTACTCACTTTCTTGGGTTTTGCTTTCGATTGAGTGTGTGTTATGAGAACGCGGGTTTATTTGTGTAAACTCTTGCTCTCACTTTGGGAGAGTTCTAAAAATAAACAGCGTGGTTATCCTGCCTGTTCGCACTACTTCCGCGTTTGAGTTTACCATCCACGCTACAGGGCTAACTGCTAGTCTTCTGGTCCGTCTCTGTTTGTTTGTGACAGAATGACTGAGCCATCAGCAGTAAACCCAGAGGATTACGCTCACCTCTGCGATGTGGTTGATCAACATGCTAAGCTGATCGATCAGCTCCGTAGTGAAGTTGCGGTTCTCCGCCAAGGCATCCAAGACACCGCGGCCCTGCGCCGCGAGGTGGCGGAGCTACGGCAAGAGAACGCAGAGTGGCTGCTCAGCCGGCTGTTGCCACGCCCGTTGCAGCGGCTGCTGCGCCGCCACCCTCCACCCCTTCTTCTGATGTCTTCATTGCTCTACCGGATAAGTGGGATGGCACGGATGGGAAATGCAGTGTTTTTTTAACTGCGTTGGATCTTGTGTTTGAGTTTAATTCCACCAGGTACTTCACAGACCGACTGTGCGTTGCTCTTCTCGTCTCGTTGCTATCCGGGCAGGCAGCGGAGTGGGCCACGGCGGTCCTGCGATCTGATTCAGATGTAGCCTATTCCTACACAGAGTTCACCCGCCAGTTAAAACTCACCTTTGCGGTAGGGAGGCTCATCCGTGAGCCGCTACACGGCGGATTTCCGAACGCTCGCCGTCCAGACCGACTGGGGAGACTCCGCCCTTCGGACGGCCTACTACGAGGGACTGGCTGCGCGCATCAAGGACGAGCTCGCCGGACAAGAACTTCCAGCTAAGTTGGAGGGCTTAATCCAACTCGCTCTCCGGATCGACCAGCGTCTGCTCGCCCGACCCAAGCCAGCCCCTCGCACCCTGCCGCCCATCACGCCATCACTGCCTCATTTCATGCCCCAAACCCCCTCCTTCTTCTCTCACACGCCTGTTCCGGAAGCTTGCTCCTCGTTTTCTACTGCACCTACCGGACCCGTCGGCTCTCCACCTCCCGCCGTGGTTGACACCGGAGCCGGGGAACCCATGCAATTAGGGCGCACCTCCTTAACCGCTGCAGAATGGGAACGCCGATTTAGAGAGGGCCTCTGCGCGTATTGCGGGTCAGCAGCGCACCACCGAGCCATCTGTCCTCTGCGCCCGGGAAACGTGCAGCCCCGGTGAGGAGTGAGAGTTCCATCTCCCTCTCCACTACCCTGACCAATGATTCCCGTCTCACGGTAAGAGTACACCTCCAGTTTGGCCACAAACGGGTCGGAAGTACTGCATTCATCAACTTCGGTGCTGCTGGTAACTTCATTGACTCTTCTTACGCCAAGAAACTGGGGGTAAAGATAGAGGCGTTATCCCAGCCCGTAAATATTACATCTGTCGATGGTCGGCCCCTCTCCTCCAGCCCCATCACCTTCCAAACCCAACCCATCACCATGAACATCGGCCAACATCAGGAACAGCTCCACGTCTACCTCACCCCCATCTCCTCATCTCCTCTTATTCTCGGACACCCCTGGTTACTTCACCATGACCCGCTCATATCTTGGACACAAAGTCGGATCTTACAATGGGGGCCGACTTGTCCTGAACTCTGCCTATGGGCCCAGGCTGGGACGTGTTCTAGGGAGTCCGAGGCCCCTGAGGTCGACACAGACAACATCCCGAGTGCCTACCGGGACCTGGCTGAGTGGCTTGGTGCGCATCAGGGAGGGCGATGAGTGGAAGACGGCCTTCATCACTCCCACCGGCCATTATGAAAAGTTTGGTAATACCATTTGGACTCTACAACGCTCCTGCTGTCTTCCAGCAATTCATTAATGACGTTCTAAGAGACATGTTAGGTCGATGGGTGTTCGTCTACCTAGACGACATCCTCATATACTCCCGGACTGTCAGTGAACATGTACAACACGTCAGAGCGGTTCTAAAGAGATTGCTCGCCCACCAGCTGTACTGTAAGTTGGAGAAGTGCGCTTTCCACGAGCGCTCCATCACGTTCCTGGGTTTTGTCATCTCGCCCCAGGGTGTGGCCATGGACCCGCAGAAGCTGGAGGTTGTGAGTCACTGGCCCCTACCCAGGACTCTCAAACAACTCCAGCGTTTCCTCTGGTTTGCGAACTTCTATCGTCGCTTTATCCGGGACTACAGTACGGTTGCAGCTCCGCTAACTGCTCTGACGCGCCCATCATCTCACCCCTTCCACTTCACCTCTACTGCCATCGCCGCCTTCCGTGAACTCTACTGCCGCTTCACTATGGCTCCTATCCTCCTTCATCCAGATGCCAACAAACCATTCGTTGTGGAGGTGGATGCGTCGGATGTGGGCGCCGGGGCCGTTCTCTCCCAACGAGGTCCAGACCAAAAGCTGCATCCCTGCAGCTTCTTCTCCAAGAAATTTGACCCCACTCAGCAGCGATACGGAGTAGTGGACCGCGAGCTGCTGGCCATAAAGTGGGCCTTGGAGGAATGGCGACACTGGCTCCAGGGCACCAGAGAGCCTATTCATCGTCTGGACTGATCACCAGAACCTCATCACCATCCGTTCACTGAAACAGCTGAACCCCAGACAGGCACGGTGGGCTCTATTTTTTGAAGACTACACTTCCACCTGTCATACCGCCCGGAGTCCAAGAACACCAAAGCTGACGCCCTTTCACGACAGTATAAGGAAGACGTCCCCCGGGCGGACCCCGCGCCTGTCCTACCACCTACCAAGATCATCGCACTGCTCCGTTGAGACATAGAGACGAGGGTTCGCCAGGCACAGGCTGCAGAGACCGAACCAGCAGGTGTGCCACCTTGACAACTCTATGTGCCCAACATCGTCAAGCCAGAGGTTCTCCAATGGAGGCACTCCTCCCTCCTCTCAGGTCACCCCGGAAGGCGTCGCACTCTATAATTCATCCAACGCACCTTCTGGTGCCCCAACATGAGGAGGGACATTGATGAGTTTGTCCAGGCGTCCCAGTGTGCGCCCGGGCCAAAGACAGCAATCGACCATCTCCAGGAGAACTTCAACCACTCCCAGTTCCCCGTCGGCCCTGGACGCACATTGCTGTCGACGTCATCACGGGCCTGCCGGTTTCCGAAGGAAAGAACACCATCCTCACGTTCGTCGACCGGTTCTCCAAAGCTGTCCACCTGGTGGCCCTCACCGGACTCCCGTCAGCCAAAAACACAGCCGAACTGATATTAGAACACGTAGTCCGCCTGCATGGGTTCCCAAGGGACATCGTCTCGGACAGGGTGCCCCAGTTCACCTCACGGTTCTGGAAGGCCTTCTGCCATCTGATCAATTCCACCTGTAGTCTGTCTTCTGGATACCACCCACAGACTAACGGTCAGACGGAACGGACCAACCAACAACTGGAGCGCTACCTGAGGTGCTTTGTCGCTGATCGCCAGTGCTCCTGGGTCCGCTACCTCATTTGGGCAGAATTATCACATAACCTCCACGTCTCCTCCGCCACCAATCTAAGCCCATTTGAGGCATGCTACGGTTTCCAGCCTCCGATGTTCGACCATCAAGAATCGGAGGTTGAAGTACCGTCGGCCCAACAGTTGGTCCGCCGGTGTCGACGGCTCTGGAACCAAGCAAACAACGCCATCCGACGCTCCAACACCCACTACACCCTCCATCGCCGTCGGCACCCTCCGGGACGACTGTTCCAGATAGGTGACAAGGTATGGCTATCTACCAAGAACCTACATCTACGGACAGAATCACAGAAGCTCACGTCCAGATTCATCGGTCCATACCGCATCACCCTCCGGATTAACCCTGTCACCTACCGGCTCCAGTTGCCTGCGGTGCTCCGGATCCACCCGGTATTCCATATATCCGAACTCAAACCCTTCACCACTTCCCCTATGGTTACACCCACCCACCCTGCTCCCCCTCCCCGAATCATTGAGGGCGGTCCCGCTTATACCGTATGTCAGATCCTTGATACGCGGCCTCGGGGCAGGGCCGTGCAATACCTAGTTGATTGGGAAGGTTACGGCCCCGAGGAGCGGTCCTGGATTCCGGCACGGTTCATTCTCGACCCCGAGCTAATCCGGGACTACCGTCTTCGGGTATCCTCTATCCCAGGACCGTCGGGTGCCTGGAAGTAGTACGGTCGCTATTCAGGAAGCATAAAAGGAGACAAGATGGCTCCACACATCGCTCAGTCATTGAGTTTGCCCATGCTATCGCCGACGCTCTGTCCGTCTAATCGTGATTACTCACTTTCCTGGTTTTCGCTTTCGATTGAGTGTGTGTTATTAGAACGCGGGTTTATTTGTGTAAACTCTTGCTCTCGCTCCGGGAGAGTTCTAAAAATAAACAGCGTGGTTATCCTGCCTGTTCGCGCTACTTCCGCGTATGGGTTTACCATCCACACTACAGGGCTAACTGCTAGTCTTCTGGTCCGTCTCCGTTTGTTTGTGACAATAGTATTTATTCTAGTAATTTCTGCACTCACATAGTATTTGCTATAGTAATTTTCTACATGCCATAGTATACTGTAGTATTTATTTTTGTAATTCAATAATAAGAATAAGTAAACTGTAGTATTTACTATAGTAATTTATTACAACTGTAGTAAACTGTACTATTTATTCTACTATTAACATGTAGTATTAGTTATAGTAATTTTATACATGCCATAGTATACTGTAGTATTTCCTTTTGTAATTCAATAATAAGAATAAGAATTAGTAAACTGTAGTATTTACTATAGTAATTTATTACATACTGTAGTAAACGGTCCTATTTATTCTTGTATTAAACTGTAGTATTAAGTATAGTGATTTTCTACATGCCATAGTAAATTGCAGGTGTTGTTGTTGGTCTTTCGGCTGCCCCCACAGTGGACCATCCGGCCAGCTTGTCGCACGTTTTACTCCGGATGCCCTTCCTGATGCAACCCTCCCATTTTATTTGGGCTTTTGGGATTGGCACTGTATCCAGTGGCAGGGCTTTGGGCACTGGGTGGGAATCAAACCTGGGCCTTCCGCATGCCAGGCAAAACACCAACCAGTGAGCCCCCATTGCCCGCCATAGTAAACTGTAGTATTTTTGTAATCATTTAATAATAAGA